>CM077156.1:191849441-192162585 GCA_039583875.1 Platanthera guangdongensis | reverse complement strand
AGCACAACCTCATATATGAACAGCTAGGAGCAATTATAAAAAGTGCAGTATAACCGGTAAAAGCAGCAATAGTATAAATCAATTATAACAAGGCTCTAATAGCACATCAGGTCTTCATATCCTGAAATTTATTGCAGGCATTCACAGCCGCGCACACACGCAGGCGTGCACACACCGCAGGCATTCATAGTCGCGCATACACCGCAGGCATTCATTCGCGCATACCGCGGCATTCATATTCGCGCACACAAATCCTATATCGACATAGTTTGGACCGTTTCTGTTCCAGCAGGGTAGCGAGCCCCGCGAGCCTCACCGATATGGCCGTCGGTGACAGTGGCCAGTCCTGCCACTTCTGGGGTGATCGTACCGTACAACCTCTGGCCCTAACATATAACATGTGTACTCTTGGATATGAGCGACATCCGGCAAATCGTTTTGGCCGACCAGCGGAGGAAAACTCGACGGGGAATATAACGGTCGGTCACCCGCGGTACTTGATCATCTCCTTGTCGCCTTGAGTAGTCTACCTTCCCACACCGGTATGAACAGTCTGCGGAAGGGACTGACCCGCCACCATTTCACCGCAGCAATTTACAATCAATCAAACAAAGGTAAACATTATAAAACATCGGGTCTACGTCGGCCTGCCCTACTAGTCTTAGACTTCGAGCGTCAGCACTCAGCTCTACTTTCGACAAGGAGCGTTAGAGCGCATTATTTGGGGCTAGACCTGGAGGACTATTTCAACTCTGGTTATCCTCAAACTAAGGCTCGACGACTGCTCGTTAGAGCAGGACCTGGGATTATAATAGTAAATTGCAATGAAATGAGTGCGGTGATTATGTTGCTTATTTAAAGTGTTGGAATGAAATGTGATCAGTACGAGACTGGAGTAGTACTGGATAGAAAGTACCGAATTAAGCTTGATCAGTACGAGACTGGAGTAGTACTGATTAGAAAGTACGGAAAAGCTTGACCAGTGCGAGACTGGAGTAATACTGAATAGAAAGTACTGAAAAGTTTGACTAATGCGAGACTAGAGTAGTACTGAATAGAGAGTATTGAACTGAAATAAATAAAGAAACTGGACTAGTGCAAGACTGTAATAATTATAAAGAAAATGGTTAGTAGTCCAATCACTCCATTCCGGAGGCTTCAGTTCTATCTCCGTTCTCAGGAGGCTTAGTTCAGTTCTATTTTTGTTTTGATAAAACTTTCTTGGGTTACACCCATTATTAAGATCCGATCATTATTTGGCTGCGCCTTATTAATTACGGATTAATTAAATCCAGGGTTGGCTTGGAGTTACATTCTTATATCCGTCAGGGGCAACTTCAAGTCATCACTTGTACTCGCATCTTCCGAGCGTGCCATATCCATCCGAGAGTCGAGGCGTTCGACGGTTTAACGAAATTTTGGAAAACCCGGAGCTTAGTCACTTGTCTCGGCCATTCTTATCGATAAAATAGTTTAAAGTACTTATAAGGAGTGGTCGCGCACTCCAATTTCCGTTTTAGGGAAAATGAGCGGATAAAGGATCCGTGCGCGACCCTAGGCTTCAATATTTTAGGAAAATATCAATATTTATCTCCATGACACCAAATTTTGATACAACCCTTGGGAGGGCCTAAAATAAGCCTAGTAATTTTTTTATAATTTTTCCAAGGTGTTTTGGGCATTTAATTTAGCCAAATAAGTTTATTTTGGCTTTTAAAATACTAAATTAACTCCAAAAATTCTCAAACTTGTTTTGTAGGTAGCCCTCATTATGGGGAACATTTTTGATGTTGGTCATTTTTCTATTAGAGCCTAAGTTTGGCTTCAAAAATTCTCAAGATCTGGCCTTTGATTTAGTCTGCTAATAACAGATCTATCTGATCATGCGGCTAGAATTAAGCCGCTGGGGGCTTTATATCCTACCATCCCCACAGCGGATCCACTGTAGGGGGCGCTGATGCTGAGGTGGGGGGCGGGGTATAAGGTAAAGCCAGCCGCCCAATCTTCATCACCAGATCGGGCGGCTGCTGCTTCTCGCCGGCAGAGGTGCAGAGGTTGAGCCGCCTCCACCACCGCCGGTGGGTTGCCGCAGACGCCAGCGCCGACCCCGATCGGCTCACCGGGGGCCGGCGGTTCTCTGCGCGGTGGTTCGGCGGCCTGGCGCCGCCGGCCGCCGCCGGAAAAAACTATCTCGAGAACTTTGGGGTGGCGGTGGCCCTACTCCCGGCGCCACCACGCCACCCCCGCTCATCTGGCCGCCTGCCACCCATTAGTCCAAAATTTGCACGTCGCAGCGTGCTAAAATGGTCGAATTGTGTAAAACTATCGCTAGACCTTGGATTGTGACGTGACGGGTTCCGATGCACCTGTCTAGGTTATATGAGGTCACAAGAATCGACAGAACTCAATTCAGAGCTCTCTAGGTCGATATCCAAAATCTGCTCTCGTTGCGTTTTACGAGGAATGGTCACGTTCACTATATGGCCTCCGGGTCCAACTGAACGAGTTTTGACGTACTCATATTGACTATACGAGGTCACAGGAACTGACAGAACTCAAATCAGAGTTCTCTAGCTCTATTTCCCGCCTAGGGTTGTCTCCCTCCGGGTTAGGGGTAGGGTACAGACCACTTTTATTGGGCCCACTAGGGCTCTGGTCGCCCAATAAAAGTCGGGATGTTATAATCCAATAAAAATAAAAGGATTTTTGTCCCCGAAAATTTGCTTGAAGTAGGGGAAAAAGTAACATACCTGGGGAAAGAGCTCTGGGTGCTTTTCTCGGAGGTGTGCTTCAGGTTCCCACGTGAACTCCTCTCGTCCGCAGTTTGACCATGGCATCTTAACCATCAGAATGGTTTTGTTATGTAATGTCTTCACCTTGTAATCTACCACTCTGACGGGTTCGAGCCGGACGGATCGATCTGACTGAAGTTGCGTCAGTGGGGTAGGAAGGTGCTGCTCTGGTTGTCGGAGGACTCGTCTCAAGGAAGAGACATGAAACACATCGTGAAGATTTACCAACTCTAGGGGCACGGCTAAACGATAGGCAACGGGGCCTACACGCTCTATCACTGGATAGGTGCCCAAGAAGCGGCGATCTAACATTTTCTGCTTCCTCAACCGGGAGACACCATGCATGGCTTTATTTTTCAGACACACCATTTCCCACACGCTGAACTCCACCGGTCGGTGTCGCACATCATAGTACTTAGCCTATCGGCTCTGCGCTTCCTACATTCATTCCTAACTCAGTCGTATCGCTGTTGTAGTGTCATCGATGTAAGCCACTCCCAAGGCATCCGGGTCCTCTTCCTGAGCCCAAGTCAATGGGGTTCGGCAACGCCTTCCATACAATGTCTTGTACGGAGCCATCTTAATGCTATCATTGTAGCTGTTATTTTATGAAAATTCGACTAACGGCAACAGCTGCTCCCACGGCTCATTGTGCTCCACTATGCACAGTCAAAGAAGATCCTTCATCGTCTAATTCGTCCTCTCCGTCTGTTTGCGGGTGGAAGGCGGTGCTGAAGGCCAACTTGGTTCCCAAATACGCCTGCACCCGCCTCCACTCCTTAGATGTGAAACGCCTATCACGATCTGACACGATGGACTTTGGTACTCCGTGAAATCGTACCACTTGCTCTAGGAACATCCTGGCCAGGATATCTACTCTGTCACCCTGTCGGTTTGAAATAAACAGTGCTACCTTGGTGAGTCGATCAACGACCACTCATATTGAGTCATTCCCAGTGCGGGATCGAGGTAGGCCATGGACGAAGTCCATGGAGATGTCTTCGAACTTCCATTTTGGTATCGGCAGGGGCTGTAATAGGCCTCCTGGACTGCGGCACTCAGCCTTAACCTTCTGATAGGTCTGACACCGGGCCACGAAGTTGGTGACATCTTTTTTAATTCCAGGCCAGTAAATGGTCTTGCGTAAGTCCACGTACATCTTAACCATACCTGGGTGAACCGAGTACCTTGACTGATGGGCCTCTTGCAGAATTTCCTCACGAATTCCTCCGGTAGCGGTAACGAATATGCGATGTTTGAATTGCAGAATATTGTCATGCAGTTTATAATACTCGTGTGCCCCTTCTTGCAGAGATCGGATGATCGGCATTACCTCTGGGTCGATCTTCTGGGCTTCTCGTATCTGGTCTGGATGTCGTATTGGATCTCCATCTAATATAGCTGGGAATAGTACTCTTCCGGATCTCTTCGAGCAACCTGGGTAATCTCCAAGTCTATCAAAGACTGGAAAAGTTCCTTATGGATTTGCTCCATCCAACTCCAGGCTATCGCAGGCTGGTGGCTCAAAGCGTCAGCGACTCTGTTAGCCTTCCCGGGGTGATATTGGAGAGCGAATTCGCAATCGCATAAGAATTCCAGCCAGCGGTGCTGCCAGAGATCCAGCTCCTTCTGCGTGAAGATATACTTGAGGCTCTTGTGGTCGGAGAAGATCTCACATCTTACTCCGTACAGATAGTGCCTCCAGATTTTAAGGGCGAAGACAACGACGCCCAACTCTAAATCGTGCGCTTCGTAGTTTAATTCATGCGGCTTTAATTACCACGAAGTGTAGGCCACTAACTTGCCATGCTGCATTAGGACTGCTCCCAATCCCTTCAGGGAGGCGTCGGTGTAGATTTGGAATCCCTCGGTCCCTGTAGGGATCGTAAGGATTGGCGCGGAAGTCAGCCGCTTCTTCAGTTCGATGAACGCAGCCTCGTACTCCGACATCCATCAGAATGCGACGTCTTTCTTGGTGAGAGCAGTCAGGGGTAGGTCAATCTTGGAAAATCCCTCGACAAACTTCCTGTTGTATCCGGCAAGGCCGAGGAAACTCCGGATATCCGCAGCCATCCTGAGTGGCGGCCAATTTTGCACTGCTGGATCTTGGCTTGGTCTACTGCCACTCCTTCCTTGTTTATCTGTGGCCCAAGAATCCAACCTCTTCTAGCCAGAATTCGCACTTACTGAATTTGGCGAAGAGAGAGTGCTCCCGGAGCTTTAATAGCACAATCTGCAGGTGTCGAGTATGATCCATCTTGGTCCTCGAGTAGATTAGGATGTCGTCTATGAAGACGATGACAAAGTGATCCAGGAAGGGTTTAAAGACTCTATTCATCAGGGCCATGAAGGCAGAGGGCGCATTGGTGAGCCCGAAGGGCGTCACTAGGAACTCGTATAGACAGTATCGGGAGCTGAAGGCAGTCTTGAGGATATCTTCCTCTCGGATTCGAAGCTGGTAATAGCTGGACCTCAGGTACATCTTGGAGAATACCGAAGCACCTTGCAACTGATCGAACAGTTCGTCGATCCTAGGAAGGGGGTACGTGTTGCATACAGTAAGCTTATTTAGCTCCCTGTAGTCGATGCACAGTCGTAGAGCCACGTCTTTCTTCTTGACGAAAAGTATCGGGGCTCCCTAGGGCGAGAAACTAGGACAGACAAATCCAGCATCTATTAGTTCCTGGAGCTGGATCTTTAGTTCAGTCAGCTCCCTTAGGGCCATCTGATAGGGGGCTCGCGATACTGGTCGTGCTCCGGTCACGAGCTCGATCTGAAAGTCGACCTCTCATTGGGGTGGTAATCCCGGGAGGGACTCAGGGAAAATATCTGGAAAGTCGCGGGCTACTAGGACCTTGGAGAGCACCTGGTTTTGTCTTCCATCTCGAAGTAGATAAGGTATACTTCATCCTTCTGACGGACTGATTTTACCATCTGCGTAGAAGTCAAGATAATGCGCGAGACAGAGGGCACACTTGTCAACGCGACGCTCCGGCCATTTGGGTTCTATAGCCGGACTTCTCGCGTGGAACAGTTTATTTGTACTTGGTGCTCGGCCAACCAGTCCATTCCAGAATGATGTCAAACCCAGTTATTGCTAGGATGGTTGCGTAGATTTCAAATTCCACCTCTCCCAGTGTAGCCTGGAACGAACACTTTTCGGTAGATGTCATATCTGACCGTCCGGTAAACGGATTCGTATAGAATGTCCGGTTGAACGAATAACATTTCCCTTTGTTGCGATGAAATCATGAGAGACGAAAGAATGTATCGTTCCTGTGTCGAAAAGGATTTTGGCAGGGAGTCCTTCTACCAACAAGATTCCTGACGACATGGGAAATATGTATAGATATATATCATCCAACTAATATACATATAGACATATATATGAAATACACAATATCAGTGGAAGATCTGATATCTCCTATCGCCTAAGATATATACCTATGACTACGTCAGGGGCTGGTCCGTGCTGCAGGTCGAGTGTGTAGGCCTCCTAGGGCGCTGCTCGGCCCTACTAGCCTCTCCTGCCAGCTCTGCCTCTGTGGCCTCTATGACCCTGTTCCTCGTGTCGGCTGCCCACCCTGAACTGCTCCTAATCCGGGTATCCCCGTCACCTGAGGGCAAAAGGCCCTCATATGTCCTGGCTGCTGACACAAAAAGCAGTTCCCTGCGAAGGAAACATCTCGTCGGGCCACTAGTGGGGGTTGTGGAGCTGGAGCTTGTCTATTGTCTGGCTGTGCAACTAGGGGTGTTGGGGGTACTAGTGGGTGCCTATAAGGTTGCATGTGGCATCGCTGCCTGCGCTCTTTGTTCTGTCTGTGGGGAGCGATTCCTTCATCTTGCCTCTGGTCTCGAGGAGGCTCTACCTGACCTCTGCGCCGCTGAGCCACTGTCTGCTGGTCCAACTCTAAAGTTGTCACATGGGTGGCTATGGTGTGAAAGGTGGCCTGAGAGAGCATAATCAGGGTCTGCCTCAAGTCGTCTAGTAGTCCTCGGTAGAACCGAGAAGCTCTATCCCTGTCGGAGGCAGCCAGGTTCTCGGCGAAGCATGCCAGGTGTATGAACCCTCTCTCACACTCTGCCACTGTGTGGTTGCCCTGTCGGATGAGCAGGAACCTCTCTTGCAGCGCGGCTCGGTCTGCATATGTGATAAAGAACTCTAGTGGGGCCACAGAGAACTCCCCCCAAAGGATCGTGCTCAACGGCCGACTCGAAAGGTAGAGCGACTAGCTGCTCTCCACCAATCCTCGTATATCCCTCCAAGAGGGTCACCACCAAAGAGACTGCTGCCACAGCTGGGCACATTATCCCTACTAACAGCTCCTCCACTCGCTCTACCCACTCCTTTACTTGGATGGTCGTCTCTGTACCCCTGAAAGGGGGAGGCCTCAGTCCTCAGAAAATCGTCAGCAGATCAGTGGGTGCGGTCATCTCTCGCGGTGGCTGTGCTAGGGCATTCCGGATGTTGAAACCGAAATCCGGTCTCCTGTGGAGTTCGACCCTTGGGGAAGGGGTGACCGCGCACCTACTACCCTCAAGCAAATGATCTAGGCACAAGACTAGGAACACAAGGGACAGACCCAAGGTCTCAGCGTGGAGGACCCGTCGCATACCCGGAAGACTAACTAACTCTTCCCCTCCCAAGCCAAGGGCTGAGCTAAGGCACCTTCGGAGGGCTCTCTTGGCCGACCGGAACATCCAAGGAGGATCTCGAGATCCACTCCCAAACTAGAGGTGCCACCTCGGGTCTATGTAAAACGTTCCCCGCCCGCCTTACTATTGGCGCAAAACCGCCCGGCAGCCCTACTCTACGCAGCCCCAATTGGGCCGCCAATGGCGGGACTCCGCTATTCTGAAAGGATGGCAACAGGCCATCAGGGGCTTCTCGGCATCTATTCTTAGGGGCCCATACGGTGGAGCGGTTCACGAACACGTCGCTCGCCCAAGACAGGAGTAAACCGCATATTCACAGAGCATCACAGATATGAAAAAATATTACAGGAATATAAATTCCATACTCAGCACGCAGGCCGGCAATATAAACAAAAAAGGGCCTTCGAGGGCCGGCACAAGCTTGGGCGTAAGCCCGCTAATCCCCGCCTGGTACTGCAACACCTGTACGTCAACGTCTCGACGAGCGGCGGCCAACTAGTCATCGGTCGGCTAATGTAAGCGGCCAAACATATTGCGCACACCCCTTTTTTGGGGCTACGGAGCGCATTCCCTGCAAGCGGCCAAATAAACAACTTCTCGGAGTCTTCTCCGGGAACCCCAGAACATCACCAATCCGGCTCACACGTCCGGATGGGCTTCACACAGCATGCCTAAACTCGTACTCACGCTTCCGGGTACTAATGCAATAAAAGCGGGGACACACATGTCAACCCGTCGGAAAGCTCTATTCCCCCCACCCGTTGGTGGAGAGGGGCTTCCATGCAAATATGTAAACTGAGGGCTTCAGCTGCCCAAGTAGAAACATAGTTACCCTTGTCGTGTGTTTGGCGGGGCTACAACCCGATCATCATGCAAAAGACTCGATGCCCGGAGAGGAGCTCTAGCTGTTTTTGCTGAAGGCGGTGCCGGCCCTAGCCCTCATCCCAATTTCCACTTTCTTGGTTGGTTGAGCCCCGCTATACACGAGTGGGAGAGGAACGAGCTGTGCGGCAATCTGGACAGAGGAAGCAGGAAGGGAGCTCGGGCTGCACTTGCCGACGGCGGCCTGAAAGACATAGGTGCGCTTGAAGGGCCATTTTCCATGACACTTAACTGGACTGAGACCAAGTGTGGCCCTTTCCTTTTCTCTTTGCATCATACAGTAATAACTACAGTCACCTCGACAGTTCAATTATTTCCAACTTCCTGTCTTCTCACATTGATCAACACAAGCTCTATAGGTCGGATCAACGTCGCCGGCGCTCCCATGAGAGCCTCCGACCAGGAAACCGAGTAATAGAAGGAATGGAAACCACTGTCTACCCGCCATCATCACCAAATGAAGAAGATCGTATGCTCACCTTCAAAGGAAGAAGATCCTATGCCTACAAATTTTATAGATCTGGAGGATGGAAGCATGCAGTAAACCATAGTTTCCAATGTAACCCTAATCGAAGAAGCAGAGTGTGCAAAAATTCTCCCGATAATGTTGAAACCGAGCATCAGGAGAAAAATGAGAAATGAAATTCTTCGTCGGGGAAGGAGGAGGAGGGAGACTCCCAGACACGTAACCTTGGCCGGCGACGGGAAAGGAGCTAGGGCTCGGGTTGGATGCAGGCGGCGACGGGGAGGGAGAGTTGGGCTCGGCCGTCCAAGCTGCAAGCGGCGATGGGGAAGGAGGAAACAAGGCTCGGCCGTTTCGAGCTGCCGGCGGTGACGGGGTAGGAGGTAGCAAGGCCGGCCGTTTCGAGCTCCAGGCGGCCGATCGGGATCGTGAGTCCGAGAGATCTGCGGCTGGCTCCCCCTTTTTAAGAAAAACCCGATCCCCCCTTTTAGGGTTGCCCGGCCACTTCTTATTCTTATTTTTTTCCCCTTTTGCTTCTCCTGCCTTCCTGTTATCCTCCCCCACACACCCTCTTATCTCATAACATATCTCTATTATATATCTAATATATTATATATATTATAATATAATATAATATATATATATATATATATATAAATTGTGAACCTATGCGCATAGAACCCCCGCACGCACGAGGACCCGCACGCCTCCCCGAACAGGGTTGCACCAACTCGTCGCCCACAATACGCCCCCTAGGCTGACATTTGGGGAGGGTCCCACTCGCCCGGCTACGGGGTTGTACACCGGAAGGTCGCTAGTATAGCCGTCAGTGTCTGCCCTATATCTGTCTCGGTAAACGGTACGGCCGTGGGAGCAACCGGGTCTATTGGTGGGGTAGGTTAGAACGTATTCTCTTGACGAGGATCCCCCGTTGCTGTACTCCGGTATCTGAAGAAGTAACAGGAAAGAGTGTCAGTATTTTGCAAAAGTAAGGGAAATTTGCAAAAGCGACAACCCAAGTGGAAAATGATGGTGCATGGTCGTTACTATCGTACGGTCTTGAATCCCTAAGCCTCTACACTAGGGTCCACCAGGCTTCCACTGCAAGGTTCGTCCCGAATCGAGAATGAAGCGAGGGACGAAGGGATCCTGAGACTGCTCCACAAGGACGAATCATGATGGCTCTGATCCGTTTGTAGTGCCCCCCCCCAACCTTTTGCCTGGGTCGGGCCGGAGGGTTACTACTTGGCCCAAGACGTACACTCAGCGCTCTTAGGGGAAACGGTCCACCATAACCACCAAGCACTAGATGGTTGTCTTGCTAGGCTCGAATCATAACATACACAACCCATCAAAGTATAGCGGAAACATTAACAGGAAACCATTGCAGATTTATATATAACATATCAGAATCACAAGCTTTCATTGCTATTCCTCCGCCGGGAAGATATCATATACATTTTATATGAGCAGAAACAATAGTATGACTCAAAAATTTTTGTACGATAAACTTGTACCGCGCACATCACTTAGTGGGGATCCCAGAAAGTCACTTGAGCAAGAGTGACAAAAAATATGAAATAAAAGACGAAATGCAAAATGAAAAGAATCGGAGTCTATTTTCTTTGTACTGTGTCTGAAATACATCCTTTCTCTTTATATCCTTTCATTCTTTGATGAATCTTTTTAGCTCTTGATATATACATATACGAAATTTTAACATACTTTTTTAAGTATAAACAGAAATGAAAAATAAAGTAAAGAATGTCTATTCCAACCCGTCTAAATTTTATTTGGATGAAGTATGAATATCTATCCAATACATTATTCACGTGTCAGGAACCAGATTTGAACTGGTGACACGAGGATTTTCAGTCTCTGCTCTACCAACTGAGCTATCCCGACCATTTTCCGTGCATCATCTAGCAAAGTACTTGTATCTATGTCAATGAAAAGAACTAAAAAAGACAGTCTTAACAATTGGACCTAGCCCCCTAATTTTTAGATATTCAAAAATAAGACTTTCTTTGATTCCTTGAACATATATGTTAATTTGTGCAGGTATCGTATCTATACAAATTAAATTGGATTGCAATTGGAAGAATATACGAAAGTTTCTATTCGGATACATTTGTGAAAGAACAGAGTGAGGAAGTAAAATGGGCTCTTTTGGGGATAGAGGACTTGAACCCTCACGATTTTAAAATTCGACGGATTTTCCTCTTACTCTAAATTTCATTGTTGTTGTATTTACAAAGGAAAGGAAGGATGTAAAATGGGACTCTCTCTTTATTCTCGTCCAATTAATTAATCTTCAAAAGATCTATCAAACTCTAGAATTAATAATTTGATCACTGAATATTAATTCAATTCTTTTTTAACTTTGATGAAAAAAAGAATGGTATTGTTCACTTGAGTAATGACTATCTGTGATTTTTTGTCATTCATTAAGGAAAATTAGACATCAAGAGGCATGATAATATAGTTCACAAGGTTGATGGGGTGCAGTTTATAACAAAGATGCGCAAGATTCTCATTTCATTAGGAAAATTGGGATCTACATACTGTGATTTTTAAGAGTGTAGTTCTATGGTAGGTACGTGAGTTCATCATGATCATGGAGGGAGAAAGAATGGTAGTATTTACTGGCTGATATTGAGGTAGTGCCAAGCGATGCTCCTAGAATTTATGCAGTGAAAAGGCTAGATATTAAAGAAAATTTATTTTGAAGTGGACCAATCTTTTATGACTCAAGAACAAGAGTTAGATTTATTGATGCAAGTGCAATGACTAGTATATCAGGAATGCCTTGGTTTGTGTGCTCGGTGTGATAACTAGACCCTTTGATTCGAGGCAATGATTGTTGGGTTTTTGGATCCAAGGTTCAATTAATCGGATCCTGTAAGTGGAAATAAATGTTTTAGAGTAGCCCAATTCTCTGAACGTCTTATATACAACATGTCTTTTCTTCCACCAATATCCATCCTCAGCAGAGTATTTGAAGCAGATTTTTTTATTTGATGGCATTCGAAGGCGGATGGAACCATTAGGCTGTTCCCAGTGGGGAAGAATAGAAGACTGGCACTTGTCACAGGTGTTGCATGTTTGGGCAATGGAATTAAAAAGGCTAGATATTAATATATCCTTATATTACTCCTCTATAAATAAGAGTCCATATTATAATGGCATAACGCCGCAAGATCTTTCTTCTCCGAAAAGGTGATTGTTCTTCATCTCCTTACTATTTTGACTTTCTTGTCATTGTCTATAATGCAATGGAGCTCTTGACCAGGGCTCGCGAGAATCGTAACCATGAGTTTGAGTTCATACATGAGCTGCACAAGGATTTTGATCAGATTACCGTCCAAATTCTAAGACGTGTTTCTATCCCTTCATTTCAAAAAGTTTATAGCATCGTACAACATGAGTTTGACCACGGACAATCTTGGAGTACTAAAATTGTTACTGAGGGATCAGCTTTAGTGGCTCATCAACCTAATTTTGGAGGTCAATGTCTCGTGATTTCAATCTAAAGCCTATAGATAAGGATCATTTGACTTGTGATCACGTGGTGGTCGAGGTTGGGGTAGAAGTCAAGGGAGAAACTCTCCATCCTATCAATCAATTCATCTGGCTGAGGTTCCTAAGGACAATTCTGCCCTACTGTCACTACTTAGTCGTCCACTTTTCCTTTCGAAGAGATGCAGGCTCTTCGTTGATTGATGCATGGTCTTACTCTTGAGACTATCATTGCCTCTACTTCCTCATCTGCCCTTGCCCACACAGGTAGACTAGGTGCCCACTCTGCTGCTACTCACCATTCTACTCGTTGGATTATCGACTTAGGAGTCGCTAATCACATGACTGGATCAGCTCCACGTTTTGTGTCTCATTCCCCTCGTTTTGGAAAAGATAAAGTGCGCAATGATGATGACTTTTTCTCCTCCATTTTTGGAAAAAGATTCATCTCTTTTTCTTCTATCATTTTCTCATCTTTACTTCATGTTACAAATTTTACCTGTAGTTTACTTTTTGTTAGTCATTTGACTAATTCTCTTCAATACTCAGTTACATTTTTTTTTCATTCTCATTGTGTCTTTCAGAACCTAAAGACGGGAAAGGTGAATGACTATGATAGCATGCAGCATGGCAGTACATGTTTGACACCTGTTGGTATCCATCTCCCCAAGCTCTCCACACTACGCAGACCTGCACCTTGTCACCTGCATCATCGTCTTGGTCATGCTATTGTTGCTACCATGCAACATTTATTTCTTACTATTTCTTTCATGTAGTTTAAAGATTTTGTTTGTGATGTACATGTTGACAAACAACATCGTATTTTTGTTAATTATGTTTCATTACCTAGTACTACTCTTTTTTGTATTGTTCAAACTGATGCTTGGGGGTCCTACTCTATTGCCTCAATTTTTATATGTCATTGGTTTATTACCTTTCGTGACCATTTTTCTCGCACTAATTAGGTATATTTGATAAAAAAAAAAAATAAGATTAATGTGCATTTTTATTTCTCAGAAATTTCATAACATGATTTCAACACAATTCTCCGCTATAATCAAAATTTTATGTAGTAATAATGGTCACGGGTATATCAAATCCTAGTTTGAACACTACATGATCATGACATTATCCATCAAACTACATTTATTCCTGTAGAGAAGTACACGATCAGTAAAGAAAAATCAGTAAAACCTAGTATAACCTCCTTCAATATGAAATTACAAGTGTGAGTACAAATATATAAGGAGAGAGAGAGAAATCTCTATTACAAGTGTGAGTACAAATATATAAGGAGAGAGAGAAATCTCTATTACAAGATGTGAGACTAAACATCCTAGTTAAGAAGCTAAATGGGCATTTACTAATGGGCCTTTATATATATCATTCAACACTCCCCCGCAAGCTGGAGCGTACAAATCGTAGGCACTGAGCTTGGACAAGAACTGATAGTACAGAGGTCGTGGTAAGGCCTTGGTGAGAATGTCAGCAACTTGCTTGGTAGCTGGAACATGCATTAAATCTACCTTCTTTAATTTAACCTTTTCTCGAATGAAATGACAATCAACCTCAATGTGTTTCGTCCGTTCATGGAAAACAGGATTGTTGGTAATGTGTATGACAACCTGACTGTCACAAAATAGAGTGGTCGGTGCGGAAAGATTGACTCTTAAATCATCAAGGAGACCCTCAAGCCAACTGAGCTCAGACACAACAACTGTCATTGAACAATGTTCGGCCTCAGCGGATGAACGGGCAACAACAGACTATTTCTTGCTACGCCAAGTAATGAGATGTCCTCCAAAATAAGTGCACTATCCACTTGTGAAACGTCAATCATCCAATGAACCAGCATAATCAGCGTCACAATAAGCACTCAGAGATGAGGGAGACAAAGAGGGCTTGTATACAAGTTCCTGTCCAGGAGCAGTCTTCAAGTATCGAATAATACGTTCAACTGCCTGGAGATGAGAGATACGTGACTCATGCATGAATTGACTGACAACCCCAACAACAAATGATATATCAGGTCTCGTAACAGTGAGATATATCAGTTTTCCCACAAGACGACGATAATACTCCGGGTTTGGAAAGAGTAGATCAGAGTCTGAGACATGAGCACGGAGCTTGTGATTACTATCAATGGGAGTGTCGGCAGGTTTGCATCCAGAGTAACTCGCATCATGCAGCAAGTCAAGACAGTACTTCCTTTGAGATAATACCAGCCCATCAGGTCGTCGAGCCACCTCGAGATCAAGAAAGTAACGAAGGCTTCCCCGGTTCTTTGTTTAAAACACAGTTGTCAGATGTTTTTTGATCATATGTATTCATGTAAGATCATCTCTCGTAATAAGAATATCATCAACATATAACAAGAGAATCTTTGTGCCTGTTGGACGATGTCGAGTGAATAATGAGAAGTCAGCTGAACTCCGAGTGAACTCAACCGCACTAACAGTTTGACTGAATTTGTCAAACCATGCCCGAGGCGATTGTTTGAGACCATAAAGTGACTTCTTCAGACAACAGACAAGAGACTCCCCTGTGATCTCAAACCCGGGAGGTTATTGCATATAAACGGTTTCTTGCAAATCACCATTAAGAAAGGCATTTTTGACATCCAGTTGGTGAAACTAGACAACTGTCAGTGTCGATGAACAGCGAGGGAGATCAACACACGAACAACATTCAGTTTGGCAACTGGAGAAAAAGTCTCATCATAATCTAAACCTTGTTGTTGAGTAAAACCACGAGCCACCAAACGAGCTTTCAAACGTTGAACCGTCCCATCTGGGCCTTGTTTGAGGGCAAACACTCACTTACAACCCACGCAAGTCTGTCCAGAAGGAACAGGGACAAGATCCCAAGTGTGGTTTGCCCAAAATGCAGACATTTCCTCGTCCATAGTTGTTCGTCATTCCGGATGTTGGAGAGCCCCCTGCACGGAAGTAGGGACGGTAATAGAGGATAGAGAAAGAGCAAACTAGCAAAGTTCCGGAGAGAGACGGTGAAAGGAGACATAATTCGTCATTGAGTGTGCAGTAGAAGTAGTTGTCGGATCTGCAGGCTGCAAAATATCATCAGAGGAGGGCATACAATTAATAAGATAACATGCAGTAGAGACCGCAAAATTCTAGTATTTCCTGGTAACATTCATTTGAAACATAAAAGAGTGGGTAACTTCAAGGAGGTGGAGATTCTTACGTTCAGCAACGTCATTTTGTTGGGGGGTATAAGCACATGAGGTGTGGTGGATGATTCCAAATTCAGCACATAGATTGGTAAACGCGTGACTAGTGTATTCATGGACATTGTCAGAACGAAGAGTTTTAATTGTAGTGGAGAATTGGTTGCGAGTTTCAGTGATAAAGACACGGAAGACACCCGACAGTTCAGATCGATCTCGAAGGAGATACAGCCATGTCACTCGAGAGTAATCATCTACAAAGTTAGCAAAGTAACGATAACCAAAAACACTGGTGATTTTGTATGGTCCCCAGATATCAGAGTGAACAAAATCAAAGGAAACAGCACACCGAGTGGGATGAGGCGAGAATAGAGGTGCAAGTTGAGTTGAGCCGGCTCGAGAGCTCGACGAGCTGGCTCGAAAAAAACTCGACTCGAGGTCGAGCATGTCGAGCTTGAGGTCGAGCATGTCGAGCTCGAGGTCGAGCATGTCGAGATAGTCGCAACGGCAAGAGACAAGACACTTCACTAATAAGTCGTGATAAGACGAGCAGAGCAACGGCAAGGAGGGCTAGTCGCAGTGGCAAGGGACAGTCCGCAACATTAGTTAGTCGTGGTAAACCGAGAAGGCCTGTCCCGCGGGAACCGTAAAGACGCGTGTAGCAAAGAAGTCGGCATGGTTAGGAAGAGAAGTCGCGCGGATAGGAAGAGAAGTCCGCGCGAGAAGGAGGAGGGACCCACCTTGCAGTAGCGGAAGACGGCTATAAAAGACAGGAGAGAGATGAAAGGAGAGTAGTTCCACGGAAGGAGGAGAGAGCGGATAGAAAGGAGGAACCGCTAGAAACAACAAAGGAGACTGCGCGGCAAACCGCAAACACTTGCGGTAAAAAAAACTTAGCCACCAGAAGTAGGACTGTATGACTTTGATACCATGTAGAGAAGTACACGATCAGTAAAGGAAAACCAGTAAAACATTGTATATCCTCCTTCAGTATGAAATTACAAGTGTGAGTACAAATATATAGGGAGATAGAGAGAAATATCTATTACAAGATGTGGGACTAAACATCCTAATTAAGAGGCTAAATGGGCCTTTACTAATGGGTCATTACATGTATCATTCAACAATTCCTATCCTCGGAATGATGTAGCGGAGCGAAAAAATCGTCACCACTTAGAAGTTGCATGGTGTATAATATTCATTATTGATGAGTTGTAAATATACGCATATTTTAGTACTTTATTTATATCAATTTAGTTCTTATTCATAGTTTTTAGTTATTTGTTGTTTATAAATATGTTTCTTTTTGTAAATATTTATCTAACTTACTTTATTTTGATCTTCTGAATTTTTCAGGAAAATTGTCAGAAAATGCATAGTACACGCCCGTGTACATTGGGTCACGCCCGTGACCGTGGCGTGATACTACAACTCCCGAGAAATCGAAAACTTTTGAAGGAAAAACGGTGACACGCCCTAAGACACAGCCGTTCCAGAGCCCCGTGTCACCCGATCGACGAAACGCGTCCGGAGATCGTCGACAAGACCCGACACGCCCGTGTCAAGATGCGACACGGGCGTGTACTCCTTCACCTGGCCCGACGGGATGTCGTCGGTGACTTTTGACGCAACCCTCCCCAGCTCGACCTGATGGACACGCCCCCCGACACGCCCGTGTCGGCAGAGACACGGGCGTGACTTCCACGTGGACCGCCCCGAAGTCAACTAAGCCGTCACCTCGCCGGATCAGCTCATGAATAGTGCTGACACGCCCCCAGACACACCCGTGTCGGAGGGCGTGTTCTTAGAAATTTTTCTCCTATAAATAGTCCCTTGCTGTAAGGTGTAAGAGTTCCGAAATTTTGAACCATTTTGGTGTTAAGGGCTGCTGTTTAGAGCTAGTTTAGGGGCTATGTAAGGACCCTTCCCCCTCCTTTTCAAGTTTGTTTAAGCTTTTGTAATCAATTTTTTTGTTAATAAAATCGTTTCTTTTCATCCTTACAATGCTTTGGAATTTCTCTGAATGCCTCCTTTTCATCAATCTTATGTATTTTGTTTTCATTTTCATATGGCGTGTGTGCGTGTATGAGTTCATTTTTGCGAAATTTATGCTTTAAAATGAAAAATCATCTGCTTTACTTTCATTTTTATCAAAAATTATTAGTCGTTGTTATAGCCATTTTTCTTATCATACTACGCAGAATTGGTTAGACTTATGATTTTCTTTATGCTTTTATGATCGTTCTTATGAACTTGTAAAACGATTTCAAAAGTGGTTTTCATTACTCGTTAACTTCGATTTTACTTTTTTAAGTTATAAAACTTTGGCTTTTTTTTAAGTTTCTGCCACTTTTTAAACCCGTTTACAAAGCTTTAAGAATGGATTATGTGTTATTTTCCAATTTCAACACCTTTGATTTTAGCATTTACTTAAAAAGATTTTCGCTCAAATAATTTTCATCCCTACTTTTTATGCATTTCCATGAAATTCTAACGGTAAAAATGTAAGCATTTTAATTTTTCGAGCACCTGCTTTTCTCGCATTAATTTGAAAACTCTTTTGCTAAAATAATTTTATTTTATTTTTTTGCACATTTTTACCACATTCTAGCGGTAGAAATGCAGTTGTTTTAATTTTTCGATAACTTTATTTTTCTTATTTTTTCGCTTGCTTGCGTGCGTGCGTGTATGAGATAATTTTATCGCTTTCTTTCATTTTTGTCGAGTGTGCGAGTGTGTTTTTACTTTCTGTAGAGTGGGTGCGTTTTCATTTATGCAAGGGCGTGTGTGTTTTAATTCAGCAAGTGTGTGCGTGTGCGCATTTATTTTCGCATACTCGTTAAGAGTTAAATGACATGTCTTTATTTCCCGCCTACTCATTTGAGTAGGATTTGTGTGTGTGTGAGTATTTACTTTCTGCAGTGTGTGTGCGCTTTTCATTTATACAAGTGTGTGTGTGTTTTTCATTTATGCAAGTGTGTTCGTTTTTCATTTATGCAAGTGTGTGTGCGTTTCATTTTCAGTAGAGTGAGAGTGTTTATTTCATGTTGAGTGTGTGTGTTGGTGCATTTATTTTCTCCTACTCGTTTGAGTAGGATTCGCTTTCATTTCAGTCCTACTCGTTTGAGTAGGACTTGTCTTTTTCAGCTTTAATTTACCGCATACTCGTTTGAGTAGAACTTGTCATTTCAATTATGCAATTTTCCCTTTTTTGTAACTTAGTTTTTGTTTCTTTTTTCTTTATTATAAGTTTGGTTGAGTGCGTGAGTTTTTACTTTTTTAGTAGCTTTTCTATTTCTAATATTATGTTATCTTTTTTTTTCTTATTTTTTTTTGTAACCCTTCAGCGCTTAGTTTAGAACTCGCGCCTAACCAAACTCATAAGTCATCCTCATTCCGATTAGTGGCTAATCGTTTTTTGCTCTCGGTATCGAAGAGCATTGAGATATAAAATGTTTTAAACAACTAAAGGTCTTATTTTTCTATTTAATTAAAAAACTTAAGGTTTACCCCGGGTTAACGACGCGTAGAACCACATATCGATGTGTGGGCTCTATTTCCGTTATCCATACGCTAGCTAGCCGAGATGTCGTGTGTATGGATTGATCACCCCTGGGTAAAGAGAGTTCCGCACTAACCCTCGAGAGAGGAGGCGCGCTAACTCTACTGGATTGGGTTCCCCACCCAATAGCGGGGTTCTTAGTGTACTGCGGGCATTAAGAGGAATGCTTCGTCGGACGAGAGCTCGGTCGAATAGCCTTAATGTCCAGGTGAGCGATATTCTTAGAGATAGGTGAGCTCATTCTTTTGGAACCTCAACGGCCAAGTTTCCGCATTAATTAAATTGAAACCTAAGATCTCTAATTATTTAAATCTATTTTAATCCTAACGTAATTCGATATCGAGTGTTATCTCTTCATCGACCTATATTCTTAATCTATTTCCAGTCTTTTTTAGTTAAAATCAACAACTTAATATTTCGGTAAAATAATAGTGCTTTCGGAGCAGTAGGGATAATCAACCCGTTCCCGGGAAATTTACGATATGGATATTCTTCTGAATATCTTGTATTACTTGCGATAGGTGCACTTGTCTATAATTCGCCGAGCGAAATCCGGACCCGCCGTGCTCCCCAGATAATTTAGAGACGGGCTTCGCGCGCATCAACTATAAACCTCCCTAAATTCTATTGAAGTGATGTTATTCTCACGATTGCCTACCTCATCAACCGCTTGCCCTCTCGGGCATTGGGCCACCAAACCCCTCTTATCACCTTAGGAGTTACCACAACTACTCTCCCACCAAAAAATTTGGTTGTGTGCTTTGCTCACATATATTCTCTAGGTCAGTCTAAACTTGACCCACGTGCTCTCAAGTGTGCTCTTTGGCTACTCTCCAACTCAGAAATGGTATAAATGTTATCACCCTCCGACCAACAGGATCTTTGTCACAGCCGATATTACATTTCATGAACCTGAGCCTTATTATGTGACCTACTTCAGGGGAGTCTACACCTACGGAAGAAGTGAGCTTCCTACTATATCCTTAACGATCCCTCCTCCATACTCCATTCCTCCACATACGCATACTCATACTCATGACGAGACTCCCAATCTTAGGAAACTTCCTCGTAAAGAAGTAGAATTACAAGTGTACACCATAGTGCATAAAGGTTCTAACACATAGGCTCATCCCATACATCCAATCTCATATCCAAATCCGCCACCAGATTCTTCTGAACTTCTCATTGCCCTCAGTAAAGGTATAAGATCTTGCACCCAACATCCATTGTCTCATTATATTTTCTATCACACTATAACTCCTTGATATAGAGCCTCTATATTTTCTCTTGCATTTGCTTTCATTTCATCCTTATGGCAGGAAACTCTTGGGAATCAAAAGTGGAAAGAGACAATGATTGAGGAAATGTCTGCTTTGGAAAAAAATCATCCATGAATTTAACACACCTACACAAAAAGAAGATTGTTGGTTGTAAGTGGGTGTTCACTATGAAGCAGAACTTCGAAGGCTTGCTGGAACGTTTCAAAGCAAGAC
Organism: Platanthera guangdongensis; assembly: GCA_039583875.1. Taxonomy (NCBI): domain Eukaryota; kingdom Viridiplantae; phylum Streptophyta; class Magnoliopsida; order Asparagales; family Orchidaceae; genus Platanthera; species Platanthera guangdongensis. The sequence continues at coordinate 192,142,031 of CM077156.1, read as the reverse complement.
TATTGAAAAGGGGGATATACTCAAACCTTGGGGATTGTTTATCAAGAAATATTTCCCCTTGTAAAAAAATGAACTTTATAAGAGTCGGGTTATCTTGTGTTGTGTGCAAGGAATGAAATTTTACCCAATTGGACGTGAAGAATGCATTCCTTCATGAATACTTATAAGAGGTATATGTGTCTCTCCCACCTAGTTTCTCTCTCACAATTCTGAAGGGAAAGTATGCACAAAGTTAACAAAGCTCCCTACGGTCTGAAGCAATCTCTGAGGGTTTGGTTTAATCATTTTCACAAAGCCATGATCTCTCTTGGATACATACAAAGTCACGCCGATCATACTTTGTTTATCAAACAAAGAGACAACATGTGAACGACTCTCATTATTTATGTTGATGACATTGTCATGACAGGAGACGATATTGAAGAAGTGAAAATTCTAAAGGGGAATTTAGCGAATGAGTTTGAAGTAAAAAATCTAGAAAAATTAGATATTTTTGGGGCATTGAAGTTGCTAGATCTAAACATAGTATTTTCATTTCTCAGAGAAAATATATTCAGGATTTATTGGAACAATCTAAAATGAGTCGGTGTGGACCCGTTGATAGTACAATGGAGGACAATCACAGTCTTGGAAGGGGAAATTGGGATCCAATTGAAGATGTTACTGGTTACCAACGTCTTCTCAGACGATTAATCTTTATCTCATACTCACCCTGATATAGCTTATGTTGTGTGACTCGTTAGCTAAAATAATCATTTCCCAGAGACAACTGACGGCGTGCCGCGACCGACTCATGTGTACTCCCATAGGAGGCGGTGACCCGAGGCCCAAACGGCCGATCGGAGTTCATGGTCATGTCTGGATGTTCGAGTCGAGTCACTTTCGCATTTTGTGTTTTTCATTTCGAGATGTATTTGGCCCCCGATAGGTCCAAATTGTCATAGTCGTCCAATCGGGGAGGTTTAAATTATGGTTTAATGTTGCAGTTATTAGACGGTTATATTTTAGGGTTTATATATAGTAGGCGACGGACGGTGATGGACATGGAAGGTTTCGGCAGTTTTGGAACCGTTTCGGTCCTAGGCTTTCTGGTGCGACGCCGGAGAAGACTCTCACGCCTGATACGACTCCGGACGAACTCCTCTCCTCCGCCTCTTCACTTCCTGTGTCGACCAATCCCGACGACTTCCCGTTCCCAACGCACAGAAACCCCGTCGGTTTCCCCGTCCCTTTCTCCGACCACCCACTATAAGCCTGCCATCCCCTGTATTCCTCCCCACTTCCCCGTTCTCCTCTGAGCCAGCCTCCTCCCTCAAACCTCGTCGGCCTTTACCCTGTCTCAAAATCACCACCACTCCAAGCCCACCGGCCTCTGCCCATCCCCCAACTGCAGAAGCCAACTCCGCCTGCAACTTTCCACCGGACGACTCCCTATCCTCCACCCCCACTGTTCCTGCAGCACTCCCTTAATCCCTCAAACCCCGCAATATTTCCTTCTTCTCCACTTTACAACCCACAACCCCCCCCCCCCATTCCCCATCTCATTGTCGTGGACTCTACTTCAAATCAGCCACCCCTCAACATTTCCGTCTCCGCCACTTCGTCGTCGTCGCCTGCACTGTGTGAACTGTGGTAAGTTATTTCCTTTATAGTTGTTTCTTTTGGCAACCTGTATTGTGGTGGATTTTCATATCGTATTATGTTAGTAGTCCATTTGATGTACCAATTATGGAACTCATTCTGTGCACGCTTAAAATTACTTGCGCCTCGGTCATTTGCAAAATTAATATCGTGTTCTCTTTTAATTAATTAATTGTGACTGCACTTGCCCCTGCTGATAATCATATATTAATTAATTATTTGCTGCAATTTTGGAGCGGACCATTTTACACTTGCATTACACCGTAATGTATTTAGGGTTGCATTTAAAACCTCTTTCGAGTCAACCTGTCACTGCATCAAATTGGTATCTGAGTCCTAGGTTATGGTCATTTGCATGTTACGTAGTGGTAGGGAATATCATTAGTCCATGTCAAGTCACAATCACACCGACGATGGGACCGCTAGTTCACAGACAGACATGACACCCGTCGAGTTTCAACAGTTGGTTCTCGACCGATTTGATCGGATAGGAACCCAATTCGAAACTCTTAGGGGTGATATTGCGAGGTTTAGCACAAGGGTTGATCAGTTAGAGACGCCTAGAGGTCGAGCGACTCCTCCCCCTGTTGAGGAGCCCCATGAGGACCCACGAGACGCTACACCTCCGGAAAGGCATGGTAGAGATATCCCTCGCTGAGATCCAGCTCCCTTTGCGAGAGAGAATTATCGTCGTGGATACGAGTATAAGCGAGATCCAGGGAGGGATCACCATCCACCTGATGAGCCACGTCCTCCCCCACCTCGTCGTAGAAATCAGGCATGATATGATTATGATTATAAGGATGATTATGGTGATTACAGTGACACGCGCCAAGGGAAGACTCTAGAGGAGGATGACATCACCTGACGCATTCGCATTGATGCGCCTTCCTTCAACGGTCACCTAGACCCGAAGGCATTCAGTGATTGGCTCTTGGACATGGATCACCATTTTGACTGGTTCAAGATGAGCGACGAGAGGCGAGTGCGATTCGCCAAAATGAAGTTGATCGGCCAGGCAAAAATTTATTGGTCGAGTCTAGAAAGAGCTCTTGAGCGAGATGGTTACTGCCCCATCACTCGATGGGATGAGATGAAGCAGCGCTTACAAGATAAATACCTCTCCGCTTCGCATCGAAATCAACTTTTAGATCAGCTCTACGAGCTACGTCAGGGGACTCTCTCCGTCGCAGATTATGTGTCCAGATTGGACGAGCTAGTGGTTCGCAGTGACATTATGGAAGAACCCATCGCCACTGCATCACGCTTTCGTATGGGGCTTAGAGCGGACATTTGGAGGGAACTAATTCCCCACATTATGGGACGGTTGAGTAGGCCTTTCAGCTCGCGCTAGAATACGAGCAGTATTTACTTACTGCTGGACTGAGGCAGGGCACCACTCGATCTGATGCCTCCACATCGAGGAGAACCCATCCAGCCATGACTACAGACACCCCTCGCGCAGACGCGACGGGAAAAGCTATTGTTCCTGGGGGCGCCCAATGCTATCAGTGTTCTGGAAGAGGGCATTTTGCAGTGCAATGCCTACTAGGAATTTATTGATTGAGGATTTGGGCGAGCCCAGCACTGAGGCGGAGGGTGCAGCCATTGAGGAGATTACTGTCGTCGTAGAGGATGGATGGGAGAGCGACGCGGAGAGATCGCTTGAGGTAGGAGTCCTCCAACACATCCTCCACACCCCACGTGTTGATGAGTATTGGCACCGCACCGATGCAACTTACGGCCGAACCACATCTGCATCCTTACTGTGTCTTATGGGTGGACAAGTTCACCATTCATGTCACATAACGGTGTTTGGTGCTGATCCATTTAGCGACCACGAAGGACCAGGTCTGGTGCGATGTTATCCTTATGGATTTCGCCCACATTCTGCTTGGGAGACCCTGGTTATATGATCGTGACGCTACGTGCTATGGCCGATCCAACGTGTGCGTGTTTTTCGACACGGGTTGAAAGATTACCCTTACTCTGACCCAGCCCAGGGATCCTCCCAAGGGCAAGGTTGACTTGTCAGTTAGTGCGGGGTCGTCAATACCCTTACATGTTTTGAGGTATGGTGATTTTTTAAGAGAGAACCTCGAGGCAAAGGTCATGTTTATCATAGCGGCCACAATGGCGGCCGAGACTCCAGGCGGGACTGAAATTACTGACCCGGATGCTCGGCAATTGATGGATGATTTTGTAGACATTATGTCAGAGGAGCTCCCCGATGAGCTTCCCCCAATAAGGGACATCCAACATGCGATTGACCTGATCTCAGGGGCATCCTTGTCCAATCTTCCGCATTACCACTTAAATCGACTGAGCATGCCGCGTTAAAAAGGCAAGTTGATGAACTTCTGCAAAAGAAGTTTATTCGAGAAAGTTTGAGTCATTGGCAAGTATCAGCCCTTCTGACCCCGAAGAAGGATGGTAGCTGGCGCATGTGCATTAATAGACGTGGCATAAACAAAATCACGGTGAAGTATCGTTTTCTGATTACCCGCCTCGATGATCTCCTGGACTCGATGGTTGGTGCTCAGATATTCTCGAAGATCGATCTTCGAAGTGGGTACCATCAGATTAAAGTTAAAGAGGGGGATGAATGGAAGACGGCCTTAAAGACGAATGACGGCTCGTACGAGTGGCTAGTGATGTCGTTCGGATTATCGAACGCGCCTAACACGTTCATGAGAGTGATGACACAGGTCTTGCGGCCCTACATAGGCAAATTCTTGGTGGTATACTTGATGATATTTTGATATACAGTCAGGGCTGCACCGAGCACTTACGTCATATTCTCCTGGTGTTCGAGCTTCTCCAAAAGGATCATCTATATATCAACTTGAAGAAGTGCTTGTTCCTGTCCACATTTGTTCATTTCTTGGGATACGTCGTGTCGGCATCGGGTATTTCTGTTGATCCTAACAAGGTCAGGGCGATTCAAGAGTGGCCTATCCCTACGAACATTTATGAGGACCATAATTTTCATGAACTTGCCACCTTTTATAGGAGGTTTGTCTGTGCCTTCAGTTCGATCATGACTCCCATTACGAGCTGCCTTCGTAAGGGTGATTTTGTTTGGACGAAGGCCGTCACTCGAGCCTTTGAGGAGATCAAGGAGAAAATGTTTATCGCTCCCATTTTACGTTTACCAGATTTTTCCAAGCCCTTCGATGTAGCATGTGATGTGTCGGGAGTTGGTATTGGCGCAATCATTGGCCAGGAAGGCCACCCGGTGGCCTATTTTAGCGAGAAGTTGTACGAGGCCTGACGGAAATATTCAAATTATGATCGGGAGTTATATGTCATTGTTCAGACATTGCGTTACTAGCGACATCATCTCCTGCACAAGGAGTTTATTCTATATTCATACCATCAGACGTTAAGATATCTTGACTCACAAAAGAAATTGGGTCACCGACATGCCAAATGGGTGGAGTACATGCAGGATTTTCATTATGTTCTCAAGCACCAAGCGGGTGTTGAGAATAAGTCGGCTAACGCCTTGATTCGTCGAGTCAATATTCTTCACACCATGAGCGCTCAAGTTGTGGGATTTGAGCAGTTAGTTCACACTTATCCTGAGTGCCCAATTTTCGGGAACATTTACGCGACGCAGTCAAGGGACCCGTCAGACCTTCGTGAGGGTTATTCGATTTCTAATGAGTATTTATTTATGGATTCTCATCGCTGCATTCCCGAGTCGTCCCTCCATGATTTTGTTATCTGGGAGCTACATGCAGGTGGGGCCGCAGGATACTTTGGTAGAGATAAAACGATTGCATTGGTTGAGGATCACTTCTTCTAGCCCGACCTGAAGAAAGACATTACTAGGATTGTAAGACATTGTCGAGTCTGCCAGACGTCAAAGGGGTCTCGTCAGCCCATAGGGCTCTATACTCCACTACCCGTTCCTGAGAGGCCTTGGACTGATATTAGTATGAATTTTAACCTCGGCTTCCTCGCACACTGAGAAAATTCGACTCGAATTGTGGTTGTGGATCGTTTTTCTAAGATGACACATTTCATCCCGTGCCGCAAGACTGCTCATGCCTCTCACATAGTGGCACTATTCTTTAGAGAAGTGTTTAAATATCATGGTCTCCTAGCGTCCATCGTCTCTGATCGGGACATGCGCTTCATGGGTTATTTCTGGAAGACCTTATGGAAAAAGACCGGCACAACCCTTAAGTTCTCCTCCGCCTACCACCCGCAGACGGATGGAGAAACCCAAGTGGTTAACCGTAGTCTTGGAATGCTTCTTTGTTGCCTCGTTGGGGTAGTCCGACTACATGGGATTCTGTCCTCCCTATAGCCGAGTTTGCGTACAATAGTTCTATCAATATGTTACAGGATTGAGTCTATTTCATATTATGTTAGGATACAAACCTAGGAAACTTATTGACTTAGTGGATATCCCCATAAGGGTCAGACCTAGTGAGTCAGCAGAGTCTTTCATACAGCATGTGCATGCACTACACGAGTCGTTCCGAAAAAATGCGGCTAGTAATGATTATTATAAAGATCAACCAGCATAGGAGAGAACAAAACTTTGAGGCAGGAGACCAAGTATTGATTCGCATTCGATCTGAGAGGGTCCCGGAAGGACCAGCAAAAAAATTAAGCGCACGCAGAATGGGCCCTTATACAGTTGTACGACGGATTGGTACGAACACATATGAGATAGATATCCCTCATGGTATGGGCATCACCCGGGTATTCAACGTAGAGGATTTGACTCCTTACTACGAGGAGCACGTGTACGTGGACCCCTTTTCCACACCTCTATTCAAGCCTTCTTCTCCCAAAGCCCCCCTACCCGAGCCTTCGCCTCCAATTGCCTCCACCAGACCCTCTTTGTTGTCACCTGCGGAGTCGCACTATGCAGCTACCTTTGCACCACCGACGGTTCCACCGACACAACTCCCAGACGGAGATACATCACTGTCAGACGGAGATACATCACTGTCAGACGTAGCTACATCACTGCCAGACAGAGATACATCACTGTCAGACAGAGATACATCACTGCCAGACGGAGATACATTCATGTCACCCTCTTCTACTGACGATGTGCTTCAGATCATCGGTCACGACTTCAACACCGCGAGCGAGCGAGATATTGGACGCGATCTTGTCCGTTGGAGCGGTCGGCCCCTGCACGATGCTACATGTATTTCTTCAGAGGAGCTTGAGAGACTCGCCTCACGGCTATACAGCGAGTACGACCACCGCCACTCATCGGAGTTGAGTGCTTTTAAGCTCGGGGGAGTTGACGGCGCTCCACGACCGACTCGCGTGTACTCTCATAGGAGGCGGTGACTCGCGGCCTAGACAAATGATCGGAGTCTGTAGTCATGTCCGGATGTTCGAGTCGAGGTCACTTTCGTATTTTGTGTTTTTCATTTCGAGATGTATTTAGCCCCCGATAGGTCCAAATCGTCTTAGTTGTCTGATCGGGGAGGTTTAATTTTTGGGTTAATGTTGCAGTTATTAGACGATTATATTTTAGGATTTATATATAGCAGGTGGCAGACAGTGATGGGCATGGAAGGTTTCGGCAGTTTTAGAACCGTTTCGGTCCTGGGCTTTTCAGTGCGACGTCGGAGAAGACTCCCGCTCCTGGTGCGACTCCAGGCGAACTCCTCTCCTCCGCCTCTTCACTTCTTGTGCCGACCCATCCCGGCGGCTTCCCGTTCCCAGCGCACACAAACCCCGTCGGCTTCCCCGTCCCTATCTCTGACCACCCACCGTAAGCCCGCCCTCCCCTGTGTTCCTCCACACTTCCATGTTCTCCTCTGAGCCCAGCCTCCTCCCTCAAACCTTGTCGGCTTCCACTCTGCCCCAAAATCACCACCGCTCCAAGCCCACCAGCCTCTGCCCAGCCCCCAATTGTTGAAGCCAACTCCACCTGCAACTTTCCACCAGACGACTCCTTATCCTCCACCCCCACTGTTACCGCAGCACTCCCTTGAGCCCTCAAACCCCGCAATATTTTTGTCTCCGCCACTTTACAACCCGCAATCCCCCCATTCCCCATCCCATTGTCATGGACTCCACTTCAAATCAGCCACCCCTCGACATTTTCGTCTCTGCCACTTCGTCGTTGTCGCCTCACGCCTGCACTGTATGAATTGTGGTAAGTTATTTCCTTTATAGTTGTTTATTTCGGCAACTTATACTGTGGTGGATTTTCATATTGTATTTTGTTATTAGTCCATTTGATGTACCACTTGTGGGACTCATTTTGTGCACGCTTAAAATTACTTGTGCCTCTATCATCTACAAAACTAATATTGTGTTCTCCTTTAATTAATTAATTGTGGATGCACTTGCCCATGCTGATAATCATATATTAATTAATTATTTGCTGCAATTTTGGAGCGGGTCACTTAACACTTGCATTACACCGCAGTGCATTTAGGGTTGCATTTAAAACCCCTTTCAAGTTGACTTGCCACTGCATCAACAAGACATCTCGATATTGCTCATAGAATCTTGAGGTATTTGAAGAGTTTACCAGGAAGAGGCATCCTCTTCACTCCTAATATAGAATTGAAAATTGAAATTTATGATGGCGCTGATTGGGCTGAATATGTTGAAGACAGACAATCTACATCTAGGTATTGCTCGTTCGTTGGTTACTTGAAGAAGTAGAAAATAACTCGTCTCACGGTCAGAGCTATGACACATGACATATGTGAGGGATTGTGGTTGCGCTTTCTTATGTGTGATCTAGGACTAAGTGAGGTTAGTCTCATCCAGTTGTATTGTGACAACAAGACTGCAATTAGTATTGACCACAATCCAACTCAGCGCGATCGCACCAAATATATTGAGGTGGACAGACACTTTAACAAAGAGAATATTGAGAAGAAGATTATTTGTACTACATTTGTTCCTTCAGAGGGACAATTAGTTAATATTCTCACTAAGAGTTTGGGGGTGAATATTTTTCATGATTTTATTGACAAGTTGGGTATGAGATAATATGCCCAACTAGAGGGGGAGAGGGTGTTAGAATTAATGTTAATGTCCTTATATTAATCCTCTATATAAAGGAGGAGCCCTCATATTATAATGACAAGGCTTTTATTTTGTCAACATAAATCCACTAGACGTAAGAGAGAATCAAATTCTTAATGCTTAACTGAGTGATAAAAACAATAATCAATAAAAATGATATAGCATTTGCAGCTTTATGTGCATCAGAAATATCTTGAATTAAATCAACTTCTTGGGGAGCCAGTGTTATTTTGTTCTTAAGAAAATGAGAATATATGAAGAACACCTACCCTAATAGACGCTGCAGTAAAGTGCCCGAGATCAGCAAACATTGCTTCACTACCTGCAGTTGCAATGGGCAGTCTACTATAATAGCAATTTTATACATAAAGTTGAAAAAAAATCATGGACCTCAGAGAAGAGAATGTTGCACTTCATTGCTCACCTGTAATACATAGTAATATTCCCCCAAGAGAAAGCCATCCATTTCTTCCTGTTACCTTAAAGAATTTGATGATGTAGAGTGGTGAAAGAGCTTGGTATATTCTGGGATTCCAGTAAAGAATATTGTATAGGCCAATGGCACCAATACACAAAAGCCAAATAATAACAATTGGTGCAAACAAGAAGGCTACCCTGTGAGTACCCCGGTGTTGTAAAGCAAAGAGGCCAACTAAAACAATGCAAGATATAAGTACCACCATAGCTGTTTTAGCAAACGAAATCATTTTAGATGTTAGCATTTGGCAGTCAAGATGATAATGGTAAATATTGAATATCAAACCACTGAAGATCTGACAAAAAATTTCATGTAAACTAAGTAAATGGAATTGTAGAGGAGACAAATTACACCACATAATATTAGATTTATCCTTGACATGTAATAAAGCATGGTCAAATAGTGTGAAAAAAGCCATATACATAATAGCTCAACTAAGAGTTCATCTACATTTCTTTACCACAGTAGCACCATAATCCAACAAGGTGGATGGTCAATTTGATGGCAGACCTGATGGATGCGGGAAAGATGGGTAATGGTCTTAGCCTGTGGGTCAGACCAAACTCGAGCTCAGTGGAAGACTTGGAACTCAAACACTTGCACAAAGAAATGTGGCTGGCGTGGCTCCTGATGCCAAACTCAAGAGAAGAATGAGAGAAGAGATATTGGTCATATGCACACTCAAGAGAGAAAGGCTAAATTGCGTGATCCAAAATTTTCCATTCGTCGTCTATAAAAATCTATTTGACATTGAAGCGGGTAAGAGAGATACAATCACACTGAGCAGTGTGGGATAAGCTTGTAAAGTGAGTGAGAGAGAGAGAGAAAGAGGGAGGAAAGAGAGACAAAAAGTGAGGGCAAGAGAGAGAGGGAGAGAGCAATAAGTAAATGCAGAAAACAAATCATGCAAAACTATAGAACAATGTAAAGCTCACTCCTTACTCTTTATGCAATAAGCCCCTGAACCCTGAACAAATCAAGTGATAAGTTGCTTCTTAATTCTGTGAAGCTTGTCATAGATCCTGAAGGAAGGCTGGAAACCCATTGCTAGGTTGTTTCTTAGAGAGTATGAAGAGTATACACTTTGACTCGAAACAAGTACTTGGTCAGCGTGATATTTTTTTCCCAAGCATGTGTCTAGTATATGGAGCTTAAATTTAGGTTGAGCAGGACAAAGACAGAGTATACATAGCTTAAATTTAGCAGTGCAAGAAAGACGATGATTTCGTTATTAAGTTGGGTGATCAAGATATTTCCCATAATGAATGTTTTAAATATCTTGGATCGATAGTTCAAAAGGATGGAGGTATTGATAAAGATGTGTCACATAGAATCCAAGCGGGTTGATTGAAGTGGAGAGGTGTGTCAGGGATTTTATGTGATCGTAAAGTACCATTAAAACTTAAGGACAAGTTTTACCGTACTGCAATTAGACTAGTGATGTTTTATGGTTCTGAGTGTTGGACAGTGAATTGTGCACATGAGCAAAAAATGGGAGCTGTGGAGATGAGAATGCTTAGGTGGATGTGTGGACACACGAGACTGGATAAAATTAGAATGAATGTATCAGGTATAAGACAGGAGTTAACACCAATTGCAGAGAAGATGCGAGAAGCTTGCCTAAGATGGTTTGGACACATACAAATGAGACCATTAGAGGCACTTGTTAGGCCTTGTGAGAGTCTAATCACTAGGCATATTAAACGAGGGAGGGGTAGACCAATAAAGACTTGAAATGAAACTATAAGGAAATAGATGATGTACTTAGGCATTAGTGAGATTATGATGAAAGATAGAGCAAAATGGAGACAAAGAATTCATATAGCCGACTCCACTATAGTGGGATAAAGGCTTGAGTGTTGTTGTTGTATAAGTGTCTAGGTATGAATTCTCGAACTTGGGAGAAATATGCTCACCCATAATCTGTGTACTAAAGGGTGGGGGAAATAGTTCATCATTAGCTAGAACTGGTTGACTTGGCAAGAAGAATGGTTAAGAATTTCTGGAGGTATAAAAGGTTCCCCAACAATGTAAAGGGTTTATGGGGATTGCACTCCGATCACAACATGAGATGAAGTAGAAAAAGAGGCCTTGCTACACAGGAAATGAACTTCATGGAGGTTCATCTATAGCTTCATTTTTTCAGCTAGAATCAAACCGTGACATCAAATTGTTGAATCATGTTTTGTACGTAAAGATTTTTAGAGAAATATTACTCAAAAGTATGGCATGTAAAAAATAAGAAAATGAGAAATCATGTGAAGTAAATATAAATATTATTGCTAATCAGTGTTTGAGAATTCAAGATTCGAATCTTATTTACAGAAAATGTACATGTGTATTTATACAGCATAAGACTCTTTGTTGCTTCATGATTACTAGACCCAAGGTCCCATAATTCCTGCTTAAATAGAGCAGGAGGTTCCCACATCAATAGCTTTGACTTATTATTTTATTAACACCTCCTTTTACTATTATCCTAGATTCACACCTCATCCTTGGATGACGTATAACTCTATAACCCATAATCAGTAAGAGGTGAGACGTAGGGTAGGTTATAGCGAAACTAAAGTAGCTCCAGGGTGAACTCTATATGCGTTAATGCCTAACGATAATCCAGTAATTGATCTTGCGATAAAGAATTTACAAATGATTTTACAAACGAACCACAATCAAGTTGAGCCCCAAAGTGAGGAAACAAACAATGTAGTATATATGTGAGAGTACGGAAAAATAACTATGCAAGCAAAGAAGTCCTAACAAGTCACAAGAGACTTACGCACAAAGATTACAGACCAATATTACAAAACAGGGTACACCAAAAATAAATGCAACCAAACTATAACACACAATGTGTATGGGGTAAAAGGCTCGGGAGTGCTCAAGGAGGCGTCAATTGTTGGGTAGGCCAACGAAGGGTGTGCTTGGACTGCTAAAAGGGAACAACAGTTGGTAGTAAGCTCTGGGTGGTGGTTTACATATTCCAGAAGGGTTGAGAGGAACCAGCAACGCTGGGGAGGGTTGGGAGCAGGGCTGCAGGGGCCTGGAGGTAGCCAGGGACTGAGCCGCTGAAGGATTAAGGGTTCAGAACTTGGCCGGTGATCTAAGAGAGAGGATGATGCAGTGGTAAGGCAAACACAGTGGACGTGCTAAATGTAGCCTAAGGTGAAATGCAGAGAAGGGCTAATGCAGAGAGCGGTCCGCTCAAATTAAAACCAGTAGTTAATATTATGTAAATTAGCAGAGACACGCGTTTACAAATTATTAAACAAGGGAACAAGCATCAACTGTAATTCACTAGAGGTGCAAATAATTAAGCATATGCAGAAGGGGCCCTGCAAGTCAAATGGTGAGCAATACTAATAGTAATGAAGCAAAATCCAACACAAAGTACAGGTGCCAAATAAACAACTAATAAAGGAACAATAACTATTACCACGGTTCACACGTGTAAGCGGCGGCAGCGGTGGGTGTTGAGGTTGCTGTAGTGGTTAATTGGCGGCAATAGTGAGAGAGGATGGGAGAGGGTGGGGGCTTTGGGAAGTTGCTGGATGGGAGTGTGGGGTTTACGGGGTGGGGAAGAGGTGGAGGTAGTGGGATGGGGAATGTGAGAGCGGTGGCTAGGTACGGAGGAGAGGTGGAGGCGGGCGGTGGCTGGCCGTCGGGGAAGCGGAGGCAGGAGGTGGTGGATCTGGGCAGGATAGGGCTGGCGCTGGGAAGGGGAAGGAGGAAGGTGGAGGGGAAGGTGGAGGTTTACCGGAAATGGGGAAGAGGGAGGAGGCGGGCTCGGGACGGGCTGCACGGAATCGGGGCGGGCTGCATGGAATCGGGACGGGGCGGGCTGCACGGAATCGGGACGGGGAGGGCTGCACGGGAAAGAGGGGAAGAAGGAGGGAGGCGGAGGGGAAGGTGGAGATTTACCGGAAATGGGGAAGAGGGAGGAGGCGGGCACCAGGCAAGGCGGAAGAAGGACTCGCTCCTTCTAGACCGAGCGGTTGCCGAGTTTCCTACAAACATTCGATCCCTCCCACAATCAAAACCACCGGGTTTTATAACCCTAGGGGGTGAACCTATGCATCCCCCCATCGAACCAGCAACACCCTTACACAATACAAAAAATAAATAAAACTACCCCGATCGGACGGATCACAATGTTTGGTCCGATCGGGGGTTGAATACACATCCAAACAAAAAACACAACATGAAATTGGCAGAAGGAGGGAGGCAGGCGCGATCATGGACTTCGATCGCCCATCCGGGTAGCGGATCACCGCCTCCTACGGGTGTACACGCGAGTGGGTCGTGGCGCGCCGTCAGAGGGGGGCTTAAGTAGTTTGTTCCTGTTAAAATAGCCCATGTAAAAGGCCCATTATTGGGCTCATTTATTGTTTTATCTTCTCTCCTCCTTAGTCCCACATCTTGTATAGGACTTTCTTCTCTCTTCCTCTTCCTATATATTTGTATTCTCTCCTTGTATTTACATACACAAGCAATACATACAAGTTTTGAGCTCTCTCAACATGATATCAGAGCGAGGTTACTGTCCTCTGCGGCTTGTTTTTTTCTAACCGTCAAGCCCGCCCGGTCTCTATTCCCTCCTACCCGCTGCTTTCTCTCTTGCGGCCTGGTAGCATACCCGCTCCGGTCTTCTGTCCGCCCCTGACTCTGCGGTTTGCAACTTTGCATCCGCTTCTCCTCTCCCTCTCTGTGGTTCCACCCTCTTCAGGCTTCTTATAGCCATCCTCTCTCTCTGCTTCGTGGGGCCCACCTTTCTTCAAACCGCTGCGGGTTCTCTACTTCTGTCCGCTGCCAGCCCCGCTGCGGCTTCGTCTTCAGACCGCTGCGGCCTTCGCCTTCAGACCGTTGCGGCCTCGCCTTCAGACCGCTGCGGGCTTGCCTTCTGTCCTTTGCCAATATCTTTCCTAGTCGCTCGAGTTCCTACTCGCGGCCTCTCATCTCTTGTCGTTCGAGTTCCTACTCGCGGCCTCTCCTCTCTAGCCGCTCGAGTTCCTACTCGCGGCCTCTCTTTTCTAGCCACTTGAGTTCCTCCTCGCGGCCTCTCTTCTCTAGCCGCTCGAGGTCCTACTCGCGGCCTCTCTCCTCTTTCCGGTTTTTTCTGTCAACCTGCCCGGGCTGTTTTCCTGACCGCTGTCGGCTTCACCTAGACCGGGGCAGTCTCTCTTTTGTTTCTGCCCTTTGGTCGCGACCTGACTACTCGCTGGTGTCCGGCTTGACCGTGCGGACTGCTTCATATCCGCACTTTGGTCGTGGTCTTCCTTAGTCTTTCTTGTCGGCGGCTTATCCTCTATTCGCCGCGGTCTGCCTTATGGGCTCTTCCGGTAACTCTTCTGGCTCGACGGCCAGCCCGCCTGCTGACTGCCCGGCCTGTCCAACTGACCGCGCGGCTAACCCTACAGAACTTCGTGACGAGCTGCGCATCACTACCATTTCTCTTTCTGGAAAGAAGAACTTCATTCCTTGGGTCCATTCAGTTCGACGGGTTCTCCAGGCCAAGGGTCTTCTCCCTCACCTTACTCAGGCTCCACCCACCCCTCCTACCGATGACTGGCTCTGCAATGATGGCCGAGTTCAGACCTGGATCTTGAATTCTTTGGATGGTGAACCCTATCAAATGGCTATGTACCATGAGACTGCCAAAGATATGTGGACTGAGCTACACTCCTTATATTCTGGCCGGGACAGCCTCCAGCATCTCTACAACATCATCACTGACCTCTTTACTCTGGACGCTGGAGGGGCTTCCGATATGTCCTCCTTTGTTGCTCGTGCGAAACTCTTGCTGAAGCCTGGATCCAGCATCAGCCGTTTACCAATGATGCTCTTGCTCAGCGCGCTCAGAAGGAAGTCGCCTGTACTGTCATCCTTATGGCTCGTCTTCCCCCTCACCTTCAGAGCATTCGTGCTCAGGTCCTGGCGTCCTCTACCACACCATCTTTTTTTGATGTGTGCTTCATGATTCTCCGAGTCCCACCTCCTCCAGATACTACGGCTCCTCCGGCCCTTCTTCAGCAGGCACCTCCGCTTCTACCCTTCCCTCCTCCTTCTACTCGGGGGGGTCGTTCAGGCTCTCGCGGCCCGTGGTGGCCGGGGTCAGCCGAAGTGTTCCTTCTGTGGCAAAGACGGTCATCTCGAGGCAACCTGTTACAAGAAAGTTGGCTATCCTCCTCGCCCGGCGGCTTCTGTTGCTACCGATGCTGGTCCTCCTGATCTTGAAAGTGTCCGTCTTCAGCTCCAGCATCTCCAGGGCTTGCTTCATCCCCCATTTGCCTCCGTTGCCTCCGTCTCCAACACAGGTACCGCTTGTCTCTCCACCGGCTTGGGCTGGATTGTGGATTCTGGCGCTACTCATCACATTACTCCACATCGCCCTGCCCAGTACCTGAATTCCCCTTATCCACCGTCTATTACTGTGGCCAATGGCGCCAATGTTCCCGTCTCCGGCTCGGTAGATCTTCCTCTCACCTCCTCCATCTCCCTTCGCTCGGCTCTTCACGTCCCGAGTTCTCCGTTCAATTTACTTTCTGTTGGACGGCTTACTACTGATTTGGATTGTTCTGTTATATTCACTTCCTCTTCTTTTGTTATACAGGATCGGCGGACGCAGACTACCATTGGTAAAGGCCAGCTGCGGAATGGGCTCTACCTTCTCGACGACTCTCCCACCATCCTCTCCTCCATTTCCTCCACAGATTGACATCGTCGTCTTGGGCATGCTCCTCTACCGGTCCTCCGGCGGGCTCTCCCGGATGTCTCTCTTACCCCCTTTCAGTGTGATTCCTGCATCCTCGGCAAGCAGCCTCGTTCATCTTTTTCTTCGCATTGTACTTGGAGCGCTGCTCCTTTTGATTTAATCCATTCAGATATTTGGGGACCATTTAAAATTTCTAGTATTTCCGGTTTCTGGTATTTTATCACGTTTATTGATGATCATTCTCGCACTACCTGGCTATACTTACTTCGTGATCGCTCCGAGCTTTCCTCGTGTCTTTAGGGCATTTGTCCTCGAAACCCGTACGCAATTCCACAAGACCATCAAAATCCTACGCACTGACAATGCTTGTGAGTACACTAGTAAGAATTTACTGCTTTATGTTCCGAGTTTGGGATTCTCCATCAAACTTCCTGCGCTTACACGCCGCAACAAAACGGTGTTGCCGAACGCAAGAATCGTCACTTACTCGATGTTGCCCGTTCCCTCATGCTTCAAATGCATGTCCTTAAACCGTATTGGAATTTTGCGGTCTCGACCGCCTGCTTTCTCAGCAACCGTCTCCCTTCCTCTATTCTCAACTATGCTACTCCGTTCAGCATCCTCTTTCCCTCCGCTACAACCTTTCCTCTCCCACCTCGTGTGTTTGGTAGCCTATGTTATGTCCACCGTTTGGGGCCTTCATCGGATAAGTTAGATCCCCGGGCCGCCAAGCATATCTTTGTTGGTTATTCTCGCACCCAAAAGGGGTATGTCTGTTATTCTCCTGCTACCCGCAAGATCTCCGTTTCTGCTGATGTCACTTTCCGCGAGAATCAACCATTCTTTTCTGCTCCCTTACCTGACCATTCCCCACCTACACCTCCATCCATTCCCCGCCCGGTCATTCCTGCCACTCCTCCACTGCCTGTCATTCCCTCTCCACCGCCTGTCGTTCCCTCCAAACCACCAGTTATCCGTGTCTACACTCGTCGCTCTACCCCTTCCGTTGCCCCTTTGCCGTCGGTCTCTACCATGGATACTCCGCATCCGCCTGATCAGGTATTGCCTTCCACTGCTCATCCGCTGGCCAACTCCGTCTCTCTTCATCGCCTCTCTCCCCATTTACGCACATTGGCTACTTCTCTCTCTTCGGTTGCTATTCTTAATTCTGTGCAGGAGGCGCTTCAACATCCCGGCTGGCGAGCAGTCATGGAGGAAGAAATGTCTGCTCTCTGGTCTAACCAAACCTGGTATGTTGTTCCTCTTCCACCGGGCCAGAAACCAGTTGGGTGCAAATGGGTCTTTGTCATCAAACATGCTGCCGATGGGACCATTGACCGTCTAAAGGCCCGTCTTGTGGCTCGCGGTTTCACTCAACAGGAAGGGCTCGATTATGAGGAAATGTTCTCTCCGGTGGCAAAGCTTAATAGTGTTCGTGTCCTCATCTTTGTTGCTGTCCATCGTCGGTGGCCTCTCTTTCAGCTGGATATCAAGAATGCCTTCTTGAATGGGGACCTCCAGGAAACTGTCTACATGCAGCAACCGCCCGGGTTTGAGACCACGGGGGAGTCTCAGGTCTGGCATCTTAAAAAGGCTCTATATGGTCTCAAACAATCTCCGCGGGCATGGTTTGAAAAATTCAGCAAGGTCCTCCGTGCGATTGGCTTCACTCGGAAGCTCGGCCGACTTCTCTCTCTTTACTCGTCACCACCCAACAGGAACGGTTATTCTGTTAGTTTACGTCGATGATATTATCATTACTGGAGATGACTCTCAAGGGATACAGGCAGTCAAAGTTCATCTAAACTCAGTCTTCCAGACCAAGGATTTGGGACCCCTTCGCTACTTTTTGGGCCTTGAGATTGCCAGAAGGCCAGATGGGCTCACTCTCTCTCAACGAAAATATTGTCTTGACCTTCTTCATGATGCGGGTCTGTCTGGCTGCAAGCCCAGTGATACTCCTATGGATGTGAACCACAAATTGTGTGTCCAGGCCTCTGACTCTGATATCCTTCTTCAGAATCCTGAATATTATCGACGTCTTGTTGGAAAACTGATATATCTCACGGTTACCAGACCGGATATCTCCTTTGTTGTTGGTCTTATCAGCAGATACATGCACTCTCCTCGAAAATCTCATCTTCAAGCAGTGGAAAGAATTCTCAGGTATCTGAAAACCGCTCCTGCTCAGGGACTTGTCTATAGGACCTCCTCTTCTGCTCCAACATTGGTGGCATATTCGGATGCCGACTACGCTGGCTCTCTCGATGACCGGCGATCTACGAGTGGTTTTTGCACTTACCTTGGAGGACATCTTGTAACTTGGCGAAGTAAGAAACAAGCGGTCGTTGCTCGCTCTTCAGCTGAGGCAGAGTACCGGGCAATGGCATCGGTTGTATCAGAATTAACATGGCTTGCAGATGTCTTCACAAAGGCTCTTTCCAAGACATTATTCTATCAGTGCTTGTCCAAGCTTGGCGCATACGATTTGTACGCTCCAGCTTGCGCGGGAGTGTTAAAATAGCCCATGTAAAAGGCCCATTATTGGGCACATTTATTGGTTTAACTTCTCTCCTCTTTAGTCCCACATCTTGTATAGGATTTTCTTCTCTCTTCCTCTTCCTATATATTTGTATTCTCTCCTTGTATTTACATACACAAGCAATACATACAAGTTTTGAGCTCTCTCAACAGTTCCTAATTGAAGGGAGGTGGTGTGTCTGGATACGGGGAGTTGCAGTGTGGGCGTATGCAGGGAAGGGATAATTGTAGGGGATGGACGGGTAAATCGACTGCAGAGGTAACTGAGTTGCAGGAGAAGTTGGCTAGCCACTCGGACGAGGCTCCGGGGAAGGAATCTTCAGTTGTAAGGAGGACGGATAGGTTAATGAAGGAATGGAAGGGGTACAGTTTGATGGCTAGGAAGATTAAGAGGGAGATCCCAGTGCCTGGAATTCCAGGAGTCGTTTCAGTGATCTTTTGCACAGGAATCCTCGACGGGCCAGGCGGCTTAAGGTCTGGTCAGGTTGGGATCGTGGAATGTCGATTAAGGGATGAGAGATGAGATGAGTGGTTGTAGATGCGGTAGGAGGGTCTGTAGAATGAGAAACAAGGTGGAGCCTGGACGCGGGGTAGATGGTTCACGGTTATGGGAGTGTAGACGTGACTTGTGATAGGGTGCGATTATGGAGGAGTAATGGAATTATGGGGAATTTATGGTGGGATGAAGTAGCCAGCCAAATGGAGGGGAGGAGAAAGATTCCAAGCTTCGCACTTCGATTCTGACTAAGGCACTAGAGGATCAAAAGGAGTAGTTTCACTCAAACTTTCAATGCTCATCAAATGGTTGACTAAGGAGGGGACATGAACGGTCATGATTCTCAGATTATGACGAACTCCAAAAACAAATAAAATAAAATTCAGAAAATACAAAATAAAATACTATTATTCTACGATCGATGATCCACTCGTGATGAACGGTCGCGATCGATCGTCACTGGTGGTTCCTTGGTCAGTGTGTGTAGGCCCATATGAGTCATGTGTCATGACCCCCATCAACATGTCACTTCCAAAGCAAAATCGTTTTTTGTTGTTAGGCTCGCTTTGATGAGTGTAAGACTGCGGAATAAATAAAGAGCTAATAACAAATAACTTGTTAAATTCTTACTCGAATTTTCGGCGAGTAAATTGAGAATGAATATTTTATGAGCTCTACTATCCTTGTCTCATGAAACCATATTGTGGCTTGCTACATCGTTCCCAAGTCTACCCTCAACATAATTGATAAATACATTTCAAGATTCCTGTGGAATAATGTTGATGAACACGCTTGTACGAAAATATCACTAAAAAGGAGAATTGGAAAATAATAATCTTTTTATTGATTTTCCACACACATGAATACAAGACTGTACATTTAATATAGGAAAGAAAAGGAGAAAGGAATCCCAAAACAAGATGTGCGACTAATACAAATAGACGAAGAGGCCAAAGATGGGCCTTTATGAATCTTTTTCTTTCAACACTTCCCCACAAGCTGGAGCATACAAATCACAAGCACCCAGCTTGGACAAGAACTAATAATGCAATACACGTGGCAGGACTTTAGTGAGAAGATCCACAACTTGATCAGCAGCGGGAACATGTTTTAATTCTAACGTCTTCATTTGAACTTTTACCCGGACGAAGTGACAGACAACTTCAATGTGTTTAGTGCTCTCATGGAAAACAAGATTTTTAGCAATATGTATAGCAGCATGACTATAACAAAATAAAGTAGGTGGGGAGGAAAGATTGACTCCTAAATCATGTAGAAGACTTTCTAACCACGTAATTTCAGATACCACAGATTCCATTGAGCGATTCTCAGCCTCGGCCGAAGAGCGAGCCACCACAGATTGTTTTTTGCTGCGCCAGGTAATAAAGTGTTCGCCGAAGTAGGTACAGAACCCACTAGTGGAACGTCGATCATCCAGAGAGCCAACATAATCTGTATCAGAATAAACAACCAATGTCAAAGTAGAAGAGAGTGAGGGTTTGTAAACAAGGTCTTGTCCAGTGGCTGTCTACAGATATCTTAGGATGCGCTCAACGGCGTGAAGGTGAGACACCCGTGGAGAATGCATGAACCGGCTTACAACTTCGACAACAAATGGGACGTTTGGTCTTGTAACTATAAGATAGATCAGTTTTCCCACAAAATGCCGATAATATTATGGATTGAGAAGAAGATCAGTGTCAAAGGCCTGAGCACAGAGCTTGTGATTCATGTCTGTTGGAAAAGCCCATGTAAAGTGGCTCATTTATTTGTATTTATTCTTTTCTCCTTTTTAGTCTCACATCTTGTATAGGACTCTCTTCTCTCTTTCTCCCTCCTATAAATGTGTATTCATACCTTGTATTTGATTATTGAGATAGTATATGCAAGTTTGAGGATTTCTCTACATAGTATAAGAGGATACGGTCTGTCCTGTTTTTTTCTAACCGCCTGCTCTTTCGGCTTACCGGGCGGCTTGTCCTCCTGCTTAGCTGCAGTGTCTTGCGGTCTGCTCTTTCTCTAACCGCTTCTGGGTGGTTAGAATCTCTGTAACCGCGGCTTCCCGCACGGTTAAGTCTTTTCTAACCGCTTCCTCTGCTCTCTCTCTCTCGTGGCTTCCACCTCATCTTCTCCTTCTCATGCCCTTTTATAACCTTTCTATCAGGTGGGGCCTTCCCATCCGCGCGTCCCCTCTACTCGATGCGGTCTCCTTGTCTACCCGCCGAGTTCTGGCCTTCTCGCTGCTTTGCTCCCCGCTCTTCACGACTTGTCTTAGTCGTCGCTGCTTCTCTTCTCGTCGCACAATGCTCGCAGCTCTGCTCCCTGCTCGTCGCGGCTTGTCTTCACCGCGGCTTTTCTTCTCGCCGCGAGTCTCACCGCGGCTTTTCTTCTTGTCTTGATCGCCGCGAGTTGGTCTCTTAGTCGTTGCGGCTTCCCTCTTCCCGGCGCGCTCCGCATCTAGATCGCGGCATCTTCCCTTGCCGTTGGTGTACTCATCGTGACCGTGCGGCCTACTCGACGGGCTTGTTCTTTGCTTACCCGTTGCGACTTATCTCCTCGAAGGCGGCTTCTCCTCTCTACTGTGGGATCCGCATATTGGTAGCGGCATACTCCTTGGCCGCTGGTGTGTTATCACCGTGACCGTGCGGCTTCAGGTCGTCCCTAGTCGCGGTGGCTTCTCCCAGCTAACTGCTCCGCATTCCGGTCGCGGTGGCTTCGTTGTCTTGCCACTGGTGTGTTGTCACCAAGACCGTGAGGTCTCCCCTCTGTTCGTTGTTTTTTTGTCTGCTGGCCCAGCCTCCTGCTTGTCTTGTCATGGGGTCCTCTCCTGATTCTATCGGACAGACGGCTTCCTCATCTGCAGACCGTCCGGCCTCCGCCCCTGAACTCCGTGATGAGTTGCGAATTTCTATTATTTTGTTAGCCAGAAAGAAGAACTTTGTGGAGTGGGTACACTCTGTTCGTCGCGTCCTACAGTCCAAAGGCTTTCTACATCACTTGACCCAAGTGGCTCCTGCTGCTCCTACTGATGATTGGTTGCGCAACGATGGTCGGGTTTAGACATGTCTCCTCAACTCCCTTGATACCGAACCATACTGCATGGCCATGTATCACGAAACGGCCAAGGCAATGTGGGATGAGCTCCCGTCTATATATTCCGATAAAGATAGTCTCCAGCACCCCTATGACATCATCACTGATCTTCAGACCTTGATGTTGGCGGGGCCACCGACCTCACCTCCTTTGTTGCTCGGGTCAAGACTCTGGTTGAAGCATGGATCCAACATCAACCTCTTACACTGGATCTTGCTGCACAACGTGCTCAAAAAGAAGTTGTCGGTGTTGTCATGATGATGGCTCGTGTAGCACCTCATCTTCAGAGTGTTCAGGCTCAAATCCTCTCCTCTGCTGCAACCCCCTTACTATCAGATATGTGTTTCATGTTGCTCAAGGTCTCACCACCTCCTGATAATTCTTCTCCTCCGTCACCGACTCTCCTTCAACAGACTTCTGCACCCCTACTGCCTTCCCACCCTCTTGCTCGTGGAGGGCGTTCCGGATCTCGGGGCCGAGGTTGGGGAGGCCGGCCACGACTGAAGTGTTCCTTCTACGATAAGGACGGCCACCTTGAGTCCGCCTGCTATTGCAAGCACGGGCTTCCTCCTCGTCCACAGGCCACTGTTGCTGCTACCGACTCTTCCTCTGCTCGTACTGACTTTGAAGAGGTCCGCCTTCAACTCCAACAACTTCATGGTCTGCTCAGTCGTCCACCTGTCTTTGTTGTCTCTGCTGCCTCCATCTCCCAAGAAGGTATCGCTTGTCTCTCCACTAGTCCGTGTTGGATAGTGGACTCAGGTGTCACTCATCACATCACCTCCCTGCGGCCACATCAATACCTGGATTCTCCTCATCCTAAGTGTATCACAGTGGCCAATGGGGACACTGTTCCCGTCTCCGGCTCTGCTGATATCTCTTTCACTTCTTCTCTCTCTCTCTCTCTCTGCGCTCGGTTATTCATGTTCCGGGCTCGCCGTTTAATTTGCACTTTGTTAGTTGTCTGACTACTGATTTAAATTGCTCTGTAACATTTACCTCCTTTTTTTTTCTGATACAGGATCGACAGACGCGGACTATCATTGGTAAGGGGCGACTGCAAAACGGGCTCTACCTCCTTGATGACTCTCCGTCTATCCTCTCTTCCATTTCCTCCGTCGATTGACATCCACGTATTGGGCATGCCCCTTTACCAGTCCTCCAGAAAGCTCTATCAGATGTATCTTTACCATATTTTTAGTGTGAATCGCGTGTTTGGCAAGCAGCCTCATTCATCTTCTTTGTCTCATTGTACTCGGAGCACTGCTCCATTTATTTTATTACACTTTGATATTTGGGGTCCGTACAAAGTCACTAGTATTTCTGATTTTTGGTACTTTCTAACTTTTATTGATGATTATTCGCGAATGACGTGCCTATACTTCGTGATCGCTCTGAGCTTCTCAGTGTCTTTCGGGCTTTTCTCCTTGAGACCTGCAAGCAATACTCCACGAACATCAAAACTATTCGCACTGATAACGCTCGCGAATACACTAGCCACGAATTTGTGACTCTTTGCTCTGATTTTGGTGTCGTTCACCAAACTTCATGTGCTTATACCCCCCAACAAAACGGAGTCGCTGAACGTAAGAATCGACATCTTCTCAATGTGGCCCGCTCCATCATGCTTCAAATGCACGTTCTCAAAGCTTATTGTAACTTTGCCCTTTCGACGACTTGTTATCTGATTAATCGTCTTCCTTCCCTCATACTCCACAATGTCACTCCGTTCAGCCTCATGTTCCCGTCTACTCTGGCATTCTCTCTCACATACAGCATCTTTGGGTGCACTTGTTATGTTCATACTCTTGGTCCTTCCTTAATAAATTGGATCCCCAGGCAGCCAAACACATCTTTGTTGGCTACTCCCGGACTCAGAAAGGCTACGTCTGCTACTCTCAGGCTACCTGCAAGGTGACAGTCTCTGTTGATGTTACCTTTCGGGAGGATCTTCCTTTCTTCTCTGCTCCAGATCTTACACCTCTACCACCAACCGTCCTACGTCATGTCATTCCCGTTACCACTCCTCCACCACCAAGCATTCCTGCCCAGGCTCCCCTTGTTTCCAGGCCACCTGTTATACGTGTCTACACTCGTCACCATCCTGCCTCTGGTGCCCCACTGCAGTCGGCTTCAACCTCTGATGTGCCGCGTCCTGCTGATCCGGCACAAGAATCTACAGCTCATCCCATGGAGAATTATATATCCTTACATCGTCTATCTCCACAACTTCAAACTTTTGTCACTTAATTATACTCGATTTCTGTACCTAACTCTGTGCAGGAGGCTCTCCAACATCCTGATTGGCGGGCGGTCATGGAGGAAGAAATGACAGCTCACTGGGCTAACCAGACCTGAAATTTGGTACCTCTACCTACCGGTCAGACATCTGTTGGGTGTAAATGGATATTTGTCATCAAACATGCTCCTGATGGGACGATTGACCGTCTGAAGGCCCTCCTGGTGGCTCGTGGCTTCACCCAACAACAAGGTCTCGATTATGAGGAAACATTCTCCCCAGTGGCCAAGATTAACACCGTTCATGTTCTCCTCTCTGTGGTTGTGCATCGCCAATGGACCCTACAACAACTGGACATCAAAAATGTGTTTCTCAACGGCGATCTCCAGGAAACGGTTTACATGCAGCAACCTCCCGGGTTTGAGACCACGGGGGAGTCCCGAGTTTGTCATCTTAAGAAGTCCATCTATGGTCTCAAACAATTCCCTCGGGCATGTTTTGACAAGTTTAGTAAGGCCGTCCGACAAGTCGGCTTTACTCGGAGTTCATTTGACTTCTCTCTGTTCACGCGTCATCAGGCAACGAGAACTGTTCTTCTATTGGTTTATGTTGATGACATCTTAATCACTGGAGACGATTCAAAGGGCATCCAAGCGGTCAAACAGCATCTCAGCATTGTCTTTCAAACAAAAGATCTGGCATCTTTAATACTTCCTCGGTCTTGAGGTCGCAAGGCGACCGAATGGTCTTGTCATCTCCCAAAGGAAGTAATGTCTGGATCTCCTTCAAGATGTTGGCTACTCTGGATGCAAGCCTACTACTACTCCAATGGATGCAAATCATAAGCTGTGTGCACATTCTTCTAATGTAGATCTTCTTTTTCAAAATCCGAAATACTATCGATGACTGGTTGAGAAATTGATCTATCTAACGGTCACAAGACCGGATATATCCTTTGTCGTTGGGGTGGTCAGCAGGTTTATGCATGCCCCGCGAACATCTCACCTTCAAGCTGTTGAGTGCATCCTTAGATACCTTAAAACATCTCCGGGTCAAGGATTGGTATACAAAACCTCATCTTCTACTCCAATATTGGTTGCGTATTTTGATACAGACTATGTTGGTTCCTTGGATGATCGTCGGTCAACCAGTGGCTTTTGTGCCTATTTTGGAGGTCATCTCGTTACCTGGCGAGGTAAGAAACAAGCAGTGGTTGCTCGATCCTCAGTAGAAGCAGAATACCGATCGATGGCATTTGTTGTCTCTGAGCTTACCTGGCTTGAAAATTTCATTGCCGATCTAGGGGTAAAACTTCTCTCACCTGCCATCCTGTTATGCGACAGCCAAGCTGCTATACACATTGCAATGAATTCAGTCTTTCGTGAAAGAACGAAACATATTGAAGTGGACTGTCACTTTATCCGAAAGAAAGTCCAAATTAAGAAGATAGAATTGAAGCATGTTCCGGGTACTAAACAAGTTGTTGATATCCTCACAAAAGCTCTACCAAGTACCTTATTTTACCAGTGTTTGTCCAAGCTGGGTGCATACGACTTGTACGCTCCAGCTTGCGGGGGAGTGTTGGAAAAGTCCATGTAAAGTGGCTCATTTATTTGTATTTCTTATTTTCTCCTCTTTAGTCTCACATCTTGTATAGGATTCTCTTCTCTCTTTCTCCCTCCTATAAATGTGTATTCATACCTTGTATTTGATTGAGATAGTATGTGCAAGTTTGAGGATTTCTCTACAATGTCCATAGAAGTATCTATAGGCTTACATTTAGAATAGTTGGCATCATGAAAAAGATCAAGACAATACTATCGTTGGGATAGAACCAGGCCGTCAACACATCTTGCAACCTCTAGTCACTCAATGCCACAAGACGAGCAAACCCACGAGCCAAAGAGATGAGAACACAAGCGGTGTTCAACTTGGCAACTGGTGAGAATGTCTCATCATGATCCAGGCCTTGTTGTTGAGTAAACCCACGAGCCACAAGACGAGCCTTGAGATGATCTGTTATGGGTCTTGTAATGTTGTTGGAGGAGAAGCCGGAGGTGGAGATGATGGTGTTGGTGGAGGATACCGTGGAGCCGGAACTGCGACTGCTTAAGCGGGGTTGCTCGTTGGAGGAGAGATCCACCAATATCTCACAAGGACAAGAACTAGAACTTCATTCATTCATGACTTGATACAAAGACTAAGGGTCAATTTATAGGATCCCGGGTGGCACTCCCATAAATACGAGGAAACATTAAAATATTAAAAACACTACTAATAATATCACACGATACGACACCTACTAATAATATCATCACACAACTCGATATAATAAGAACGTTGACCATAACATCACTCCCACTATCCAAAAAGAGCTTGTCACCAAGCTCAAGGGATATCACGCAGAGGCGATGATGTAGTGATCAAGAGCCGCTCTGGATCACTACATTAGGTGAGCGTCACCCGATGCCTTCCTCGTTCGAGTCCTCAACGTCGAGGTAGAAAAGCTTTTTGCATCTGTGTCCACAAGTGTACTGCTCGTCGCAGTTAAAACATAAACCCTGAGCATGGCGATTCAACATCTCAGTCCGAGATAAGTGATGGACCGGCGGGGCGGGAGGACCCCTGAGGCATCCCTGTTGAGTGCCAATGTCGGTGGGCAAGTAGGGCTCACGGGCCATCTAGAGGCAAGTGGTCGCATAGTCTGGCGATACTCATAGCAGTCACTAAGTCGGGCGGGGTCTCATATTCAACATTCAGTCGTAGGCTTTCTTGAAGTCCGGCGGTGAAGATGTTGACTTGCATTGTTGGGGGTAGTGTGGCATGGGCCAGGAGGAGCTGGAACTGCTCCAAGTAATCAACCATTGTGCCCGTTTGACAGAGTGTCATAATTGCACCGAGGGGGTTGTTGTGGATAGGCGGGCCAAAACGTAGGTTGCAACAACACTTGAAGTCATCCCATGTCAGGCCTGGCTGGTCGGTGAGGAGACGTGTGGCCCAAAGCAGAGCTGAGTCGAGTAGGTGAAAAGAGACGAGAGGAAGTCGCTCAGCAGCTGGAATTTGTTGGTGGCCAAAGAATTGCTCGCACCTGGTGAGCCAGGTCAATGGATCCGTTCTGTCGTAATAGGTGGGGAAGTCCAACTCGGTGCAGCACGGCTGCATAGCCACGTCTTGTCGGAGGAAGGTCAGTGGCTCGTGGCGGATAAGCAGCAGAGGCGGAGGCAGAGGTGCTTGACTGGAACTGGCATGAACCGTAGGTGGAGTGGTGATCACGGGAAGTGCGGCGATCAGCTCATTAAGCTTAAGGGTGAGGTAGGCAATATCGTCCTGATGGCGTGTTTCAGCATCCCGATGGTGTATTTCAGTGTCCCGAAAATGAGTCTTGATGGAGGTCCTGAAATCTTGGAGAGCCGCCAAGAAATATGAAGTGTCGGTCATCGTGCGGCATAAAGTAGTACGCGAGAGAGAACGGGTGATGGGACGATTAAAATCCTCTAATGCGACTAATTGGGAGTTGCCGCGGGGGCCGCGTTGCCGTCCAATATTGAGAACAAGAGTAGGGGCGGTCAATTCTGTGTAAAAGAAAAAAAGAGTTGCTTCGTTTGAAGAGGACGAGCATGGGGCTTTTAGAGAAAAGAATTGAAACAAAAGATGGGAAGAGATTTTAAAATAAAACGAGGAGAGGGCCATGAGGCTTCGGCTGGTAGTAGAAAAGAAAATAAATGAAAAGTTGAGATGGGGCCCACGGGGAAAAGTGGGGGCGGAAAAGGAAAGCACGGCGCAGGAGGACCGCGCCGACAGAGCCTGCGAAAATTAATTAGCGCGGGCTCGAGAGAAAAAAATGGCAAGCGGGGGGCGTGGAGTTCGCAGCGTGAGCGAAGGCACGATGGGGGCTCGTCGAACGTTGTCGTCGGCTCTGGAGGACCTGGTGACGGCGAAGGAGTTGGCCGGTGATTGTTCCCTGCAGAAGAAGAAACCGATGCAGACGGGAGGAGAAAAAAATGCGGAAGAACCGCGTGGCCTGCGGATTGTTGGCGGGTCTGCGTGCGATGATGGAGACGCAGAGATAAATCAGGCCTTTGGGATGTTGTTCCCTGCTTGATACCGCCACTGGGTATTGCAACTGGATCGAGAAAGGAGGGTTGGTGAAGAAGAACAATGGTTGGAGGCTCCGTGGGTATCATTGAAGTTGACGGAAGAGGGAAAAAAAGGTCGAAATGTAGCCGGAGGTGGGTTTTGGCTCTGATACCAGATGTTACAGGTCTTGTAATGTTGCCGGAGGAGAGGACGGAGGTGGAGATGATGGCGGTGGTGGAGGATACAGTGGAGCTAGAACCGTGGCTGCCTAAGCGGGGTTGCTCGTTGGAGGAGAGAGACACCAAGATCTCAAGATCTCAGAACAAGGACAAGAACTAGAGCTTCATTCATTCACGATTTGATACAAAAACTAAGGGTCTATTTATAAGACCCCGGGTGGCACACCCGTAAATATGAGGGAACATTAAAATATTAAAGACACTACTAATAATATCACACAATACGACACACATTAATAATATCTTCACACAACTCGATATAATAAGAACGCTAACCATAGCACGATCAATGGTACGATCAGGGGTATGTTTGATCGCAAAAACTCATTTACAGCCAACACAAGACTGCCCTGGAGGAAGAGGAACCAGATCCCATGTTTGATTAACCCAGAGAGCTGTCATTTTCTCATCCATGGTCGAACGCCACCGCAGATGTTGGAGAGCTTCCTACACAGAGTTAGGTATAGCAATGGAGGATAAAGAACTAGCAAATTTTAGAAGTGTCGGGGAGAGGCGATGCAAGGAGACATAATTCGACAGGGGGTGCCGTGGAGATAGGAATCGGATCAGCCGGCCGCGAAGTATCAGGGGTAGAAGGCAACTGTTGAGGAGCTCCGGAACTGGGAGGACGATGAGTATAGACACAAAGAAGAGATGGTTTGTTTGGGATTGGAACTGGAGCGGGAAGAAGTGGTGGTAAAGGAGAGGTAACAGGAATGACAGGTCATGGCAATAACGGTGGTTGAGGAGTAGGGGAAGGAGCTGTGAAAAAAGGTTGTTCTTCCAGGAAGGTAACATCGACAGACACAACAACCTTCCGATCAGTGGGGGAGTTAGCACATATAGCATTTCTGAGTACGGGAGTAACCAACGAACATATACTTAGTAGCCCATGGGCCAAATTTATCAATGGATAGTCCAAGATTATGGACACAACAGATGCAACCAAATACCCGAGGCGGGAGGGAGAAAGGTGGTAGTGAGGGAAAGAGAAGACTAAATGAAGTGGCATAATTGAGAATGGGGGAAGGCAAACGATTGATGAGATAACATGTTGTGGAGACTAGGTGTAAGAAGGTTTTACCCTTGGCCGTTCAGAATGTCTGGCCCACTTCTCCCATAGCAGTATATCTCAGGGTATTTTTTTCCAAATGGATTACAAGGTTAGCCTTCCTAAAATCTCATTTTGTTCAAATCTTATTTAAATTAAATTTTCTTAATTGAGCTTGCTTACTCTATTGTATTTTAATATGACTTTATTTCACAAAAAATGGTAAGCTTTAATCATTTTCCTCCTAGATTATTTAACACCAAGATCAACCCACGTTATTGCACTCACGTAGGTTTGGAGGATCGTGTCCGGCCGGTGTCGTTGCGCTCACGTAGGGCCGGAGGCCCGTGCCATTTCACTCACGTGGGGCTGGAGGTCCGTTCCGTTGCCCTCACGTAGGGTCGGAGGTGTGTGTGTACTTGAGGTTTTGGCATCCGGGTGGACAATGAGTGCATGAACTCTCTCTTTCCTTTTGGGACTCTCCTCTCTATCTCTAGCGTCATGTTTTCCATCCATTCCGTCTTTTTCTTTCCCATGACCCGACAAAACCAACTTCAGTGTGTCATATCCTGGTTTCTTGCATCGTCTCTTGTTAGTTCGCACTTTTGGGCACAGTAATCAAGCCACAACCTTCGACGTTATCTCTTCCACAGTTTCTCTTTTCTCTTGTTTTTTAACTCAATGGGTCCTACTCTCCAGTACCCATCAAATCCTGTCACCCCCCCCCCCCAAATCCACATATCTTTTCGCCCAAAGCCCACCCGCTTGTCCCCATCAATATTTCCCCAATTACCTTCTCTCAACTTTTGCATTTATCTCATTGTTCCCCGCATCCACTACTTCCTCGACAGCTCCTTTTAACTTTTCTACTTCACCATGCTTTTGCTCGCTCCCTCCGGCAGGGATCTCTATTTTGTTTTAGTAGATATCGTACGCCATCTCAATTTTTAAAGATCTTGACAAAGATTGGAGCTTTGATCTTGAGGGCAAAGTCGATTTTCAAGGGCGCTCTAGTGTTACGCTCGCACATTCGCTCAAGCGGACCCCCCCCCCCTCCGTCGAAATTCATGAAACGAGTATTTGGAAGTCGTTATGATAAATTCATATAATAAGTTGTAATTAATTAGTTAATATTAATTAATGAGTAATAATAGTATTATGAAAGCCCTCCCTCTTACTCCCTCTCACTCCCTCTCACGTATGTACCTTTTATAAATGTAATGCAATGTTTGTGGTTTTGCTCAATATCTCTTGCACGCTTATCACATCGAGTGAATCGCTCATCTAAGATTCTTGTTCATAACAATGGAACACCCTAAGACTTCTTGCCAACCTTTCTATGTGCTTGCCAAATGTCCACCCACCTACTATTACACGTGGTCTTCAGCGCTAACAACTGATGGGCCCCCAAACATCTAATGGGCCCCCAACATCTGAGAAAACACCATCATACAATATTTTCCCTTCAGCATTGCCAATCATGGGCTTCTTATGTGACTTCATGGTCTACTTATGCCAAAACATGAACCAAGTTAGCTTTGAGTGACTTGATTTCCAACAAACATGTGATAAAAAATATAGTCACATTGGCATGCAAAAATAACCTCACCACGAAGAAAAAGCTTCCAAGTTTAGGCCATTAAAAATGAACCATAATTAATGCGGCAAGGTCATCAGCATCTTCCCGAGAAATATATAATTCATCCACCTTAAACTATCAATAAGATGACAAATGCTAAACTGCTGGATTACAATGTCACATATGGAAGAGTCCTAGGGCTAGAAAAGTAACAAATATTGCAGCGACAAACCTCAACTTTCAGACATGCTCAGGTCCTATTATTTGAGTTTTGTGCAAGGGAAAAAAATAGATTTAGTGAATCTTTTGATTGATTGGATGCCACAAAGACAAACAAAATATGGAACAAGAAAATAATATCACAGTTTCGGCGAGATTATTCATTACTTCAAATCAAATTGCAAAGTTCGCTACAATGGAGTGACTAACCATTACTTAAGCCCTCGGCGCGAATATGCAACCCTGATATTGATGATAGAACTGCAAGTGATCAAGAAAGAATTTAGCAGTGAGATCAAGATGATAGGTGGAAGTAGAAGTGTATCCAAATGAACGGAAACGATAACAGGAAATAGACATAAAGACTGCTAATGTAAATTTTCCATGAATGGAAATGATTCATTACCAGAAATTGCAGGAGTGAGAACACCATCACCTATAACCATACAAGCACCAAATAGAACGATAAGAAGCAAAGCCGTCCGTGTTTTTTTATGTTTCTCAAGAAACCTTTTCAATGAAGACAATTGAGTAGTCCGAGATATATAACCAGGCCTATAATATGTAGATAACTCCTCATCAGCGGCCTGCTGATTAGGAAGCAGGCTGAACTTTGCATGCCTGCAAAAGAGAGAGTACAGAGCAAATGTTCCTCCTGTAGAAAATCTCTCAATGTGAATAACTATATATTAGAGAGAGATAAGAAATAACTGAAAAAACACCCTTCTTTGAAACTGACCTTCACCATTATCATCAGCGCTCAGCACGATGAGTACATACTTTAGCAGCGGAATCAAAGTGAAAGTCCAGAAGATTAAGGAAAATACACCAAAAATTGTCTCCTCATCTTGAAAATCACGGAGTCTCCCATAAAAAGTACTATTATAAACATAAAGAGGAGACGTAGCTAAATCACCATATACTACACCCAAGCTTTGAT
Organism: Platanthera guangdongensis; assembly: GCA_039583875.1. Taxonomy (NCBI): domain Eukaryota; kingdom Viridiplantae; phylum Streptophyta; class Magnoliopsida; order Asparagales; family Orchidaceae; genus Platanthera; species Platanthera guangdongensis. The sequence goes on along the minus strand of CM077156.1, from coordinate 192,109,697 downwards.
AGGCTAATAGAAGCAAGTTCTTGTAGTTCTTCCAGTGAAGCTGCATCAGAAGAATAGTGCAAAGAAATTATTCGTATAGGACAACAAATTATGCATAGATAAATAGAATAACCAGGATAAAACTTCAGAAAGCTCTTAGCATTGCATTATAGAAACAAGCATAGTAAACCACCTTACCATATCTATCCTATGAACAGGCGTGCACTTACAAGGCTTACTTTTTGCAACTATGTCTGGCCTACTTAAGAAACTTCTTGCAAGTATATAAAGGCTCTGTTTGGCGTAGTGGTGGCAGTCGTGAACGCGGTGGTTATGAACCATCGTTCGTGAACGCCCGACCTCATCTAAGAAATGTAATCCCATTTTATGTTCAAAACTATTTTTTTCTTGGTGACAGTCATAACTGTTGTCGTGCCGAACATATATTCTATGATGGTGGTATTTTTATCCAAACTCGCCGGAACAAAAACGATGCGCCAAACGGAGCCAATGTTTAAAACTCTCCCAAATATTACAGTAGGAAATCACATGACAATGAGGAAAAGAGAAAATATAGTACCCAATTTGCATCCATCAAGCTTCCTTAAACGAGATTGTGCTAATTGGAAAATATATTAATGGACAATGTTACCTCGAGCATAGCTCACTATCCTTTTGGATCTCAAGAAAACACGATAAAACTGGTAGAACATCAAAAATACTCTACAAAGAGCTTGAATTAAGCTAAAAACTAAGCTGCCAAAAACAATTCGACTAACCTCAGCATGAATGCCTTCTTATCCATGGATTCAAAATCAAAAATTATATTCAACACCATCATTTTAATTGTATAAAAATTGCTAAATCAAATCTCCATTACAGATCTCCAAAACCACTCATAAACAATGATCACTTGTCAACAATAATAAATGGACTAATCAACATAACTTTATGTAACAGATATTCAAGTACATGAAGAATTAGCATCTCGTGGTTTCATGCATAAGCAAATACCACCATCATTATAAAGAAAAAATTGATTTTCTAAGCTTTTCCTCAAAATATGTCCTTCATATGAAATAACATATAGTATAGTTAACACCCATCAAGAATGATAATACTTCATAGAACTGATCCATAAAATTGGGAAAAAGCTGGTGATGATAGAAGATGAGGAATTATCATAGCTATAATGATAAAGATAATTTTATGATTCTCTTCCGAATAGCTATAGAAAGGGCAGCCCGGTGCACAAAGCATTCCCGCGCAACCAAGGTCCACGGAAGGGTCCCGCCACAAGAGTGAAATGTAGGCAAACCTTACCCTGCATTTTTGCAAGCGGCTTCTTCCAAGACTCGAACCCCTGACCTCAAGGGCACACTGCAACACCTCTAACCAGCGCGCCTAGGCTCCCCTTCCCTCTGAATAGCTATAATCAAATAAAAATCTATGGGCTCCTCAGTAAGAAAAGAAAAAAAAGCATGCTAATATCCCCAATCACTATACCTAAACTATGAATGTAACAACCTAATGAATGGCATAGAAAAGGAGAATCGCAGTTCTACAGAGGATTTGTGTCAGCAGTTTAACCCTAGAATTTGAGTGTGCATACTTCAAAAAAATTATAAGAAAACCATGGTTCATAAGCCTGCGCACATCAAAAAATAAGCATTTAGCTCTTCCATGGCTAGCGCCGCACACAATAGTTATGGTTAGATGATAAAGACAGTATCAAATCATTCAAAATCAACAACTCCACCGGCCGCGAGTGATCGAAAGGAAAACAGCGAAGGCTAAACAGCAGCGAGTACCACCACCTCATCGTTGGGTTGGGAATCGGAGCCCTCCCGCTTCTCCTGATCCATAATGGAACAAGCGACTCGCGGCGGAGATCCCGGCGGCCGGCGGCCGGCGGCGTAGCACCGGGAAATCCTTAGGAGATTGACATCTAACGGCCGGAAATCAGGGCGGAACGGAATCAAATACAAGCACTGAGAATATGGGACCGGTGTGACGGAAATAAAAAAAAGCTTCGGCTGGTCTCACCGCCGGGAAGGGGATTGGCGGTGAAATGGAGACGTGTCGGAGGAACTCGACGTGAGGAATTTGACAGTCTTTTTGGGTGGTGGATTCTTATGCCGAGTAACAGAGGACGGCTGTGATTTTGTTTGCGGCTAGGCGCGCTTGGGGACTACCGAATTTGATCAGGCGGCTGAAGAAATTGTGATTAGCAGGGGAGGTCGGTGGTGGGCCCAATCACTTCCGAGACCTGAATCGAGCGGTTCACGTGCAGCACGTGTTCAAAATGAGTTAAATTTGTTATTTTAGATAAATTAGCTGTGGTGCATAGATACGCGCATATTAATTAAGGGTCAGGCAAAGCCCGGTTTCGAGGCCCGGGATAAGCTCGGGTCGGGCAAAGCCTTGTTTCTAGGCCCGGGCTAAGCCCGGAGTCGGCTCGGGCCCAGCCTGGCCCCTTTAACAATCAACGGCTCTAAGAGACGTTTCCAACGGCTTTTAGAGTCGTTGTTGCGAACAGCACTTAGAGTCGTCATCTCCAAAAGCTACCGGCACTATTTAATAGGGTTGACAGCTATAATTAATTAAAAAATTATTAAAAATAAATTTAAAATAAATATATATATATATATATATATTTAACTGCTATAATCCCCCCCACCGCACTCCCAAGTCCCACCCCTCTCAAGTCTCACCCCACTATTTTTTTACATCGAATATGTCATCAACGATGGCGTCTTCATCATCATCGGTCGCTCACGAAGTGGTGGAGCACAAGCATACCTATTCTATTATGGCATATATGACCCGAGATTTACTAACGATTCAAGCTAGCACGGTAGCTTCGGAGTCTGCTTTTTCTCTTGGTAACAGGGTGTTGAACGAGCGGAAAAATCGTCTAAGCGAAGAATCGCTCGAAATCTGCATATGCTACAAGGACCACTTGGATGCGGTCAAGAGAAAACAACATATTTCATCGATCAAGGATAGCTCGTCGGACACGGAAGACGAGATGGGCGCGATCAAATTAAATTAATTAAAGCTTAAAGATGGCGAGGCGGATTTTTGAAAAGCCCTCGAAATATGTAATTTTTATTTGTTTACTTTGTGAATAGTGAGTCATTTGTAATTTTGTTGTATTTGTAATTTTGGATTTTTCAATCACAATTTTTTTCAGTGTATTTATAATTTTGTATACTTTCGTTCAATATTAATAAAATTATTATTTTTCCTTTCAAAATATGAAATTAATCGTATATTCGTATTGGACTATTGATATAAATTATATAAGTTTTTTTTATTTATTTAGTTTATATTTAAATTTTAAAAAAAATATTTAAAAAAAAACAGAGCCAAGGCTAAGCCTGGGCCCGACCCGGCCCTGGGGGCCTTGCAAGCCCCCTCCCGGAGCCAGAAGCTCGGCCCGATCAGGCCCGACTGTAATCAGGGCCCGGGCCCGATTCGGGAAAGCCCGGGCCCGGGGGGCTTTATGAACACGACAACTTAAAAGAGATAAAACGAGCAATCTAATATGCTCTCAAAGAATTTTTAAATTCTTATTTTATTAAAAGTGGCGGGCACCGTGCTTCACCCCTATGATCAATCGCAACTATTGCGGCCAAACTCGACGTCTCGGTCAGACCGGAATAACCCGGACCGCTTTAGCTATCGGAACGGTCGACCGCGCACACAACCAATAAAGTAGGTCGATCGTACACACGAAGTTTTAACGTGGAAAAACTTTCAACCGGGTAAAAAACCACGTGACTGGAATTGCTTGCGGTTATAGTTGGTTTGCAGAATCGAGGGCGACAGGACGCTCCTCCTTACAATTCGGAGGTGAGAGAATTAGAATATTTTGCATCCGGCGGACGACAGACCGTCTCGCTCGGCGTCTTGCACCAATTAAACTTAGCGGAGATGGGCTTCATGGAGCGTCCCACTGGCACTGAACGCGGGAGCGGTGCACTTGAATTTATAGTCGTGAAGGCCTCCCGGAAGCGAAGAGATTGGGCTTCGTCAAGTTGTACGAAGGTGGCTCGAACGCGGCTTGGAGACGACTTGAATGTGCCTCGGGAGTGGCTTGAATGCGACTCGAATGCTGCTCGTAGGATGAATTTGGCAGAGCTTCGACCTAAAGAAGAAGAAAGCTGGGAGGAAAAAAGGTGAGAGATGAGGAAGCATGAGGCTCCGCTCCTTTTATAGCCTCCAGGGGATGGTTATGGTGGTTATGCGGCTATACGCACATCATAACCAACAACATAAATATTTTTGTCATAGTTAAAGGGTGCATATTATGATCGTTTATTTTGCTACCCGGATATCATTTAAATTAAGAATAGAATTTCTTCACTAACCTGACAGTTAGTTGGTGGTTACACAAAAAATCAGACGACGGAGAATGACCCGAAAAGATCGGACGTTGGGGATGGGCTCCCACGGGCGGGCGGCAAACTTGGCGCCAAACTCGCCGGTGAACAGGGAGGCTGCCGCTGACGGCCAAGAGAGCGTGCGGGGGCCAAGTCGGTGGCGGAGAGGGGGCGGCCGACCGCGTCGGCCGCGTGCTCGCGGCCGAGGATGGGCGGTCGGCCCGACCGTTATCCTTGCGCCGGGGCCAGCTTGGCCGCCACCTTCGGCGCAGGCGCGGCCGTTAGGGGGAGGTCGGCGGCGGCCGGTGTCCAAGGATGACGTCGGCCACTTGACGTCGGCGAGACGATGTCCGTGGTGGTTCTAACGTCATGTGTGATAGGATCGGCGTGCGGGGGGATCGAGTGCGGCTATCGCGCGTACGATCAAACTCATAATCTCACTAATTTTGGTGAAGATCATGTGGGGGTGTGGCTATGTGCACAACCATGCTTTTAAATGTGGATCTCGTCCCTATCATCAACAATACCTTAGCTGTGATAGTGCATTGGGCCCCCCGTGCCCCACGCGTTATTATCCCGGACATATTCTATTGAAACCTGAACCGTCCTCTGATACCAATATAATTTAAAAGGCAACTCACAAAATCATCATGCAAGGAAAAGATCAGAAAATATGTGCCTTGATCGATTTCCACTAATTGCGCTCGTTCGACCAACTTTCCATATTCTAGGATATCTAAAGGTACGAGTAAATTACGTATGTAGTGTAACGCCTTCATTCGTCATATGGAATATAACGGTGGGCCCGGCCGGGGCCCCACGTCATATTTCACAAACAAACGGTGGAATTACGCGTGAATATCAAAATCATGTTCTACTCGCGTCCTAGCTCAGAGCATTCTAGCGAAAATATTTTAAGTTGTACGAACTCAACGGAATGAATGTCCACCAGATATATATAAACCACACATTTATATATGTCACCAGAAATGTATACAAATACACAAACGCTCATGGTCTTAAGACCTTACAAGTTACTCTTTACAAATATACAGCTTCATACATCGGCATGCAGGTCGGCCACACATGAAATCCAAGACTTCGCACGACCTTCAAGGGCCTTTAAGCAGCAAGGGCTTCAGTCCGCTCATTCCAATTCAACCTGTCAGCACCTGCAGTTAGACATCCACCCCAAGAGCGGTAAACAAAGCAACGGTCAGCATTAACTGACCAATTATAACGACCCTATCTCTTACCCGGGGAAGTGGTTCCTTCCCTGTATGCATTGCAGTCATCATATAACAAGTATTATAATAGTATCACAAACGCCGGCCTCCGCTAGACGCTCTGTGCACTCTGGGCACCTTATTGGTGTACCGGATCTACCACTTGCCCACCACCGATCAGAGGTTTTTAATATGTTGGTTGGTCGGTCCTAGTCTACCAACACGCATGATGGGGATATTCCGTCGATCTCACTCAGAGGTGTTAATCTCACGGCAAACTTGAGCATTTAGACCGCATCTAAATCGACCCATCATTGTGGTGCAGCAAGTCGGGTCGGGGCCGCATCCGCCCATGCATTGTCACCAATCGATCTCACAACACAGGTTCAGGTCAGCCTTTTCTTGTTGCTCAATTAATCAATAGCGCAGATCTTGACGCGGGTCGGTCTTCCCTTTCCTGCTTCGCACGCAGCTCTCGCAGAGCCGCTTTCCCATTCAGCACACACAATCCAAGGGCTCATCCCGAGCTTTCTAGGTATTCACAATTCACAAGCAACCATACAATACATTGAGTCTTCTCTGGTTCACAAGATAAACATCACCAATCCAGACTAACCATCCGGATGGGCTTCACACAGTATGTCTATGTCGTACTACACACTTCCGGCTCTAGATGCAGACTCAAACGGGAATCACTTACGTTATCCACCGCTTGCTGGAGGATTCCATGCTTATGCATAAAGTAGGACTTCGCTTGTTCAAGAAGGAGATCGTTACCCTTGACGATCGCTTTGGAGCCATGAACTAGCCGGATGGAAATCACCGTCACGGCTTTGCCTCCACGAATCTGCACTCGAATCTCGATTCGGAACTCTGAAACTCCTCCGGCAGCCGGCTTCCTTCTCCCATTCCTTCCTTGCTCTCCCTTCTTTCCACTTCCTTGAGAAAGATAAAAGGCTAAAGATGAATGAAGATTATTCATCCACTCTCAGCCTTAGTAGGGAAGGACCTGGACCCTTGAATCCAAGATGAAGGAAAGGAACGGCCACGTATACCCAGAGATATCCATTTTTGGTCTGACACGAACTGTGACACGCCCATGTCACAGGTCGTGTCCCTTAAGCGGCGCACGAACCGCCTTATCTAGAACAGGACACGGCCATGTGGCACGCCCGTGTCACATGGTTGATATGCATGTGTCACTCCGTGTAACAACCTCATCCGTTCATATAATATATACTAGAAGGTCCGGCCGGGGCCCCACAACATATACCATAAAACAGACGATGAAGCTACGAAGTGGTACCAGAGTAGTGCAGCGCACCTACACAATGCATTCTAGCGAAAGCCTAAGCTAAGACTTAAACTCCTCATGAATGCCCAAATATAAAACTCCACCTTTTATACGATATAGGAATGTCTTACAACAAGTAAAAAGAGTTGGTCTTATGGCCTTACAGGGCTTTCAAGCAGTGGCCTCAACATTGGCATGCAGGCCAGCCACAATAAAAGAAAACACAATCATGAAATCAAAATAGCCTTCGAGGGCTAGCAGCAACCGCAACAGTAGCAGGGACATCAGCCTTTGTGCGTCCCACTTGGCTCTCCAGCACCTGTATAGGGACAATCCACCCAACGGTGGCAAATAAAAGCAACGGTCAGCATTCAGCTGACCAAATTATAACGACCCTACCCCTTTTATCGGGGCAACGGTATTCTTCCCTGCAGGCATATCATATCACAAGTATGGCAATATATCTTATAAAATGTGCTTTCACGCACACATGTCATCACAACCGTTCGCCACCCGGCTCAACGGTCCGTGCACTCAGGGCACATTCTTGGTGTTCTGGCAAATCACATGCCCACCACCGTATTAGGGTCATCACCCAACGGCAACTTACTTGAGCATTTACTCCATGGCGTGCAGCCGGAGTTTTCTAGTCTTAGTGAACCGGGATTGGCCCATAGCCCCCCATGGTCTCACGGCGCGCAGGCCTAAGACTCTCGCATAGTCGTACAACACCGGGATGGACCGTAGCCCCCATTGTGTCATGGCTCACAGGCCTGCGACTCTTGTTATGCGCTCCAACAGACCGCACCTTCTGGTCCACGTCAGACGGACATAACGCAGGTCGGATCCTCCACCCCCCGTTGCTCAAATCGTCTTGCCTTCTCCGAGTACAGCGTACTCATGACTTAATCAAAGGCGCGGGTCGGTCTCACCAATCCTGTTCTTGGCACACTGCCTGGGTATTTCTCTATACCCGTTTCCTTATCACAATAGCGGGTCTTTCCTGGGCATCCCAGTACTTCCTGTTACTCTCTTTACAGGTGGACACCGCAAAATTACAAATATCAGGGGTCTTTCCTAGCTACCATGCCAGTACTTCCTGTTACTCGCTTCACAGGTGGACACCCTACGACATCAAGCATCACAAAGGGCCTTTCCTGGTCACACCAGTACTTCTTGTGCCTCATTCACAGGTTGGACCCAAAACATAACACAGATATTTTCCTAGGCTACCACTCCAGTACTTCATGCTACTCCTTTTCGCATGTGTAACCCGTTGACTCCTTAAACTACACGTTTATCACGGAGTCTTCTCCGGTTCGTATGCAACATCATCAATCCAGACCAACTTGTCCAGATGGGTTTCACACAGCATGCCTATTCCGTACTCCAATTCCGGATCTATATGCCAACAAAGGGGGATTTCATACATCCACCCAAAAGACTCCCAAAACAGCCACCTCTTGGTGGGGGAATCACAATCATATGCCAGAAGGAAGCCTTCACATGGCTAGGAAGAAAATTCGTTACCTTTGACGACCGCTTCGGTGTCATGAACTCAAAGCTAGCTTGAATGGATCACAAGAACTTTTCCTCCCAACGTCGGCCTCAGAACGCGGCTTGATAGTCTCAAGCTCCACCAGCACAGCCCTTCTTCTTCTTCCTTCTTCTTCCTCTCCCTTTCTCTCTTTAACTTGTAAAAAGATGAAGGCTTAAGCAAAAATGAGACTATGTTCTCAGTTTTTGTCCTTTAGGAAAAGAGGAAAGAAGCTCAGCATTTGGATCCAGGCTGAAGGAATGGACGGCCACAAAAAGGTCAGAAAAGCTGATTTTTGCCTGACACGGCCTGTGACACGTCCGTGTCCCAAGCCGTGTGCCTCAAGCGGTGGTCAACCGACTTATCCAAACTAGTGACACGCTCATGGGACACGACTGTGTCATGAGCCGTGTTACCCAACACGCCTTCAGACACGTCTGTGTCTGTGGCCGTGTTCATTGGCGAAAATAATCCCAAAATCGCCCGAGACTTCGCACGGCCTGCGACACGCCCGTGTCCCAGGCCGTGTGCCCATACACGGCACTCAGACACGCCCTGGCACAAAATTCGTCGGGCTGAGATCGTCGAGCCGAAGGGACACGCCCGGTGACACGCCCGTGTCACAGGCCGTGTTCACCCACTTCTCGACACTCGACGACCACATCTCGACACTCGACGATCGTCGAGCAAAATTCGTCGAGCACACGACACGGCCTAGGACACGCCCGTGTCCTTGGCCGTGTGCCTCCTCTCGACACATCGTCGAGCGAAAAACGTCGACTGATCCTCTAGACAGTCGACACACGCAGGACACGCCCTGGGACACGCCCGTGTCCCAGGCCGTGTCACCCAAAATTTGGTCTGCTGAGAAAATCGGGCTGTTACAATCCTCCCCTCCTACAAGAAATTTCGTCCGCAAAATTCAGACACAGGAAGATAACAAGTAACCAGCAATCAAAAGGTTATAACATTCAATTTTTATGTTACAAAACAAAACTCTCCACAGATTACAAAAACAGCTCGGGGAACTCTTCTTGCATGGTTTGCTCTCGCTCCCATGTCAGTTCTTCACGGCCGCAGTTGTCCCATCGGACTTTCACCATGGCGGCCGTCTTGTTCCGCAACTATTTCTCGGCTCGATCTTCGATCTGAAGGGGTCTAACTCTCGTTGTTAGCCCATACTCCACCGGCACACGATCATCCGTGATCACTTGAGCTGGATCTTTAACGGCCCTTCGAAGCAACGAGATGTGAAATACATCATGTAATCCACCCAAGTCTGCCGATAGCGCTAGCCGATAAGCTGCTTCTCCGACTCGCTCAACCACTTCAAAAGGACCCAAATATCTTGGACTCAACTTTGTCAAGCGTTGAATCCTGGAGACACCTTTGACTGGCTTGATCTTCAAGTAGACCCAATCGCCTACCGCAAATTCCACGTTTCGGTGTTTGGCGTTGTAGTACTTCGTTTGTCGATCTTGAGCAATAAGCAATCTCTCTCGACTTGTCCGTATGGTTGAGTTTGCTTCATCAACCTCATTTGGTTTAAAAACCCGAGCTTCGCCCGCTTCTACCCAAGCCAAGGGAGTACGACACTTCCTTCCATACAGCGCTTCATATGGTGCCATCCCAATACTCGCCTGGTAGCTGTTATTATATGCAAACTCGACCATATAGAGATGATCTTCTCATCTCTTGCCAAAGTCGAGGGCGCACATTCGGAGCATGTCCTCCATTGTTCTGTTGGTACGTTCAGTTTGGTCATCCGTTTGGGGATGAAAGGTCGTACTAAAAGTCAATTTCGTGCCCAACAGTCGGGGAACTAGCCTCCAATCATTTGACGTGAATCGCTCATCTCGATCACTGATGATGCTCTGAGGGACACCGTGAAGCCGCACAATCTGGTCAACATACAATTTTGCCAAACTTTCAACTGAATCATCCCGCCTGTTCGGGAGAAAATGTGTCACTTTCGTTAGCTGGTCAACAATCACCCAAATGGAATCATTTCCTTGCTGCGATCTCGGCAACCCGTGCACAAAATCCATGGAAATATCATCAAATTTCCACTCTGGGATCAGCAGTGACTTCAAATAACCGCCCAGCTTTTGGCATTTCGCCTTCACCATCGCACATGCTTGGCATTTGGCCACATAGAGGACAACATCTTTCTTGAGCACTGGCCACCAAAAAAGCTTTTTCATATCGTTGAACATCTTCGTGCTCTCGGGGTGAATGGAATACTTTGTATAATGCGTTCCATAAATCAGTTCTTCCCTTAATTTCCCCATATTTGGGGCGCACAAACGACCCTCTTTTCGCAAAATACCGTCATTCCAGGAGAATTTGCCTTCTGGACCTTCGTTCACATAGCGTAAGAGATCTTCATCCAACTCCGTTGCCCGTCGAACTCGGTCCGCAAGGTCACATTGCACCTCGGTCCAGTTCAAACATGCAGTGGCAGTGGAATGCTTGTCAACACAATAAATCTCCAACACCTCCAGCTCCTGGATAAGACGTTCATGATGCCTTTGTAACCAATTTGCTCTAGCCGGAACCCGCCGACTCAAGGCATCCGCGACAACATTCCCTTTCCCCGGCGTATAGTGAATCTCAAAAGTGTAGTCCCCAAGGAACTCCAACCACCTTCGTTGTCACATGTTCAAGTCTTTCTGCTCCAAGAGATACTTTAGACTCTTATGATCTGTATAGATCTCCACCTTCACTCCATAAAGGTAGTGTCGCCACAACTTGAGTGCAAAAATCACCGCCGCTAATTCCAAATCATGGACAGGATAATTTCGCTCGTGCACCTTTAGTTGGTGTGAGGCATAAGCAATTACCTTGCCATTCTGCAGAAGAACGCAACCTAAGCCGCTCCCTGAGGCATCGCTATAAATCACAAAACCATCGGTTCCACATGGCGAAGACAACACTGGTGCCGTGGTCAACCGAACCTTCAGCTCTTCAAAAGCTCGTGCGCACTTTGGCGTCCAAACGAACTTCTGATCTTTTCGTGTCAATGTGGTTAGCGACAAAGCAATCCGCGAGAAGTTTTCCACAAATCTTTGATAGTAGTCCGCAAGTACAAGGAAACTTCTGACCTCGGCCACGGAAGACAACATTGGTCACTCCTGTATGGCCCTTATCTTCGCTGGATCCACTGCAATGCCCGCTCCACTCACCACATGGCCTAGGAACGCCACTGACGATAGCCAAACTCGTACTTCGAGAACTTGGCATAGAGCTGATTTTGCCTCAACGTATTCAACACCAACCGCAAGTGAGTCATATGCTCAACTTTCGACTTCGAGTACACCAGGATATCATCAATGAATACTATCACAAACAGATCCAGGTACTCTCGAAAAATACGGTGCATCAGATCCACAAACACCGAGTGCGCATTGCACAATCCAAATGACATGACTGTGAACTCATAGTGCCCATAACATATTCCAAATGCGGTTTTGGGAATGTCACCTTCCCGAATTCTCAACTGGTAATAACCAGACTTCAGGTCCAACTTCGAATAGACGGTCGAGCCCACCAGCTGATCGAATAACTCATCAATCCGGGGTATCGGATACTTATTCTTCTCGGTCAGCTTATTCAGTTCACGGTAATCAATACACAACCACAACCCACCATCTTTCTTCTTGACAAAAAGCACAGGCGCGCTCCAAGGTGACATGCTTGGGCGTATATAACCTTGCTCCATCAATTCTTGTAATTGGACCTTCAACTCCGCCATCTCTTTTGGCGCGACGCGATATGGCGAGCGGGCCACAGGTTTTGCACCGGGCACCAACTCAATCGTGAAGTTAATATCCGGCTGGGGTGGTAGCCCAGGGAGATCCGTGGGAAACACATCTGTAAATTCCGCCACAATCGGAACCTCGCACACACTGGCCTTAGGCTCAACAGCCTGAATCAGTGCGAAGTAACACTTTGCACCCTTCCGAACAGCCTTGACTACCTGGAGTGCAGACATCAATGTCCCGCCTATTCCTCGCATACCCACGAACTTTGTCTCCTGTTCGGTATTTTGGCCTAACGTGATCTCTTTGGACTGACAATCAATCATAGCATGCTGCTCCGCAAGCCAATCCATCCCAAAAATCACGTCGAATTCTGATATTGGCAAAACAAATGTAGTTAAACTGAAATCCCGACTTCCTAACTGAACCGCCACATCGCAAGCTTGATCCGCAAGCATCCAACAGTCATTCAGCAAAACCACTCTGACGCTGTCTGTCTTTGCCCGACTAGGTATCCCAAGCCGCGCTATAAACTCGCTAGACAAAAAAGAATGCGACGCACCCGTATCAAACAGTGCTCGCGCCAGCGTGTCCGGCCGTGTTCACCCACTTCTCGACACTCGACGACCACATCTCGACACTCAACGATCGTCGAGCAAAATTCGTCGAGCACACGATACGGCCTGGGACACGCCCGTGTCCTTGGTCGTGTGCCTCCTCTCGACACATCGCCGAGCGAAAAACGTCGACTGATCCTCTCGACACTCGACACACGCAGGACACGCCCTAGGACACGCCCGTGTCCCAGGCCGTGTCACCCAAAATTTGGCCTGCTGAGAAAATTGGGCTGTTACACTCCGTACACGCTCGTGTGACATGGTGTCTTCCTCAATCGACACAGGACCAAGAACATCCCGAAGAGAACATGGGTTATCGACACGCCCGTGTCGATGTTGACACGCCCGTGTCAACCAGAACATGGTCGTGTTCGATGTCTCGAGTGCATTTCGCAGACCACTCGAGAAGTTTGTCGACCAGAGGAGGGCACGCCTCGGACACGCCTGTGTCACATGGCGTGTTCCCTCTCGAGAACTTCGTTGAGTGCATGTTGTCGAGAACTCGACCAGTTGCTCCACCGAGTAGGACACGCCTTGTGACACGCCCGTGTCCCAGGCCGTGTCTCTCAACCTGAACCCAAATTTGGGATTTGGGGTGTTACAACCCTCCCCTCTTTCAAATAAATTTTGTCCTGAAATTTAGCTCAACTGTAAACACCAACAAAGCCACACCTTTATTGCACCTTAACCAAACAATCACCTTGATCAAACAAGTTGTGAACATATCATCATACAACATACAATATAGAGTTTATTACATCACACGAGTAGCACAGTTCACTCTTCAATTTACTTCCGCTCATCCGCTTCTCTCATAATTCATTTTATGGCCTCTTGTACTTCCAAGATAAACACTCGAGGCTGTTGTACTTCACCAATTGAGATTTGCGGCTCCTGCAATTCGAGATTGTACACTCGAGGTTGCTTCCGGGATGCAGATGACTCGGTCACCCCCTTACCCTTTTCTTCATAAGACGCACCTGTCTTTTTCTCACCTCTTGACGGGCCACTCCAACAGTTATGGGCTATATGTCCCTGCTTCCCACAATAAAAACATGTACTTGTTTCAAAATGTCCTTGCCCATATGTTGCGTCCGACGCTGCAGTCGAAGGAGTTTATTTAGGAGTCCTGAACCTCTTCTTCTCTCGTCTCTTAAACTCTGGTTTGTTAAATTTTCTCAACGTGGTCAGCAAGATAGCCCAAATGCCAAATTAATATTTTCGGAACTACCCAGTTCTCACGTTGAACCAGCGGAAAACCAAGGAACAAAAGTTAATCCCAACAAACAATGGAAGCACAAGCAGGTCTTTTATTCATTCACTTCTTTACACCACGAGGCATACATAGCGAGACATGATTTCGCTAGTATAACAGCTGTAAACAGAAAGCACCAAAAAAAAAACAAGCCGGGCGGACAGCACCGGAGTCCGCCGAGACCGCCGAGGTCGCCGAGTCCGCTGAGATTGCCCGAACTTAAGCTGCAAACCGCCGAATAGCCATGGAGTCCGCCGAAGCCGCGAGGCCGCGCGGACACACCGTTATTCGTCTCCTGCTGAAGCTGAACTGAGGAACACCCCCTACCCGCCTGAAGCCGGTGGACAGGTTTTTGAAGCTGGCAAAGATGAAACAGAGCTGACAAGCCGCAGAGCGACCTCCTGCTGAGTCCGCAGAGACCGCACACTTCCAAGTACTTGACCGAAGTCACAGCCAAACTCCTGGCTCCTTGAAGCTACCCGCACGACCTGTACACAGCAAACGTCAGCACTGAAACAATCCACGCGGACTGACAAACTGAGACCGCGACACTTCGCCCAACCCAACTTACTGTTCACTCAAGTTTTTCAGGTTTCTGTAGACCTGCCAGGGGGGTCCTATTTATAGGCGAGGTGAGGAGTGTGGTCACCGCCCTAGAGATAGCGACACCGCCCTAGCCCGCGCGATAGCAAAACACCGTCCGCCGAGTCCGCAAGGACTTAGCCGGATACCAAGGAAAACCGCCAGGAGCAAGGCAAACATTGGCGAACCCTCTCCAGTCCGCCCAAGCTATGCGGACAAGACATCAGCCCGCAAAGCTTCCTACTACTGGACAGCAACCCCCTTCAATGGCTGTCCGCACCAAACCGAGGCAGTCTGCAAGACTCACACCTCAATCCGCCACAAGTCCACGACCAAAGGCAGATAGCAACAGTCCGCCCGGTCACAGCGGACTTGGCGGATACGGCGGACACCATGATCTTGGCACAGAGTGTGACCAAGTCCAAAAACCATCAAAGTCCAGTGCGAGCATGGCGGACGCAAACCCCCGTCCGCCAAACACCGAAGCACAGACCGCCAGCAGTCCGCAGGCTCCTCGCACTCCTGCCTCATCGCAGCAGCCATCTCCCGGACTCTAAAATCAGTCCGCCAAAGACCTTCACAGCAAAGCACCTGCTGTACCACCAGAGCTCGACAAGGCCTCAGCCAAGCTTTAAGCCCAGTCCGCAACAGCCTAAACCGCGGACACGCCAGTCTGCAAGCTTCCCGCGAACATGAGCCAAACCGCCTATCAGCACAAGCTTGCACCACAGCCATTGAGCAATGCACCAGTCCGCAAGCCTCTCTATCCGCAGATATCAGGCCGCACAGTCCGCGGACTCCATGCAAACAAACCGCTCAGAAGACAGCCGGCTTTCCACTAGACCTTCCACCAGGCCGCACATCACAGTCCGGCTAGTCCGCCAAAGCTGTCCGCCCGGCCTGTCCCGTCAACCACCTCTACTTCACAAAATTCAACATGATTGTTCCGACTGCGGCACTTTGACTTCCGGCTTCTCCACTGCCAAGCTCTTCTTATCTTGAACCCGTTTCAAATCTTTCTTCAGCGCCTGGTCTGTATCTACTAACGCTTGGAAGCCTTGGCTCACCGAACTCGGGAGTGCCAACCTCAACTCATCACGCAGTCCCTCATATAATCTATTCATCTTTCGCGCCTCCTCAGCGAAAGTAGACCTCGCATAGTGCCCCAGTCTAGTAAACTCATGCAGGTAAGTATCGACATTACTCTCACCCTGCACCAAACATTGGAAGTCATTTTTCATGGCAATTTGCTGCGACACTACCAAATACTTGGCTAGAAATATTCTTGAAAATTCATCGATCGATATCTCCTCTAATCCTCGACCTGCCAAGTAATGCAATTTCACTTCATCCCACTAAAGCCTCGCATCTCCTTCCAACAGAAAAGTGGCTAAAGTAACTTTTTGCCCCTCCGCAGTTCTGATTGATGTCAGGATCTTCTTCACTCTTGCGAGCCAATCTTCAGCCTACGTTGGGGAACCCGTTCCTCCAAACGTAAGTGGATGAAACTCCATAAACTGTTTCAATTGCTCGTCAGTTGCTTGCTCATCCACCACAGCTTCAACACGCTCTTGTCTTGCACCAAGCCGTACTGCCACCCCTGCAGGCCTTGCCTGCCCAGTAGGCTTTGCATGTAACACTGCGAGCACCGTCTCAGTAACCACACGTACGGTCTCCGCCGAGGGAGGTGTAGGAGCCTCAGCTGGTGTCGCACTCTCATCAGACAGTTGGGGCTCTGACTGCCTAGCACCACTCCTTGTCACTTATCAATGTACAAAACACCAATTACGTCCATTCCATAATGATAAACATACATTGACTACACGCTCACGCTCCTCACGTGCATGTATTACATTCCTAGTGGATATTCTTGAGTTTAATTATGTTCTCCCTCCCAAAAATCTCAACCTGGCTCTGATACTACTTTGTAATGACTTCATTCGTCATATGGAATATAACGGTGGGTTTGGCTGGTGCCCCACACCATATTTCACAAACAAACGGTGGAATTACGCATGAATATCAAAATCATGTTCTACTCGCATCCTAGCGCAAAGCATTCTAGCGAAAGCATTTTAAGTTGTACAAACTCAACGGAATGAATGTCCACTAAATATATATAAACCACACATCTATATATGTCACCAGGAATATATACAAATACACAAACGCTCATGGCCTTAAGGCTTTACAAGTTACTCTTTACAAATATACAGCTTCATACATCGGCACGCAAGCCGACCACACATGAAATCCAAGACTTTGCAGGGCCTTCAAGGGCCTTTAAGCAGCAAGGGCTTCAATCCGTTCAATCCAATTCAACCTGTCAGCATTTACAGTTAGACATCCAGCCCAAGAGCGGTAAACAAAGCAACGGTCAGCATTAGCTGACCAATTATAACGACACTACCCCTTACCCGGGGAAGTGGTTCCTTCCCTGTATGCATTGCAGTCATCATATAACAAGTATTATGATAGTATCACAAACGCCGGCCTCCGCTAGACGCTCCGTGCACTTAGGGCACCTTATTGGTGTACCGGATATACCAGTTGCCCACCACCGATCAGAGGTTTTTAACATGTTGGTTGGCCGGTCCTAGTCTACCAACACGCATGATGGGGACATTCCGCCCATCCCACTCAGAGGTGCTAACCTCACAGAAAACTTGAGCATTTAGACCGCATCTAGATCGACCCACCATTGTGGTGCAGCAAGTTGGGTCGAGGCCGCATCCGCCCATGCATTGTCACCAATCGATCACACAACACAGGTCCAGGTCAGCCTTTTCTAGTTGCTCAATTCGTCAATAGCGTAGATCTCCATGAACTAGCCGGATGGAAATCACCGCCACGGCTTTGCCTCCACGAATCTGCACTCGAATCTCGATTCAGAACTCCGAAGCTCCTCCGGCAGCCTGCTTCCTTCTCCCCTTCCTTCCTTGCTCTCCCTTCTCTCCACTTCTTGGAGAAAGAGAAAAGGCTAAAGATGAATGAAGATTATCCATCCACTCTCAGCCTTATAACAGCAGGGAAGGGCCTGGACCCTTGGATCCAAGATGAAGGAAATGAACAACCACGTTTACCCAGAGATATCCATTTTTGGTCTGACACGCCATCTGACACACCCGTGTCACAGGCCGTGTCCCTTAAGCGGCGCACGAACCGCCTTATCCAGAACAGGACACGGCCATATGACACGCCCGTGTCATATGGCTGACACGCCCGTGTCACTCAGTACACGCCCGTGTGGCGTGGCGTGTTCGTCAATCGACACGGGACCAAGAACATCCCGAAGAGGACACGGGTTATCGACACGCCCGTGTCGATGTTAACACGCCCGTGTCAACTAGAACATGGTCGTGTTCGCTGTCTCGAGTGCATTTCGCCGACCACTCGAGAAGTTCGTCGACTAGAGAAGGGCATGCCTCGGACACACCCTCGGGCACGCCCGTGTCACAGGGCGTGTTCTCTCTCGAGAACTTCATCGAGTGCATTTCGTCGAGCACTCGACCAGCTGCTCAACCGAGCAGGACACGCCTTGGGACACGCCCGTGTCTCAGGCCGTGTCGCCCAATCTGAACCCAAATTTGGGATTTGGGGTGTTACATGTCGTTCTGCAGTCCCTGTTGAAAATGCATGCAACGATCTTCCTCGGTAGCTACGAGAGAATCGACATAATAAGCCAACTTGGAGAATTCTATCTCGTACTGTAATACCGACTCGTCTCGCTTAATTTTTCTGTGTGCACGGGGTTTGCGGGCGGTGGGGAGAACACATTTTTCGTTATAAGTAGAGGACTTTGCCTATATTAAATCACATTTTTTTAAAATAAAATAAAAACGGATCAACAACAACAACACTAAGTCTTTATCTTACTCTAGTGGAAAAAAATAAAAAAAACACAATTTTTAAAAATCAGAATTTTTTTAATAAAAAGAGATAAAATTGAAAATGAATGTTTAACCAAAGGATGTTTTCCCGCTTTAATATTGTTGCGGCCAACTCAACTCTCATACTAGACTAGACTAAATTGAACCGTCTTAGCCCGGGAGCGGTCGAGCGTGCAAACTGTCACAAAGAAAGAAAAGCTGACAAAATAATTTTTTGACATGGAAAATCCCAGAAAGAGGTGAAAAACCACGTGGCTGAATCTGTGCCGACCAAAGCTCTGTTAGATCTGAGCGTTGTTATATGACTTTTTCAAGAACTCGAGGGAGACATGCCGCGTCTCGTTACAATTATTAGGGAGAGTGAGAGCTTGGAGGGTGACAGACCACCACTCACAGAGCTAATTATTTCTTCATGTGCAGCGGGGAGGGATGCATTCTCTGTATTCCGGAATCCTCTAATAGTTAGCCTCGGCGGTGCTTCTCCGTTGGTGGCGGGTGGTTTGGTCGTCATCGGAAGACAAAGGTTTTCGGTGAACTTTGTGCTTCCGATGTGCTAGCAGATTGCAGTCCAGATTAATCTCTCTCCCGCAGATCGAGCGAGTTCGGCTTCTCCGCGGTGCATTTTGTAATGGACGTCAATACATTCCTTCATATATTATTGCACTTGTAGTATTTATGTATGCATCATTCTTATTCAGATTCATGCGTTTGTATACCATGTATTAAATTGGTTGTGCCCAAGGGGAAGTTTTCGTGTTATATCACAACAAGTGGTATTAGAGGGAGGTACGTAGGCAACTGATTGGACATTCGAGGAATGTTTTGACTGCAGTGGGTGATGACTAGGTCCGCTCCCCCATCTTTTCAAATATGTCCTCTGAATTAATCAGGTCTTTTGTTAGTGTCGTAGGACAATCATGACAGAGAAGAACGTGAATCTGGGTAGTGTTTATTTAAAGTGGTGCGAATGTGGCGGGTTTGACCTATGACAGATGATACTGCATGAGATGGTCATGATAACCGCGGATATGTTACATGAAGATGATTATCTGTGAGAACACAAGACGTGTTCAAATTGGTTTTTGTTTCAGTTAGAGGCAGCTGGTGCAGAGACGGAGGAAGATGTGAAGACCCGTTTCACTTCTTACCTCGCTCACATATTCTTAACCAGACTTAGTGATGTTGCTTTTGTATGAGAAGGATACGGTGGAGCTAGTGGAGGTCACGATTGCAGTGTTATTCAGACAGATGTTAGTGGGCCCTACTCCTAGGGCGGTCACATCTTGACAGCAACGTATGAGTAAGGTGAGGCAATTTAGCAAGAGATTGAGTGGAGCATGATTTCGATCTAGGCCAAAGGAGGGTATGGTATTTTTACCATTGCAGACAGTGTAGTAATACATGAGTGCTAATTTGCAGCGTGCAAGAATTCCTCAATGCTAGGGTGCGGACTGGGTGATAGCTGGGTTAGGGTGCAAAGTGATGTTGTCCCCACCATCACTGAGAGTCTGAGCAATTCTGACAACAGAATGTTTGTCATCACTGAGTGGATTATATTCAGGTGGGTACAGTTGGGTGGCCCGAGGTGGAGTCCTGATGGTGGAGTGAGGGCGTATCATGCTCATTAGAGCTGTGTAGCGTGGTAGTTTGTACCGACTGATGGGAACCACGACGTATGGTGGTGTACCCATGATTTCTGAGGCTGACATGGTGAATTGTTGTGGTGGTATAGATGATCGTCCTTCTGGGTCTCAAATTATGCGAGTCAGTTTCTACGATCACGTTGCAGCGACGTTCACAAGTTGAGCCAGAACATAGATGAGCTGACTGGAGCAGGTCGGCTGATGCCTCGGACTAAGGCGGTGCTACGTGCAGAGGTTCTTAGTACAGTTGTTGATGCGTGCAGTAAGTGCTTCGAGCAGGTGATGGATCCAGATCCCGAACTAAGGTGGTGATTGTTGTGTTTTTGGTTCGGATCTGAATCCAAACCGGTTCTGTATCCATTATTTCTTTGGAAACACCACACATGAAAGTTTTCTCTCTTGATAGAGAGAGAATGTGTAACGACCCAAATTCCAATATGAACACTAATACATTTGGTATTGATATAAATAGGTGTGATAATAATATAAATATGATACTCTGCATTTTCTTGTAAGTGATTTTCACGTTATAAAATCGTTCAAAATATTGCATTATATCCCCTATGATGAAAATATGAAAATCAGTGTTGATGGTAGCTATCTCAGATTATTTGGGTTACAAGTTCTCTTTCGTATTTTGACAATGAAGTGTTATGACTTAAAACATTATATTCGCTCAATAATTTGGCTCATAGAGCTAGTTGGATTACTAGTGGCCATTTTGATGGTTTTCTTATTTTTGCTGATATGGGGATATTGGGATTGAGTTATATAGTGATGGATGGTCCGAATGTTAGTGGGGAGTAAACTCCATGCATTAGTGTTATATAGTATCTTATGAGCAGCTTGATTAAGAATATGGGAGGCGGCGGGGGATGAGAGAAATAAATTGCATGACAGAGTTTCCTTTTCCCACATCTGTTAATGTTGTCGCTTCTCCCTCTCGCTCTCGCTCTCATCCTTGTCGCACCTAGGGTTAACTGATGGCTTGCTCTTTTCTCCTCCTCCGTCTTTCTATCTTACATGCATGCTTTATGGTCAGGATCTATTATCTATTGTCGGTATCAGAGCTTGTCAAGGGTTTGCTTGAGCTATTATCGGTTGACTGGTTCTCAAACCCTAGATTGGTGCTCGAATTTTCGTCACTGCACAATAAACCCTAGATTGGATGTCTATGTTTTGTTCACACTTGAAATCTATGAGTATTGTTACTTGATTTTTGCTCAGTTGGCCGTAAGTTGGATCGTTCTTGCCTGGTTGTTGGCCGGCTGGATATTATCTCGTTATACTTTTCTTCCAGTTAAGGGTTCTTGAGATATTTTGGGGGGAAACATGACTGATTTTGGGGCCGACTGGTGTTGCTCCTTTGGGTCCTGTTAGTTGATGTTATTATTTTGAGTTGTGGGTTTAACTGTGCATGAGTTGTCTTGGCTTGGTCGGTTGGCAGTCTATTTGGCCGGCTATTCTTTTTCCAGTTTTATGAATTTTTGGAGAATTTTTAGGGGGCTTTGGTTGGCCGGCTGTTGAGCTTTGCTTTACCAGATTGTGGTGGAGAAATATGTTATTTTTGACTGGAGGGTTTTATTGTTTCTTTTAACCAACTGTCGATGCCCTTGTCTTTATTATGGGTAGAAGCTGATGTGGGTTTTAAATCCTCTTGGCCTGCAATTTCTGATAGTATAGATATATGTTACTATTCTTGTTTACATATTGTAGGGCTTGGTGTTAAGATAAATTTTCTCCTAAGTATGAAAGAGGATTAGCCATCTTTGACCTGAAATTCAACATGTGCTCTTAAAGGAAGCTTCCAGGAAATTGTCCAAAGGAAGCTTCATGTCAAATGACATGTGTTTTTGACCGAGGGAAGCTTCATGGAAGCTTCATCCACATGTCATCTACCACACCTACCTCCTTGATTTTGGACCTATAAATAGGGATGAAGGAGGAGAGGTAAGGCATCCACTTCTCTCCAAACTCAAGCATTGAAAGATCTAGAGAGGCTTTTGCGGCAATCGTCTTAGTTTGGGAGAGCTTTCGGACGTCGTTGTACGACATTGACAAAGAGTACTTCGCCTACACGGATTGGATCTGGAGCAGATATTGGCAAGGATTCGAAGAGGCATCTTGGAGAGGATTTGTGTAATCCGTCTCATCCGCCGCTGTCGGTAACTTGCAGTTTTTCTGTTGTTATTTATTGTATTGTGTAGTGTGAAGCTGATAAAGATCCTTTGTGGATCGGTGGAGGGAAAGCCTGTAATCCGTGCGTGTGATTTTTCACACACTTTTAGTGGAGGCTTTCCGAGTTGGACTCCGATCATCCCGTGGTTTTTCACCTGATTTGGGTTTTCCACGTTAAAAATTTCCTGTGTGCTTTTCTGTGTTTTTGTTCCTTTTTATTTATGTATTGTATTGTTGTTTCCGCTTGCATACCGCTGAACGCGGTTGCACAGGTTGCTCGCTCAAAACTTAAAACAGGTGCTCTGGTCGGGATTGCTCGCTCTCTTTCCCAACAAGTGGCATCAGAGCCAGATTCAACGACAGAGCCGTTTCAGTGACAGGGCAGTTATCGGGCTGACCTATTAAGGTTTCAGGACGAGTCGATCGGGATCTCGGGTGTGCAATTGAGAGTGGTAGTTTACGACCATTGGCCCGCTGGCTACTCTCTCCAGTTGTATACTTTGAGATAGTCGACTCAAAGATCAGTGGTCGGTCCGGCCAGTTGGCAGAGCAGGATGGAGTCTACATCCGGTTCAGAGCAGATGATAAAGTTGAATGGTGCCAATTATCACCAGTGGCATCTACTGATGGAGGATTTGATATACGTGAAGGGTTGGCATGCTCCTATCTTTGAGGAGATGCCAAAGGACACAGATCTGGCAAAATGGAAGGTAGAGCATCGAAAGCTGTGTGGGTTCATCAGACGGTTCGTGGAGCCGAACGTCTACAACCATGTGGCTAGCATCAATGATGCAAATGATCTATGGAAAACTCTCGAGACCTTGTATGCCAAGAGCACGGGCATCAACAAGTTATATTTGCTGAAGAAGCTTGGAGAGTTCAGATACCGGGAGGGCTCTCCTATTTTGGATCATGTCAACGAGTTCCCGGGCATTATTGATCGTCTCACTGCTATGAAGGTGACATTCGAAGATGAGGTGAATGCATTGTGGCTTCTCAAGTCACTTCCAGATTCTTGGGAGATGGTTAGAGTTTCTCTAATCAATTCTTCCCCCCAGGGGATTGTTTCCATGGAGATCGCCAAGAGTGGGATCTTGAATGAGGAGGTGAGACAAAAGTCTTAGGGGACTTCAGGCTCTTCTTCACGAGCTGACGTTCTCTTTACTGAGTCCAGGGGGAGAGGAATAAGTAAGAGCCGAGGAAGGAAGGAGGACAGGAGTCAGAGTAGGGGCAAGTCGAAGTCACGTTATCAGAACGTGGAATGCCACTATTGTCATAAGAAGGGCCACATCAAGAAATTCTGCTACTCGTTGAAGAACGATCAGAAGAAGGGGATTGCCACGGAGGGCAAAGATGAGGGTCATACGACAGCCACCATTTTGACTGAGGAGGACGACGTCATTATTATTGGCGACGAAGTCACAGCTGCACTCTCGTGTGACGACCGATGCTGGATCGTTGACTCTGGAGCCTCTGCACATGTCTCCCACAACAGGGAGCTATTTGCCACTTACACCACTCATGACTGTGGGGTGTTGAGGATGGGCAATGGGGATACGTCTAAGGTACTTGGGCGTGGAGATATGCATTTGAAGACAAGCACTAGAGCCCTACTAGTTCTGAGGGATGTACGATATGTGCCAGACATCCGTTTCAATCTGATATCTGTTGGCAGACTTGGAGTTGAAGGACACCTGAGTGTCTTTGGAGGAGACTTCCGGAAGCTGATCAGGGGATCACTTGTGATGGCCAGGGGCTACAGAGATTCTGGATTGTACTACATGGAGGGGAGGCCTGAAGCTGCTCAGGCCAACTCCGTCAGGGATGAGGCATCCACTTCCTTATGGCACAGGAGGCTGACACACATTAGCCAGAAGGGTTTGGGATGCCTGGCGAAGAGAAAGCTCATTAGTGATATTTCTGGTGATCATTTGGAGAGGTGTGACCATTGCATGGCTGGGAAGCAGAATAGGATTTCATTCCAGAGCCACATGTCCACCAGAAGATCAGAGCCTTTGGAGCTAGTTCATACTGATGTTTGCGGACCTCTGAAGGTCCAGACTAGAGGAGGAGCTTTGTATTTCGTTACTTTCATCGACGATCATTCGAGGAAACTTTGGGTCTATGCTATCAAGACCAAAGATCAGGTCCTCGATACCTTCAGGAGATTCCATGCTGAAGTAGAGAGACAGTCTGGTAAGAGGCTGAGATGAATCAGGTCCGATAACGGGGGAGAGTACATTGGTCCGTTTGACGAGTACTGCAGGGACCATGACATCTGACATGAGAAGACCCCGCCGAAGACGCCGCAGCTGAATGACATAGCTGAGAGGATGAATCGGACACTATTGGAGAGGATTTGGTGCATGTTATCTGATTCAAAGCTGCTAGGGATGTTTTGGGGCGAGGCTCTTCTTACTGCAGCGCATGTCATCAACCTCTCGCCGAGTTCAGCGTTGCAGGAGGATGTCCCAGATAGGATCTGGTATGGGAAAGACCCGTCTTACAGTCACTTGCGGGTATTTGGCTGCAAAGCCTTTGTGCACGTCCCCAGGGACGAGAGATCGAAGTTGGATTCGAAGACCCGACAGTGCATTTTCTTGGGGTACGGCTATAGTGGAGAGTTTGGGTACAGGTGCTTTGATCCAGTTGAGAAGAAGCTTGTACGTAGCCGTGATGCTGTTTTCTGTGAGGATCAGACTGTTGGTGATCCTGAGGGGACTGTTGAGTCTGAGGTTGATTCTCGCACTACTGCAGAGTTACCTATGGTTGGAGTTGATGACACTGAGGAGGACATTGAGCCCGTGCCAGCACAGGGTACTGATACCCTTCCGGATCATGATATCACCACTGATGGTGAACCAGGAGTTGCTGAGGACATTATTGATGATGTGCCTGCCCCGACACCTGAGCCTGCCCTGCGGAGGTCAGATCGGACCAGGCACCCATCCGCTAGATATTCTGCATCAGAGTTCATACTACTGACTGATGCGGGGGAGCCTGAGAGTTATGACGAGGCTGTGGAGATCACAGAGAAGCGTCAGTGGATGGTTGCTATGCAGGAGGAGATGCAGTCGCTGCAGAAGAACCACACGTTTGACCTGGTGAGATTGCCTAATGGCAAGAAGGCCTTGAAGAATCGATGGATCTTCAGGGTGAAGCAGGGAGACTCCTCCACACCTCCCAGATATAAGGCCAGGCTGATGGTGAAAGGTTTTGTACAGCGGCAGGGTGTCGACTTCGATGAGATCTTCTCGCCTGTGGTGAAGATGTCATCTATTCGTGTTATACTCGGCCTCGCTGGGAGGCTAGACTTGGAGATAGAGCAGATGGATGTCAAGACCGCCTTTCTGCATGGCGATCTTGAGGAGGAGCTATACATGGAGCAGCCTGAGGGTTCTAGTGTCAGAGGGAAGGAAGGTCTGGTGTGCCGCTTGTAGAAGAGTCTATATGGCCTGAAGCAGACCCCGCGACAATGGTATAGGAAGTTTGATTCCTTTATGGGGGAGATCGACTTCAGGAGGACCACTCTTGACCACTGCATGTTCATCAAGCAGTATGCTTCAGAGGACTTCGTCATTTTGCTGTTGTACGTGGACGATATGTTGATCTTCGGGAGGAACACTACTCGCATTGCTGAGTTGAAGCGGCAGTTGAGTTCCACTTTTGAGATGAAGGATCTGGGTGCTGCAAAGACCATTTTAGGCATGCACATTCGCAGAGACAGGGGAGCCAGACTACTATGGTTATCACAGGAGTGGTACATCCGCAAAGTGCTGCAGAGGTTTGATATGGATCAAGCAAAGAAGGTGAGCGTGCCGCTTGCAGCTCACTTCAGGCTTACCGCTGATCAGTGCCCCAGCACACCCGAGGAGATCGAGGCGATGCAGAAGGTTTCGTTTGCATCTGTAGTTGGAAGCCTTATGTATGTGATGGTGTGTACGCGGCCAGATATTGCGCATGTCATTGGGACAGTCAGTAGATTTCTCTCCAATCCTGGGAGAGAGCATTGGAGCGCAGTGAAGTGGATTCTGAGATACCTGCAGGGAACGTCCTATTTGACGTTGAGATTTGGAGACAGTGAGCCAGAGCTGCTGGGCTACACTGATGCTGACATGGCTGGAGATGTGGATTCTATGAGATTGACATCAGGATACATGATTTTGTTTGCAGGGGAGCTGTCTCATGGGCGTCGAGGTTGCAGAAGTGCGTTGCACTGTCCACTACGGAGGCTGAGTTCATTGCGGTTACTGAGGCTAAGAAGGAGTTACTCTGGATGAAGAGGTTCATCAAAGAACTTGGATTCACTCGGGACCAATACACACTCCTGTGTGACAGTCAGAGCGCTATTCACCTGGGGAAGAACCCCACGTTCCACTCGAGGTCGAAGCACATCGACACTCGGTATCATTGGATACGAGATGTCCTGGAGCAGAAGGAGCTTGATCTTCAGAAGGTGCACACGGATGACAACGGGGCAGACATGCTGACCAAAACTATACCAAGGGGGAAGTTCGAGCATTGCGTTAGAATCGCCGGGATGGCGGTTACTTCCGCCTTGATGTGAAGGAGGGGATTTGTTGGGTACAGTTCCCGTCCTTTGTGGAAAAAACAGTTGAGTTCGAGTCTCATTAACTCGAATTTGGTGTTGCTGATCAAATGTAGAGACATATTGATAGAGGACCTGGCGGGAGGCAAATTAAAGACTATGGGGAAGATTATTAGAATGACAAACTTTCTTCACTTAGTCGAAAAGGGGGAGATTTGTTAAGATAAATTTTCTCCTAAGTATGAAAGAGGATTAGTCATCTTTGACCTGAAATTCAACATGTGCTCTTAAAGGAAGTTTCCAGGAAATTGTCCAAAGGAAGCTTCATGTCAAATTACATGTGTTTTTGACCGAGGGAAGCTTCATGTAAGCTTCATCCACATGTCATCTACCACACCTACCTCCTTGATTTTGGACCTATAAATAGGGATGAAGGAGGAGAGGTAAGGCATCCACTTCTCTCCAAACTCAAGCATTGAAAGATCTAGAGAGGCTTTTGTGGCAATCGTCTTAGTTTGGGAGAGCTTTCGGACGTCGTTGTACGACGTTGACAAAGAGTAATTCGCCTACACGGATTGGATCTGGAGCAGATATTGGCAAGGATTCGAAGAGGCATCTTGGAGAGGATTTGTGTAATCCGTCTCATCCGCCGTTGTCGGTAACTTGCAGTTTTTCTGTTGCTATTTATTGTATTGTGTAGTGTGAAGCTGATAAAGATCCTTTGTGGATCGGTGGAGAGAAAGCCTGTAATCCGTGCGTGTGATTTTTCACACACTTTTAGTGGAGGCTTTCCGGGTTGGACTCCGATCGTCCCGTGGTTTTTGACCTGATTTGGGTTTTCCACGTTAAAAATTTCCTGTGTGCTTTTCTGTGTTTTTTGTTCATTTTTATTTCCGTATTGTATTGTTGTTTCCGCTTGCATACCGCTGAACGCGGTCGCACAGGTTGCTCGCTCAAAACTTAAAACAGATGCTCTGATCGGGATTGTTCGCTCTCTTTTCCAACACTTGGTTTTGTTGATTGGTCGGCAACTGTTATGAGTATTAATTTGGGTTATAATGGCAGTTATGAGTAATGTTATTTCAATTGTTGTTTCTTGCTTTTGGGCTTATGTCTCTTCTATGGTTGCGAAAAATAGAGGATTTTCCCTAGATGAGTTAGCTGTCAAATGATGTTATCAAAATAATCAATATCATTGCTATAAAGAGGTGCAACCCTGACAGAAAAGTGTCTAATGAAACGATTGCTAATCACAGATATCGCGAAAGATGACATCTCCAAATATACGCGACAATGACATGAGTTGATATAAAAGAAAACAACGGCTAATTGTGAGAGCTACCTGTTTAATTTATATTTATTTCCCTATTTTAACATATGTACATCGTTACTTTAAAACATATTACTTGCATATGACAATATGGATATTTATATTTTTCACTGATAATGTAAGTCACTATAGCATTTAGCCTTTGTACGAAGGCAATCAAGTGATTAAATTCTGAGGGGATTAATAAAGAAATAAACTCATGTATATTATTACATTGAATACAACAAACATAAATGAAAGTGCACCAATGCATGAAAATGTTAAGGGTAGAACTGAGTGTAAATGAGCATAAAGGATACTGATGATTTGCCAAATCAGTCGGCCGAAAGGCATATACGCGTGTTGAACGTACTGATTTGGACACTTTACTGTAGACCCCGAGGGGTCGGGCCCAAAGACAGAAATGCTGAAATACTGATACTGATACTGTAACAGTTACCTTTAACATTACCTAACGTAAAATATAAAAAAGATAACATAAGAACGTATGGTTACACAGTTACACTGATACATTGCTAATAAAAATGAAAACTGATACGATTTTACAGTTACACTGCTCTATTGCATACATCAATACATTGTTGTACTATACATAGAGGAGCTTAGGTTATATGGATATATTGTTTCACACTTTATACATTTGTGGAGCAAGCTCAGCTGCTGGTGTAGGCACATCATAAATGATGTCCTTTATAGGCTCTTCATCAATAGTGTTCTCATGATCTGGAAGTGGATTGGTGTCTTGTATCGGATCATGCTATACAGCCTTCTCAGTATTGTCACTTCCAATAATAGGAGACTCTGCATCAACATGAGAGTCAGCCATCTCAGTCTTCTTAGGATCAATCAAATTTTGATCCTCACAAAATATAGCAGTAAGTTGATCAATAATACCTTAAAACTTATTCACATGATCCAAGATGAGTGAGTCATCTTTATACTTGAACTCTCCAAGTTTCTTTAGTAGATATAACTTGTTAATGTCAGTGCTCTTGGCATATCAAGTTTCCAAGGTATTCCAAAAGATCTTTGCATCAATGATACTCGTAGCGTTATTGTAGATGTTTGGTTCTACGAACCATCTGATTAATCCACATAGCTTTCGGTGCTCCACCTTCTACTTATTTGGATCTGTGTCTTTAGATATCTCCTCAAATATATGAGTATGCCGACCTTTCACATAAATGAGATCTTTCATCAAAATACCACTGGTGGTTGTTTGCACAATTCAATTTCATCATTTGCTCGGAGCCTGAACTTGATGTAGACTCCATTGTGCACTGTCATTGATTGGACTGACCTCAATTCTCTGAGCTAACTATTTTAAAGAAAAGAATCAAAGAGGATAGGGAGCTGACTAATGGTCGTCACCTACCGCACCCAATTACTAACCTGAAATATCTGATCGACTCGTCTCGAATCTTAGACAGGTCAGTCTGATAACTGCTCTGATAATGAACTTCCCTCTGATACCACTTGTTGGTCTAGAGAGCACGCAATGCCGACCAGAGAATTTGCAAATTAGTTTAAACAAATAATTGCACAACCGCTTAGCAGTATGCCGATATACAACCCAAAACACAACACAAAATAACAGTAATAAAAGTGACACAGATATTTAACGTGGAACCGAATATGGTGAAAACTATGGGACGATCGGAATCCATCTCGGAAAGCCGCCACCAAAATGTATGAAACAATAGGCAATTACATGGCCTTTCCTACTCGATCCTTATAGGATCTTCACCAGCTTCACTCCACAAAATATAATAAATAGTAACAAAATAGCTGCAAGTTACCGACAATGGTAGACGAGACAGATTACACAAATCCTCTCCAAGATGTCTCTTCGAATCATTGCCCAAATATGCTCCAGATTCAATCAGTGTAAGTGAAGTACTACTCGTCAACGTCGTATAACGACGTCTGAAAGCTCTCCCAAACTAAGACGATTGCCTCAAAAGACCTCTCTAGAAATCTTCCAATGCTTGAGTTTGGATAGAAGTAGATGTCTTACCCCTCCTCCTCCATCCATATTTATAAGCCCCAAAACTAAGCAATTATTTGTGGTAGATGACATGTGGATGAAACTTCCATGAAGCTTCCCTCGGTCAAAAGCACATATGATGAATTTTCCCTTAGCCACTTTTCTATAAGCTTCCTAGAAGAACACATATTGGTTTAAAGATCAATAGAGGTTACTCTTTTTTACACTTATCATAAAACACATGCTTGAAAAACATGATCAAATGTGGCTAGCCTCTTTCACACTTAAGAGAAATTTACCTCAACGAGTGAGATTATGAGAAAAGATAGGGCATAATGGCGACAAACGATCCATATAGCCGACCCCGCTATATTGGGATAAAGGTTTTAGTGTTGTTGTTGTTGTTGTTGTGTTGTTCTTGGGTTCTCGGAGAAGGTGAAAATAGTGCTGCAGGTTTTGACCTTGAATTCCATCGGTGCAAGCTTTGACCTTGAATTCAATTGGGAAAAGCTTTGATCGAGAGTCACGGGTGTTGTTGGTTCATGGTTTTAGTTCGTCTTGGGAGATTAGTGCTACTAAGGCTCCGCTTGGCATGGTGATGGCGGTCATGAACACGGGGGGTTAAATTGTCATTTGTTAACGCCCACCTAAGAAACTCCATCCACTTTTTTGTTCAAAAGGATGATGTTTGTGAGGTGATCCTTAACGAATGACGCTTTAACCCATGCGTTTACAACCGCCGCCACCGTGCCAAATGGAGACTAAGGCTTCGGCTCCGTTTAACATGGTGTGGTTGTCGTAAACGCATGGGTCAAACCGTCATTCATTAAGGATCACTTAGCAAACATCATTTGTTTGAACATAAAAGTGGATAAAATTCCTTAAGTGGGCGTTAACGAATGATAATTTAACCCTGATGTTCATGACCGCCACCACCATGCCAAACGAAGCTTGCGTTTGGCACGGCGATGGAGGTCGTGAATGTGATGGTCGTGAAATGTCGTTCGTGAACGCCTGACCTCACATAAAAAAATTCATGCATTTTATGCTCAAAACTATTTTATTTTCTTGATAACAGTCATGACCTTTCTTGCCAAACATACATTCTATGATTATGGCGTCTTTGACCATACTCACCGGAGCAAATAAGCCGCACCAAACGAAGCAAACATACATTCTAATTTTATGTTCTTTTTTTAAAAAATTGGTGATTTGCTAGTAATCAATTGAATTTCAAATAATCATTTTCGAACTTTATGATTTGCTAATAGTAATGATTTGTTAGAAGGAAAAATAAATCTGCTAATAACAGCACCCTAAATTTATCTTCGTGCTATTTAGGTGTGAGCCACGTCATGAAAGCCTTGTCAGCAATGCAAATTACATTGGAAAGATTAATCTAGACGGGACCCATTCACAAGTTTTAATTGAATGAAAATTACAAATTGGAATGGGAATTGAGAAGGCACATTCCAAATCTTAATATTAATATAATTTTTTGAAAAAAATGGAAAACTTACATTAGGGAGCGCACTCCAAATAAATTAAGACTCTATTTGTTTGGGCGTTTCGGTGCTCCGTATTGGGCAAACGCCGCCGGAAGGCGGGTAAACAAATGAACCTCCGGCGGCGTTTGCTCCGTTTCCACCCGCACGCCTTGAGAAACGCCCCAAAAAACTCCGTTTGGAGCAGCCACCTCCCCTCTCCGTTTCAAACACTCCGTTTCCACCCGCCAGATCAATCCGCCGCCGCCGAAACAAATGAAGCCTAAGTCGAGAATATCAGGAGGAAGGGAAGATGTCATCAAGAAAGAAAAAACCAGCAATAGCATGTGTCACCCTATTATCCCCTGACAAACAAATGAAAAAGAGAAAGAACCCACAGTCGGAAGGGCACGCAATATGTCCATAACAATTGGGCGATCAACCGAAGCAGGCTCCTCTCGACCAGATCTGTACTGCTAATAAATTTTTCCCAAAAATTCCCTCCTCTCTCCTCAATCCAGACTCCAGCAAAAAATCCCCCCCCCCCCATTTTTTGCCCAGCCCCGCCCTCCCCCCCCCCTTCGACTGCCACCAGCGGCCTGACCGGCGCCCACCGGCAGGTTCGCCGGACTCCGACGAACCCCCTCGCGGTGGCCCTGCCCGCCGGTCAACCACCGTAGGGTTCGCCGGAGTCCGACGAATCCGCCGGTGGGCGCCGGTCAGGCCGCCGTGGCAGTCGAAGGGGGGACGGCGGAGCTGAACAAAAAAAAACGGGGGGGGGGGGGGGAGGGTATATGTTGGGAAAAGAAAATAAATATATTATATAAATATATATAATATATATATATATAATATATATATATATATATATAATATATATATATATATATATTATATTATATTACATAGGCGCGAAGCCCGCCGGGAGCAGGCGCGACTAGGTACTATCATGCGAGACACGAGGACCGGAGGCCCGTGCCTATTACTCGTATATATATAAAAAGTATTTTGAGCAATGTTAATAACACTCAGGATTCCACTGCTCTACGTCACATTGAATTTTTTACTTTGAATTTTTTTGTTGATAACGAGGACAATATTTATATTATGTTAAGGTCGCATGTCTTATTATCCGGTTTATATATTGGATTGTTTCTTTTAAAGAAAAAACAACAAAATTTTTTATTTAAAGAATAGTACTAACATTGGGGTTTCCCTTAAAAATTTCCGAATCAAACCAGGTTGAAGCGCTCAAGCAAGCCAAGTCAATCGAGCGAGCCGTGCACACGCACCGTGCTCACTCAAAGGGACCCAAAACCACCCCGCACATACATTCCGCATGCGGGAACGCGCCGCACGCAACACCCAGGTGTACGCCCCATGCTCGGGTGCATGCAACCACAATTTCCTCCTAGAGGATAACAAGCACATTAAAGTTCAAGATAATTTAAAAAACGTAGTTAAAAATTTTAGGAGATAACCAGGCGGAAAAAGGAGATGAAAAAATTAGAGTAGGGAGTAGAGACTACCAAATTCTAAAGATTCCAAAAACTCTTTTCACCTCCATCAAAGAAAATTTCATAAAGCTAATTAAAAAAATGCGTGCAATGGGAGAAAGGAGTCAAACCGGGCGAAAAAAACAGGATCGGGTGCACGCAGCAAGCAGATTCTGCGTAAGCGAACCCTAGGCTCCCTAGCGCTGAAGCTTGAAGGAGAATTCGGACTTCGGACTCGGAGACATCAAAAAATCTTTGCGAGATGCCGAGACTATGACGGCCGGCAAGAGAAAGGAAAGTTGGAACGGTGGGACAAGACTCGGGTTTGACATTTTGGAATGGGATGGGAGCCTAGGCGCGGAACCTTGGGAGTAGGACAGAGGTCTGAGAGTTGCTTGTTCTTTGGGGTGCAAATAACCGTTGTTGGTGTGCGAATAGCCGAATAGCTCATGGTATGGACCCACCTCTTGCTAGAACCATATAATTGCATGGAAGTCAAGACAACCAGGCATAGAGGACTCTAGTTAATATATGAACTAATGTGTAAGGGACAAGAAGATGTGGAGGATCAACATTGACAGCAAGCAAAAGAAAACAAAAAAGCTAAAAGTGAGAAATATTCATACTGACACAACTGAAAAAGAGAAGAAAAAAACATTTATTTATGTAGGAATATCTCTATGGCATTTATATTTCTAAATTGTATATTTCACCGATCTTAAAGCATTTTCGAAAAAATATAATTCCCTTATGTCATCCCAAGAAAAAAATTACTTTTTATTTTGCTGAAATAACTCATTTAATTCCCTAAATAAAAAAAGAAGAAATGCAAACATTCGCAGCATGGATTATTGATAAAGAATAACAATGAGCCATGGATCTGCCAGTCTAAGGTTCCGTTTGGCACGGTGATGGCGGTCGTACAAGCATGGGCTAAACCGTCATTCGTTAGGGATGACCTAACAAATATCATCCGTTTGAACATAAAAGTGAATAAAGTTTCTCAGATGGGTGTTAACAAATGACAATTTAACCCCCACGATCACAACCGCCACCACCGTGTTAAACGGAGCCTAAGGCTGCATTTGACACAACTTATCACAACTTATTTGTTCCGATGGAGTTGGACAAAAAACATCATTGTCATAGAATGTATGTTGGTATGACAAATGTTACTATTACAAAAAAAGGAGTTTGGGACATAAGATTTTGGTATGACAATAACATTTTTGTCCAACCTCACCGAAACAAATAAGCTGCAATAAGCCGGGCCAAACACAGCCGAAGTATAGTCAAATTCACATCGCTGATTTAGACTTATAAGTTTAATTTCTATATAATTATGTGTTGGAGATATGAAATCTGATCATAAGTTTAATTTTGCACATTTAATGTTTTATGATTGCCCTTGACTTCAGGCATATAAGATCTTCCTTTGTAATGTCGCTGTGAAAATTATAATAGCAGAAAAAACCCTAGTGCGGTTGCGAAGTACGCAAATTGCTGAACCACGCAAATCTGTGTGCTTGCTCTTCTTTGCTTGGCATTTTTTCTTTGTTTTCGGTCTTAGTTCCTAAGAGGGGCATGCCAACTTTTATGCTCGACTCCAAATGCCTCTCCTATTCAATCGACCACTCGAGTCCCTCACAATCACATCCTCTAATACTTAGGGTATGTTCGGGAGAGTTTCTAGGGCACAACTTCCTCTGTACGCCGCAGTCGAGCTCCACCGGAGCCCTGGAAGTCTCAAAATATCGCTATGCAGTTCGTAGAAGCCCCCACGGATGCTCTCAGCCAAACAATCGGAGACCCGCCCCGCCAGAAACTCTCCCAAACCAAGCATTACATCTGGTACCGCCTCATACCGCGCACGAGTCCAACAAGCCCAAATACTTCGAGAAAGCAGCCTTCAAAATTTCATCGAAAATTGAGCCAGCCAACAAGAGATCATATGATCCAAATCATTCAAATATGTGTTCCAAATTGGTACATTATTGAATGATAATAGATGTTCCTCTAGAGAGGCTCCCAGTCATATCTTGGGCGCGCCTGAACCTTCTTTAGAACGAATATAATAATAATCGGGAGAGCGTCGAGAGTTCTTCCGGATACATACAATATATTTACATCTTCCATTCCCAGGAAAACTGGAGCAAAGATGAAGATTTGATGGCTCTAGCGTACCTGGACACCGAAAAAGCTTCAGGCTTTGATCCCAGGAAGGCAAGGAGAACTGATTAAAATTGTGCTGCCCAGATCAATAAGGGGCAGCTGGCATGTCAATTGAAGAAGAACTGATCGGATGATCGAATTTGCACGTCGGCCCGAATTTGCAGAGCCCGTGCTGAGCATAGTACGGGCAGGTCTGAGCGCCCTGCGAGCAAATATTTCGAGCAGTTAGTGATAGAAATTTGCTTAGTTTTGTGCACTTGATGCACATCCTGAGCACCTCTACTTATAAACAATTGATTTGGGGGTTCGATCGGGAGGTTCGAGCAAGACATCTGAGCAGGCTAGGCCTAACAGCTTGCTCTCACGTCAGCCAATTAGAAGAGAATTTCACGTGCACGAGGATAGAGTTTTTGAACACACTGGGCGCGTTGAGAATATCATCTCGCATTGGGAAACTCGTTTGGTCTTTTGGAGCTGTTGTAGATCCCAAAACCCTCGTCACTTGTAACCAATTGGTTTAGGGGTTGGATGACGAGGTTCTAACATGGCATCAGAGCAGACTGCTACACGAGTTTCTCATTGTGGGACTTTACTCGCCGCACGCCCATCACAAGCAGGGATTTTGTTCTTAAGCACATGAAAATTTGTTCATCCCCATCATCAATTGGGTTTTGAGGTTGAATGCTTAAGTTCTAACAATTAAATCAATTAAACTATAACCGCAAGGCGTGATAACTGAAAAGAAATTAAAATTCAGTTGAACATGATGAAGAAAAGTAAACTGACACAGGCAGCTTAAAAGAAAGCCAGTTTACCTGGCAAATACTCTGGCATAATTTTAATGGGAGGGAGGAATTTTTGTTCAAGAAGGAGAGGAGAAAGAAGAGGAATAGAATATACAGGGATAGGGGTTATAATCTCCTTTCATTAGATTTCATAGTACTCACAGGCCAAATTACATTCTAAATTCATAAATCCTGGTTTGCGGTTGAGTCAGTCCATGCTACACTGCGTTTATTCTACCCGTTCGCACTTACATTTTTTCGCAAAATAATACGAGCCCATAACATATGTATGTATATGTTATGAAGGAGATAGAGATCTAGAGGAAGAAGAGGTAGAGATCTAAAGAAGAAATAGAAATTAGGGTTTGAAGTGTTGAATTTTCTCAAAGTGGTCAGCAAGATAGCTCAAACTCCAAATTAATATCTTCGGCACTACCCAGTTCACACTCTGATCTTGCGGAAACCCAAGGAACAAGGTTAACACCAATAAACAATGGAAGTTCAAGCAGATCTTTTATACATTTCACTTCTTTACAAGGCGAGGTATACGTAGCGAGACATGATTTCGCTAGTACACAAGCTATAACAGAAAGTTCAAAACCAAGCCGGGCGGACAGCACCGGAAACCGCCGAGACCGCCGAGGTCGCCAAGCCCGCCGAAGCCGCCCGAGTTGAAGCTGCAATCCGCCGAATAGACACGGAGTCCGCCGAAGCCGCGAGGCCGCGCGGACACACCGTTATTCGCCTCCTGCTGATGAACTGAGGAACAGACCGCCTACCCGCCTGAGACCGGCGGACAGGTTATTGGAACTGGCAAAGTTGAAGCACAGAACTGACACGCCGCTGAGCGCCCTGCTGAGACCGTAGAGACCGCACACTTCCAAGTACTTGACGAAGTCAAAGTCAAACTTCTGGCTCCTTGAAGCTACCCGCGCGACCTACACACAACAACAGTTAACTCTGAATCAATCCGCGCGGACAGAAAACTGAGACCGCAGCACCTCACCGAACCCAACTTACTGTTCACTCAGTTACTGTAGACGTGCCGGGGGGTCCTATTTATAGGCGAGGTGAGGAGTGTGGTCACCGCCCTAGAGATAGAGACACCGCCCTAGCCCGCGCGATAGCAAAACCACCGTCAGCTAAGTCCGCAAGAACTTAGCCGGTTCCAAGGATCAACCGTCAGGAGCAAGGCAACTTTGGCGAACTCTCATCAGTCGCCCAAGCTATGCGGACAAGGCATCAGCCCGCAAAGCCTTCAACCACTGCAGGACAGCAACCCCCTTCAGTGACTGTCCGCACAAACCAGAGACAGTCCGCATAGAACAAGACTCAAGACTCCATCCGCCACAAGTCCACGACCAAAGGCAGAGTTAGCAACAGTCCGCCTGGTCAACAGCGGACTTGGCGGATACTGCGGACACCCTGGTCTTGGCACAGAGTGTGACCAAGTCCAGAACCACCAAAGGACCTAACGCGAGCATGGCAGACATAGCTCCGTCCGCCAAACATCCTAGCAACACAGACCGCCAACACTTCGCCAAGGAGAAGCAGTCCGCAAGCTACTCGCACACC
Organism: Platanthera guangdongensis; assembly: GCA_039583875.1. Lineage (NCBI taxonomy): Eukaryota > Viridiplantae > Streptophyta > Magnoliopsida > Asparagales > Orchidaceae > Platanthera > Platanthera guangdongensis. The sequence continues at coordinate 192,071,969 of CM077156.1, read as the reverse complement.
TGCCCAATGTAACGGCCACCTGCCGGACTCCACACACCAGTCCGTCATAGACCTCCACAGCAGTGTTGTACAACCAGAGCTTGGCAAGCCCTCAGCCAAACTCTAAGGCCAGTCCGCAACAGCGGACACCGCGAGCACGACAGTACGCCAGCCTCCCGCGGATAGCACCCAATCCGCCGGTAAGCACAAGCTTGCAACACGGCCACTGAGCAACGCATCAGTCCGCAAGCCTCTATCCGCTCAGGCCTCTCCTTGGCTAAACCAATCAGCCAACGCCCTATCCGCAGATAACAGGCTGCACAGTCCGCGGACTTCATCCGTACAACCCGCTCAGAACAGCCAGCTTCCACTAGACTTATCACCAGGCCGCAGTCCGCCCAGTCCGCCGACGGTGTCCGCTCAGGCCGCCGTCGGCCTGCCCCATCAACACTTCCACTTCACAATTTTCAACACTCCCCCTTGGAGTGAAAAGTGGTGATCAAGCCAGCAAGCTGCGCAACCGCTCAAAGGGCCCCTTCGACAGTGGCTTCGTGAAGATGTCAGCAAGATTGTCTTCACTCCGAACATGCCCGACCGACAGAGATCCCTCCAACACCTTCTCCCGTATGAAGTGGTGATCGATCTCAATGTGCTTGGTCCTAGCGTGACACACTGGATTGTTTACCAGTTTGAGAGCACTCTCATTGTCACCCCGGAGTAAAGTTGGCTCTTGCACTTTTTCATGAACATCCTCTATAAGCCTCCTCAACCAGATGACTTCCCGAGCTGCCAAGGCTGAAGCCTTATACTCTGCCTCCGTAGTTGAGACTGACACCGAGTCCTGCTTCTTGCTACACCACGAGATGCTAGCTGAACCGCAAGTGAACACATAACCTGAAGTTGACCTCCGATCATCTGAATCACCGCCATAGTCAGCATCCGTGTACCCAAGCAAGGCAAAATCCGAGTCCCTTCTATAGAGAAGTCCCATATCAGAAGTTGACTTGACATACTTCAAGATGTGCTTTGTCACCACTAGATGAGATTTCCTTGGTTCAGCCATAAACCGACTTACTCGGCCAACAGCGTAAGTAATGTCTGGCCTTGTAATCGTCAGGTAGATCAAGCTCCCAACAAGAGCCCTGAACACCAAGGGATCATGAAGAACCCTTCCCTCATCTCGTCGAAGCTTCAGCCCATGTTCCAGTGGAGTAGAGCAACTCTTCCCTACGCCCATGCCGAACCGCTTCACAATGCGATCTGCATATCCTCTTTGGCAAATGAGTATACCGCTCTTCTTCCTCTCCACTTCAAGACCGAGAAAGTGATGAAGCTCTCCCAAGTCTTTCATCTCGAAGCGTATAGCAAGCTCAGCCCTGAGCCTTGCTACTTCCCCCTCCGAATTCCCTGTGATGATCATGTCATATACATACAGTAGGACCAAGACTTGAAGCTCCCCCTTCTTCTTGACGAACAAGCTAGAGTCCGAGTTAGAGGCAAGATACCCGCAGAATTGCAAATACTCTGCTATCTTCCATACCAAGCTATAGGAGCTTGCTTCAACCCGTAGAGAGCCTTCCTGAGCTTGCAGACATAGTCCGGATGATCTTCAGAAACAAGTCCGGATGATACCATGTTGAATTTTCTCAAAGTGGTCAACAAGATAGCCCAAACTCCAAATTAATATCTTCGGCACTACCCAGTTCACACTTTGATCTTGCGGAAACCCAAGGAACAAGTTTAACACCAACAAACAATGGAAGCTCAAGCAGATCTTTTATACATTTCACTTCTTTACAAGGCGAGGAATACGTAGCGAGACATGATTTCGCTAGTACACAAGCTATAACAGAAAGTTCAAAACCAAGTCGGGCGGACAGCACCGGAAACCGCCGAGACCGCCGAGGTCGCCAAGACCGCGAAGCCGCCCGAGTTGAAGCTGCAATCCGCCGAATAGACACGGAGTCCGCCGAAGCCGTGAGGACGCGCGGACACACCGTTATTCGCCTCCTGCTGATGAACTGAGGAACAGACCGCCTACACGCCTGAGACCGGCGGACAGGTTATTGGAACTGGCAAAGTTGAAGCAGAGAACTGACACGCCGCTGAGCGCCCTGCTGAGATCGCAGAGACCGCACACTTCCAAGTACTTGACCGAAGTCAAAGCCAAACTCCTGGCTCCTTGAAGCTACCCGCACGACCTGCACACAGCAACAGTTAACTCTGAATCAATCCGCGCGGACAGAAAACTGAGACCGCAGCACCTCACCGAACTCAACTTACTGTTCACTCAGTTACTGTAGACGTGCCGGGGGGGTCCTATTTATAGGTGTTGAAGTTGGAGGACGGGCGGTATGTCTTGGCGGGTTGGAGACCGCGCGGTCTGGCGGTTTGACTCGGCGACTAGTAAACCGGGCGGTCTAGCATTCTTCACAGGCGACCTCTCTGCTTCTCTTATTGTAAGCCGTGCGGTTAGTCCTTCTGTCTAACCGCGCGGCCTGTGCGGTTTACTTTGTACAGTCCGCTTAGCTTGTAAATTTTTAGTCCCACATCTCTTATTTGTATTCTCTCTTCTCTCCTCCATTCTATATAAGAGAGGGCATACCTTTGTAATAGTTATCTTTTTTGGATATAAAATTTCGATTATTCAAAAGTTTATTCGGCTTGTTCTTTACTTTCCGCTTCTTTTCGCTACTTTCTAACATGGTATCAGAGGACACGGCCATTTCCTCTGATTCTGTGCGCTCTCTGTTGTTCGCGGCTTGTCTTCCGCGTTCTGCGGCTTGTTCACGGCTTGCCTTCTCATCTGTCCGCGCGGCTTGTTTCTATCCGCGCGGCTTGTTTCTGTCCGCTGCCTGTTCGCGCGGCTTGCTTCTTCTTGATTCTCTTCTCCTACTGCTCTTTGTCGCAGCGACCTGTTTCCGTGTCGCCGCGCTCCTTGTGCTTTCCTGCCGCTACGACTTCCTAGTCGCTGCGGTCTGTCTCTGTCCGCGTGTGTTGTCTCTGAACTCGCGGTTTGCTGCTGTGATCTGCCTGACCGTGCGGGTTGTCCCTTTCTTACCCGCATCTTGGTCGCGGTCACCTGCTCTTCTCCTCTCTTCTGTTCGCTCGGCCTTTTTCAGTCCGCGCGACTTCTTCCCCTGCTGTGCCTTGATCTGCATCCTAGCCGCTCGTGTTCTCGCGGCTTCTTCCCTTTTGTTCCCGCCGCGGTTTCTCGCGGATTCTTCCTTGTTTGAGCGGCCTCTCTGCCCTTCCTCCTTTAGCCGCTCCTGCTTGTTAGTCGCCGCGACCTCCTAGTTTAGTCGCGCGGCTTGTGCTCTGCACCTTGGTCGTGGCCCTTCGTGCCGCTGGTGTGCTGTCACCGAGACCGCTGCAGTTTCTTCTTCCTCCCTTCATGGCTTTCATATCCTCTTCCACGTCATTCGCCTCGGTTGTCACGTCTTCTGGTCGTGCACACGTTGTTACTCAGGGCAAAATGACTGATCGACACTGGTGCTACGAATCATATGACCGGCCATCTCCCGTGTTTCTCTCTCCTAGAAAAACATGCTCGCTTGCCCCCAGTTACTCTCGCTGACGGCTCTTCATCATCCGTTCATGGAACCGGGATAGTTCATGTCACCCCGTCTCTTCACTTGGCGGATACTCTATACGTGCCCCAGTTCCCGTGCAACTTATTATCTGTTACATCTCTTTGCAAGCAATTACAGTGTTCCGTCACATTTACTTCTACTTCTTGCTCTTTTCAGGATCCGGACTCCCAACGGACGATTGCTACTGGGACTGAGAGTGGCGGCTTATACTTCCTAGACAACATTTCTGCTTTTTCCACCTTCTCCACCTCCAAAAATCTTCTCCAATGCCATCTCCGCCTTGGTCATGCTCCTCCCCGCCTTCTTCGTCAACTTCTGCCCCACCTTCCTCCTCAAAGTCCTCCGCTCAACTGTGAGGCCTGTCAGCTTGGCAAGCATCACCGCTCCTCCTTCCCTCCAAAGCACGTTCGTAGCTCTACCCGTCCGTTTGATCTTATCCACTCCGATATCTGGGGTCCTTCTCCTACTCTTATCATTGGTCGGGGTAGTTCCTATTTTGTCACGTTCATTGATGATTTCTCTCGCTGCACGTGGGTGTATCTGTTAAAAGATCGCTCCGAATTATTCTCTGTATGGACATCCTTCTATCTCATGATCAAAACTCAGTTTGGTGTTTCTATCCAAGTTTTTCGATCTGATAATGCCCAAGAATATTTCAGTTGTGACTTCTCTACATTCTGCATGCATAATGGGATTCTTCATCAAACTAGTTGTGTCTATACTTCACAACAAAATGGTGTGGCCGAACGCAAAAACCGACACCTGCTCGATGTCGCTCGCACCTTGATGACCCAGATGCATGTTCCTCGCTCCTATTGGGGCTATGCTGTTCTCCTTGCCTGCTACCTCATCAATCGCATTCCCTCCACGGTTCTCCATGGCCAAACCTCGTTCTCCATTTTGTATCCGGAAAGGAGCCGTTTACTCTCCCTCTCCAAATCTTTGGATGCACTGCCTTTGTGCATACCCCTTCTGCCACCCGTGATAAGCTCTCCCCTCGCTCCACCAAATGTGTCTTTGGGGTACTCCACCACTCAAAAGGCTACTGTTGCTTTGATCTCGTCCTTCGTAAGCAGTTCGTCTCTGCTGACGTCACCTTCTTCGAGAATACCTCCTACTTCTCGGATGACTCTTCTCCTCTTCTCCCAGCTTCTGATTCTCCTGTCGTTCCCTTCGTTCCCTCGCCTCCTCCTACACTCTCCACCATTACACCGTCTCCACCCCTCCTCTTCCTCCACCTCTCTCTCTCCCTTCTCCACCACCCTCTCCGCTGCCGTCGCTCTCTTCTCCCGGGCCAGCTTTCTCTACCACGGATGCTCCGGATGCCACGGGCCCGGCTGACCTGGATCTTCCTATAGCTCTTCGCAAAGGGGTGCGGACGTGCACCTTACACCCCCTTGCTGCTGTTGTTTCCTATGATCGTCTTACTCCTTCTCGCAGGGCATTTGCACTGGCTATCTCTGCCACTGCCACACCCCGCTCCTATCAGGAGGCCCTTGCTATTCCTCACTGGAAGATGGCCATGGATGAGGAAATGGCGACCCTCACTGAGCGGGTACCTGGACTCTTGTTCCTCCTCCCTTTGGTACTGATGTTGTTGGCTGTCGCTGGGTCTTTGTGGTCAAATTTAGCCCAGACGGCGTTGTGGATCGGTATAAGGCTCGCCTTGTGGCTAAGGACTTTACTCAGACCTATGAGGTTGATTACTTTGACACCTTCTCCCCTGTGGCTCGTCTCAGCACAATCCGGGTTCTTCTCTCTGTGGCCGTCAATCGGGATTGGCCAATTTCTCAGCTGGACGTCAAGAATGCCTTCCTTTATGGTGATCTTCACGAGGCCGTTTACATGGAGCAACCTCCTGGGTATGTTGCTCAGGGGGAGACACGAGTATGCCGGCTGCAGAAGGCAATTTATGGCCTCAAGCAGAGTCCTCGAGCTTGGTTTGACAAGTTCAGCGGTATTGTGGCGGTTGTTGGTTTTGTGCGAAGCTCTGCTGATCACTCTCTCTTTATTCGCAAAACTCCTTCTGGGCTGGTTGTTCTTGCTGTGTACGTCGATGATATTCTTCTCACTGGCGATGACCAGGAAGGGGTAGCCCTGACAAAGCGACATCTTCGCCAGCATCTGATCACTAAAGATATGGGCTCTCCAAAGTACTTTCTGGGGATCGAACTCTCTCGGAAGCCCGACTCCTTAGTTCTCTCTCAGCGTAAGTATGCCCTTGATCTTTTAAAAGAGGCAGGATTGACTGGAGCTAAACCTGCCCGATGCCCCATGGCTATTGGGGAGGACAAAACCTGGACAGATGATTCGCCTCTTCTTTCAGATAGTTCGCGGTACAGGCGTCTGGTTGGTAAGCTCATATATCTCACAGTGACCAGACCCGACATTTCCTATGCTGTGGGCAAGGTGAGTCAATTCATGCAAGCGCCTAGGGAATGTCATCTACAGTCCGCCTTGCGGATCTTGGAATATGTCAAAGCAGCGCCTGGGAAAGGATTACTGTTTCAGAAGAATGGTCATCTGAGGATTGAAGCCTACTCAGATGCAAGTTATGCTGATGACAAAGGGGATCGCAAGTCTACCTCAGGTTTTTGCACCTTTGTTGGGGGAAATCTGGTGAGCTGGAAGAGTAAAAAGCAGTTTGTTGTCTCCAGGTCCAGTGTAGAAGCTGAGTATCGCAGTATGGCGTCAACCACTTGTGAGTTGAAATGGTTGCGGGCTCTCATGCTAGATTTAGGAGAGGTGTACAACCATCCTCTACCTATGTTCTGTGATAACAAGGCCGTCATATACATCTCCAAAAATCCGGTATTTCATGAAAGAACAAAGCACATTGAGGTTGACTGTCATTTCATTCGTGAAGAGATTTTAAAAGAACAAATTTGCACTCCGTTTGTCACATCTGATAAAGAGCTAGCTGACATCTTCACCAAGCCAGTCTCCGCCTCGTTTCTGCATGTTTGCGACAAGCTGGGCATGATTGATATATATGCTCCAGCTTGAGGGGGAGTGTTGAAGTTGGAGACCGGGCGGTCTGTCTTGGCGGGTTGGAGACCGCGCGGTCTGGCGGTTTGACTCGGCGACTAGTAAACCGGGCGGTCTAGCATTCTTCACAGGCGACCTCTCTGCTTCTCTTATTGTAAGCCGTGCGGTTAGTCCTTCTGTCTAACCGCGCGGCCTGTGCGGTTTACTTTGTACAGTCCGCTTAGCTTGTAAATTTTTAGTCCCACATCTCTTATTTGTATTCTCTCTTCTCTCCTCCATTCTATATAAGGGAGGGCATACCTTTGTAATAGTTATTTTTTTTGGATAATAAAATTTCGATTATTCAAAAGTTTATTCGGCTTGTTCTTTACTTTCCGCTTCTTTTCGCTACTTTCTAACAATAGGCAAGGTGAGGAGTTTGGTCACCGCCCTAGAGATAGAGACACCGCCCTAGCCCGCGCGATAGCAAAACCACCGTCCGCTAAGTCCGCAAGAACTTAGCCGGTTCCAAGGATCAACCCGCCAGGAGCAAGGCAACTTTGGCGAACCCTCATCAGTCCGCCCAAGCTATGCGGACAAGGCATCAGCCCGCAAAGCCTTCAACCACTGCAGGACAGCAACCCCCTTCAGTGACTGTCCGCACAAACCAGAGGCAGTCCGCATAGAACAAGACTCAAGCCTCCATCCGCCACAAGTCCACGACCAAAGGCAGAGTTAGCAACAGTCCGCCCGGTCAACAGCGGACTTGGCGGATACTGCGGACACCCTGGTCTTGGCACAGAGTGTGACCAAGTCCAGAACCACCAAAGGCCTAACGCGAGCATGGCGGACATAGCTCCGTCCGCCAAACATCCTAGCAACACAGACCGCCAACACTTCGCCAAGGAGAAGCAGTCCGCAAGCTACTCGCACACCTGCCCAATGCAACGGCCACCTGCCGGACTCCACACACCAGTCCGCCATAGACCTCCACAGCAGTGTTGTACAACCAGAGCTTGGCAAGGCCTCAGCCAAACTCTAAGGCCAGTCCGCAACAGCGGACACCGCGAACACGACAGTCCGCCAGCCTCCCGCGGATAGCACCCAATCAGCCGGTAAGCACAAGCTTGCAACACGACCACTGAGCAACGCACCAGTCCACAAGCCTCTATCCGCTCAGACCGCTCCTTGGCTAAACCAATCAGCCAACGCCCTATCCGCAGATAACAAGCCGCACAGTCCGCGGACTTCATCCGTACAACCCGCTCAGAACAGCCAGCTTCCACTAGACTTATCACCAGGCCGCAGTCCGCCCAGTCCGCCGACGCTGTCCGCTCAGGCCGCCCGGCCTGCCCCATCAACCACTTCCACTTCACAATTTTCAACATGAAAGAGGTAGGAGAAGAATACCTTGTACTTGCATGCCAAACCAAGAGAACCACCGCGAAAATATTTATACCCGGGGTCAAGAGGGGTCGGACGCCCCCCCCCCCCCCATGGGGCTGAACCGGGTGGTTCAGCCCCAACCCGTTGGCTTAGTGAGAGGGGGCTGAACCGGATGGTTCAGCCGCGTCGTTGCTTGTCTCCTCCTTCCGCCTGCGCGCATATTGACGCCCAAATAGCCGGACGTCATCCGAGGGCGTAACATTTCCTTTCCCCATCAAGAACCAGCTTGTCCCCAAGGTGGTAGTCCGGGTAAAGCTCCCGGAACTCCATCAAATCCACCCAAGTATTGTGAGCTGCTGTTAGATGCTTCCATTTGACAAGTATCTTAGGACGGTACTCTGCGCCACGGTGTTTCCACTTGATCATCAGGATGTCCTCGGGGAGTGGCCATAGACCGTTGCCTCGGGTAGGAAAGGACTCGCCTGGACTGTGTTGCCAATCTTCCGCTTTAACAAGGACACATGAAATGTCAGGTGTATCCGCGATCCTTCCGGCAATTCCAAGGTGTAAGCGACAGGACCCACGCGACGGAGGATACGGAACGGACCATAATAACGCGGTGACAACTTCTGGTTTGTTCGGCGGGCCACTGACAACTGCCTGTAGGAACGGAGCTTGAGAAACACTTCATCGCCAACTACGAACTCCCGGTCCTTGCAATGTTTATCTGCTTGAGTCTTCATGCGATCTTGTGTTGTCCGGAGGTTCTCCGCAAAGTGGTGAGGGTGCGGTCCCGATCATGAAGTGCCCGGTCAACTGCTGGCAACGCTGTACTGCCCGGTTCATAACTGCTCAACGTGCGCGGAGGGCGGCCGTACACGGCCTCGAAAGGGGTCAATTTGCTGGCTGAATGGTAATAGGTGTTGTAGCAGTATTCGGCCCAATGCATCCAACCCGTCCAAGTCCGCGGCTCGTCCATCACAAAACAGCTAAGGTATGTCTTGAGGCTCCGATTGAGGACTTCTATTTGGCCATCTGTCTGGGGATGATGGGTTGTGTTGAAACATAAGCAGGTCCCCTGTAAGCGAAATAGCTCCTTCCAAAAAGCCCCCACAAACGTCGGGTCGCGGTCGGAAATGATGGCACGTGGAATGTCATGGAGGCAAACGATTTCTCGTGCGAAGAGATCGGCGACTGACTCGCCGGTGTAGGGATGACTCAGGGCCAAGAAATGTCAGTATTTAAACAACTTGTCCACCACTACCAGGATAACGGACTTGCCTTGAGATTTAGGCAGATCGTCGATGAAGTCCATGGATACGGTGTCCCAGATGTGGTGCGGGATCTCCGATGGTGTGAGTAGGTCGGCGGGGGAAGTAGTCTCATATTTTTGTCGTTGACATATGTCACACTGCTGCACAAACTGCTGTATGTCACGCCGTAGCCCCTTCCAGAAAACATTTGCCCATGCCCGCTGGAGGGTGCGGAGGACGCCCGCGTGATCGTCGGTCGGTGAAAAGTGTAACTCATGCATCATGACCGTCTTCCAAGCAGACTGGGCGGGGATGACCACCCTGCCCTGATAGTATAGCCTGTTGTTCTGGAGGTGATAGTCGGGTGCAGTGTCATGTCCCAATCGAAGAGCTTCCACGACGGTACGCAGCTCTGAATCCCGCATGATCTCCTCTTGTATGTCGTCGAGGGAGTCGAGCAAGGGGCCCGATATTTGAGCAACGGCGCTCTCCGGTAAGCGAGATAAGGCGTCGGCAACCAGGTTCTCCTTGCCCTGCCTATAGAGGATCTCATAATCATAGCCCAATAATTTTGTGACCCATTTCTGTTGGAGAGGAGAGGAGACTCGTTGTTCCAAAAGATGCTTCAGACTCTGGTAGTCGGTGCGGATCTTGAAGTGTCGCCCCAACAGTTACGACCTCCACAGGGCCACCGCATGAATGATGGCCAACATGTCTTTCTCATATGTGGAGAGTCCCAACATGCGGGGTGCCAATGCTTTGTTGTAGAACGCTAGGGGCCGGCCCTCCTGCATCAATACGGCCACAATGCCCACGCTCGACGCATCGGTCTCAAGCACAAACTCCTTGGTGAAATCTGGAAGAGCAAGAACTGGCGTGGATGTCATGGCCCCCTTGAGGGACTGAAAGGCTGCCTCGGCCTCGGCCTGCCAATTGAAAGCGTCCTTCTGTAGCAGCTGAGTAAGGGGTCTGGCGATCTTCTCATAGTCCTTCATGAATCTTCTGTAGTAGCCAGTGAGGCCCAAAAAGCCCCGCAGTGCTCGCACAGTCTGGGGCCGCGGCCACGATAGCATGCTCTCGATCTTCTTGGGGTCCGCCTTGACGCCCTCCGTCGAGACCAAATGACTCAAGTACTCGACTTCCTCCTGTACAAAGGAACACTTGGACTGCTTGGCATAGAGATGGTGTTGGCGGAGGATGGAAAATACCTGCTCCGCATGAATGAGGTGTTCTTCCCAATTAGTACTGTAGATGAGGATGTCATCAAATAATATCAACACGGAACGGCGGAGAAGAGGTTGAAATATCTCGTTCATGACTGCTTGAAAAGTGGAAGGGGCGTTGGTCAGCCCAAAGGGCATCACGAGGAACTCGTAATGCCGGTCATGTGTGCGGAATGCGGTCTTGTGAATGTCGTCCTTCTGCATGCGAATCTGGTGGTAACCCGACCTGAGGCCGAGTTTGGTAAAAAGAGAGGCGTCGTGCAGCTCATCCAGTAGTTCTTCGATCAGGGGTATGGGAAACTTGTCCTTGATGGTCGAACTGTTCAAGCCGCGGTAGTCCACCCAAAAACGCCAGGATCCGTCCTTTTTGACTAGGATGATGGGAGAGGAGAAAGAACTAGTACTTGGGCGGATGAGTCCGGCGGAGAGCATTTCCCGGACGTTGCGCTCTATCTCGGTCTTCTGGATGTAAGGATAGCGGTACGACCGAATATTAGGGGGTTCTGCTCCGGACTTCAGCTGGATTTGATGATCTCGGAACCTTGGAGGTGGGAGGGTCCGAGGTGTCTGAAATATGTCTGCATATTGAGTCAGTATTGCCCGCATCTGCTCGGGCACTGCCAGGGGTGCTCCGGAAGTCGTCGTAATCTCCATAACCAGAGTCATTGTACTGCCCTGCTCCCCAAGACGTTCCAGGCTGCGAGATGAGATCTCCTTCAGCGGAGACGTTTTGAGGCCGTCCGGACAATATTGTCTTCCTTGCTGGAGGAACTCCATAGTCATCTGGTCCAAATCGAAGGTCACCCTGCGCAGCTGCTGCAGCCACTGGACCCCGAGCACCATGTCTGACCCTCTGATGGGTAGGAGGTAGACGTCTGTGCGCCCTGTGTACCCCTGTATCTGTAACTCCACCCCCTTCATAACCCCTTCGCACTAAAGTTTGCTCCCGTCGGCCACCATAACATGAAAGGCAGCTGCTCGATCAATCTCATACCCCACCTTTTTTGCTACATCCGGATGAATGAAGTTATGAGTACTCCCACTATCCACCAGAATAGTCACCCGCTCCTGGCTGACCTTCCCCGCCATCCTCATCGTGAGAGGCACGTTGCATCCCTCCATCACCTGTAAGGACACGCCGAACTCCGTCAAGTCCAAGTCTCCATCCCACTCGAACTCGGCGAGGCACCCATCCCCTGTATCCTCATGAAGCATAAATACGTGTATCTTCTGGCATTTGTGTCCCGGTGTGAACTTGTCATCGCTGTTGAAGCACAGGCCCTTCTCTTTTCTGGCCTGCAGTTCGGCCCATGAGAGTCGGGTCATTGTCGGTTTGTCACCCGTTAGAGTTTCCTTTCTTACGCCGGTTGGGACAGCTGTCGGTCTTGCGGTGGTACGGGTGAGTTGCCTGTTGAAGCGCTTCTCCTGAATGCGAGCCAAGGTGATGGCATGATTTAAGTTGCGGGGCATGTGTGCTTGTACCTCATCGCGCAGGTGCTCCTTGAGTCCCGAGACGAAACAGTTAAGCAGCGTTCTTTCTTCCCAGTGCACCATGTTCGCTAATTTTTCAAATTCCGTGCGATAATCCATCACCGTACCCTTCTGCTGCAACTTCTGGAGAAGGGCCTCGAAATCCTCGTACTCCAAGGGTCCAAACCGGGCCGTAAATCCCTCCACAAATTCTGTCCACGGCACATAGTCCCGACCTTGCAAAAACTACTGCGTCCACTGAAAGGCGTCGTCTTCCAGGTGAAACGACGCGAGTTGTACCCACTTGCCTTCGGGTACATCTTGATAACTGAAGAAAAACTCTGCCTTCTGCACCCACTCCAACGCATCCCCTCAATGAATTTAGGGAAGTTCATGCAGGTTAATTTTAGGGGAATGTATGCCCGCGGAGCGGCTTGTCCGTGCCACCCCGGCTCATGACCACAGCACGCCGGTCTCCTTTGCTCTCTCGGGTCGGGATAATCGCTCAGGTACCCGTGTTGACGCATTCCTCCCAGCGGAGGAGGTAACCCGTCCCACGGAACTCCGGTCCCGAAGCCTCCTTGATGTCCAACACCTCGTGGGTGAGGGAGAAGCCCTTCCGTTCCCCCCGGAGGTAATCCGGCCTGCCCTGGAAGTCGCCCGACCCCTCCCGTATCGTCCCCGCCACGCTGCCAAGTGTCGCGGACCGCGACAGGCTCTCCGGTCTCGATCGGGGACGATCCGGCGCCGATCTGGATCGGGCGAAACCGATCGCCGGCTGCGCCCATCCACGCGCGATGCGGGCTAGCCCTGATCGCGGTTTCCCCTACCATCAGGCCTGATGGGTGGGATCCCGCCGTCTCCGGTCCCGATTGCGGAGATCCACTGTTTTCCTCGCCCTCCGGTGCTTTCCCTTTTTAATTTTGTGCTAGCAATGCCTTGATTTCATCCATCCGAGCGTCAAGTTGTTCTTCCAATCATTGCGTTGAAGTCCTCATCTTTTCCTCTATGGCGGTCACCGAGTCCGTCAATCCAACGAAGTTTTCTTCTAGGGTTTCCAATCGGTTGGTTTCCTCTTGCGTGCGGGTGTTGACCATGGTGGAAGAGCGAGCCTCTGATACCAAATGTTATGAAGGAGATAGAGATCTAGAGGAAGAAGAGATAGAGATCTAAAGAAGAAATAGAAATTAGGGTTTGAAGGAGGGAGGAGAAGAATACTTTGTACTTGCATGCCCAACCAAGAGAACCACCCGGGGATATTTATACCCGGGGCCAAGAGGGGGCCGGCCGGCCCCCCCACACATGGGGCTGAACCGGGTGGTTCAGCCCCAACCTGTCGGCTTAGTGAGAGGGGGCTGAAACGGATGGTTCAGCCCCGTTGTTGCTTGTCTCCTCCTTCCGCCTGCGCGCATAATGACGCCCAAATAGTCGGACGCCATCCGAGGGCGTAACAGTATATGCATTTACTGGGACGAAGTTTGTTCAAAGTACATTTCGAATGATAATAATCTCATCAAGAACAGTGGAGAAAAATGGAGTGTTCGTTTGGCACGGTGGTGGTGATCATGAACGAGGTGGTTATGAACCGTCGTCCATTTGGCGCGGTGTTTTTGCTCCGGTGAGTTTGGACAAAAACGTCACCGTAATGAATATATGTTTGACATAACAACCGTTATGACTGCTACGAATAAAGAAAATAAACGTAAAATGGGTGCATTTCCTTAGGTGAGTTTGAGCGTTCACGAATTATAGTTCGCACCACCACGTTCGTGACCACCACCGCAGTGCCGAATGGACCCGGAGTCGCAATCACTGGTTCAGAAAACATATAGTAGTTTAACATCTTCAAGCAATCACATGTAGCTTTTTTCGGAGAAATAAAGAAAAATATATATGATAAGGAAGAACATGCAAATTGTCTACTGACATCTGTCATTCAAATGAAGCAAGGAACAAACTTCTCAAGCTAGAGTTCGGTATTTCACTGGCTGTTGAAAATCTAGTCCCACACAGGAAACTTATGTTGCTGTGTGCATTTAATATAAATTCTAACATAGCGTCAAACTAATCTGGCCCAAAGGCCCCACTCTCAAATCACCCAGAAGAAGGGAAAAGAAAAGTTCATGTGTTGAAGGTCAAAGACCCTCCGTGTAAGGGTGGAAGGGCCTGTGTCGAGAATTTAGGGCCCGTTTTTGGAACAGGGTGATGGTGTTGAATGCCGCGCCGCGGTTACGAAACGTCGTTCGTGAATGCCCGACTGTTATGCCGCCGCATCCGCTACAATTTCAAGGGCAAACGTACACTCGGCGACCAAAAGAACGGAGGCCAAACAACGGGGCTGAACCATCCGGTTCAGCCCCCAACCTATGAAGGCGCCAAGGGGGGACTGAACCGACCCGGTTCAGTCCCCAAGTGGGGGGCCGGCCGGCCCCCTTGAGCCCCAGGTATTAATAAACCCGGGGCTCCCTTTCGAGGGCATGGACTATTATTTTCAAGGTATTTCCTCTCTCTCTCTCCCTAACCCTAATTCCTCTCCTTTCCCTCTCTAAATCTCCCCCTAGATCTCTCTTCTACTTGCAAAGTCTTATCATTTGGTATCAGAGCAACATCCTGCGACGATGGTGACTCGCTCAGAAGCCGAAACCGCGCGGCTTGCATCCCTCGAGGAGAACTATGTAGGGTTGTCGGACACGATGACGGCGCTCAAAGAACAAGTGAAATCCTCCCAAAAAACCCTAGAGGATCGCTTGGATGCGCGCATGGAGGAGATCAAAACCCTACTTGCACAAAATCTGAAAGGAAAAAATCCCGCGGTGGAAGGATCAGAAACGGAGGCATCCTACCATCCTCTTGCGCAGAATGGCACTGGAATCGGAAGCGGAGTGCAGCAGGGGGCCGGATCGGGGCCTACAGGAGGCGGCTTCTCCGTTGCGGGATCGGCGGAAGCCGATCCTACGCGGATCGGCGCGTACGCCAACCGTGCGGCGGGATCGACCCAGGAGGGATACGGGGGCCCTGGAGGGAGCGTCGGAGGGCCGACGGAGGCCGGCTACCGCCGCCCCGGCGGCTGGAGGCCGCCGGAAGGCCTGGCGGCTCCATGCGGGCCGTTCGGCGCCCAATCCGCCTGGAACGGACCCGGAACTCAGGCTGGCCCCTCTTGGCGGGGTCCGGGGCAAGGAGTGGCCCCTTTTCGACCAACTGGAGCGAATGCGGTCCCAATCGGAGGAGTGGCGGGCATCCTAACGATACCTGCGCTCTACGGAGGACCGGCGGACTACGGAAATGGCAACCCATGGGGTGGAGGGCAACAAGGAGGTTACGGCATGGACCGGGGGCGGCCCGGGCCCGCAGCGGCCCCGGCGCAACCTTACCAACCAGCACCTGCAGAACCCCGGCCATACATGCAGCCCAAATTGACACGTATGAACTTCCCTAAGTTCAAGGGCGGCGACGCCTTAGAGTGGATCCAGAAGGCTGAGCTTTTCTTCAAGTACCAAGAGATTCCGGAGGGGCAATGGGTCCAGTTGGCGTCTTTCCATCTGGAGGAGGACGCCTTCCAGTGGACCAAGTGGTTTCTGAGGGGACGCAATTACGCACCGTGGGAGGAGTTTGTGGAGTCCTTCTCGGCTCGTTTCGGGCCTTTAGAGTATGAAGATGTGGAGGCTATGTTACAGAAGCTGCGGCAGAAAGGATCAGTCACAGAGTACCGGACAGAATTCGAACGGTTGGCCAATCGGGTCAATTGGGAAGAGAGGACAATGCTGAGTTGTTTTGTATCCGGACTGAAGGACCATTTGAGAGACGAGGTCCACGCGTACTTGCCACGCAGTCTGAGTCATGCCATCAGCCTAGCCAGGATACAGGAGGAGCGGTACAACCGGCAGAAGACTCGGACAACAGGACGGTCACCCACAGTGACAGACGTAACCAGGAAGGAACCACCGGCCGGGGGCCGTCCCACTGTGACGAAGTTGACGTGGCAGGAGCTGCAGGCCAGAAAGGACAAGGGGTTGTGCTTCAAGTGTGATGAGAAATTCGTTCCGGGGCATCGGTGTCAGAAGGTCCAAGTCTTCATGCTGCGGAACGAGGACGGCGAAGAAGACACTACTGGTGACTCAGTTGAGGATGATCTGGATCTTACGGAGTTTGGAATATCTCTTCAGGCGATGGCAGGGTGCACAGCTCCCCTCACTTTACGGATCGCAGGGGCAATTGGCCAAGAGCCGGTGACTATACTAGTCGATAGTGGGAGCACCCACAATTTCATTGACCCCGAGGTGGCTCTCAAGACAGGGATTCCAATTGATGGGGAGGCCGCATTCCAGGTCATGGTTGCGGATGAGAGCAAGTTGCGATGCGAAGGGGTCCTGAAGGGGGCCGAGCTGCGGATGCCGGGGTACATCTGCCACACCGACGTCTACCTTCTCCCCATTCGAGGCTCGGATATGGTCTTGGGAGTGCAGTGGCTCCGACAGTTACGACGGGTGACCACAGATTGGGACAGGATGACGTTGGAGTTTACTCAGCAGGGCAAGGACCACTGTTTGCAAGGCATCAGGACATCTCCACTCAAGGAGATCTCACTCAGGGGTTTGCAGAGACTGGAGGAGCAAGGCGGGACAATAGCCATGATTCTGGGGGTGACACCCGTGGGATCGGAGGCTAGCGCGGAGCCCGAGCAGATACAAGCACTTTTGAGACAGTACGATGATGTTTTCCATGAGCCACGCTCCCTTCCACCGTCCCGCTTCCGGGACCATCAGATCCAGTTGAAGGTTGGGACGGACCCCACCAACATCTGGCCCTACCGCTACCCCCATATTCAGAAGATCGAGATAGAGCGTAGCGTACGCGAGATGCTGACTTCCGGTATTATACGTCCCAGTACTAGTGCTTTCTCTTCCCCGATCATACTGGTGAAGAAGAAAGACGGTTCGTGGAGATTTTGCGTGGATTATCGAGGGCTTAACAGTTCCACCATCAAGGACAAATTTCTCATTCCTATGATCGAGAAGTTGCTGGATGAGCTACACGGAGCACACTTATTCACCAAATTGGATCTCCGGTCCGGTTACCATCAGATTCGCATGAAGGAGGACGACGTCCACAAGACGGCCTTCCGTACCCACGATGGTCACTATGAGTTCTTGGTGATGTCATTTGGGTTGGCCAACGCACCCTCGACCTTCCAGGCAGTCATGAATGAAATATTCCGCCCTTTTCTTCGAAGGTATGTGCTAGTTTTCTTTGACGATATACTTATCTACAGCAGGAGTTGGGAGGATCACTTGGAGCACGTCCGCACCGTCCTCACCATGTTGCGAGATCACAAGCTGTACGCCAAGCGGTCCAAGTGCTCATTTGGACAGCCGGAGGTTGAGTACTTGGGACACCTGGTGTCCGCACACGGGGTACGAGCTGACCCAAAGAAGATCGCGAGCATGGTAGATTGGACACCCCCCACGACGGTCCGGGCTTTGAGGGGTTTCCTCGGGCTGACAGGGTACTATCGGCGGTTCGTGAAGGATTATGGCAAGATAGCCCGCCCCCTCACTCAGCTGTTGCAGAAAGACACTTTTCACTGGAGTTCAGAGGCAGAGGTCGCCTTCCAGTCTCTGAAGGCGGCTATGACTACTACCCCGGTTCTGGCGCTTCCAGATTTCTCCAAGACGTTCGTAGTGGAGGCCGATGCGTCGGGGGTCGGTATTGGAGCTGTGTTGATACAGGAGGGCCGACCCTTGGCCTACTTCAGCAAGGCGTTGGCACCCCGGACACTGGGCCTTTCGACGTACGAGAAGGAGATGTTAGTCATCCTGCATGCGGTCGCCTTGTGGCGGCCTTATCTCTTGGGACGACACTTCCAGATCCGTACAGATCACCAGAGCCTGAAACATTTTCTGGAGCAGAGATTAGCCTCACCGTTGCAGTAGAAGCGGCTGACAAAGTTGCTGGGATACGATTATGAGATTGTGTATAAGCAGGGGAAGGAAAATGTGGTGGCTGATGCACTCTCCCGCCTACCAGAGAGTTCCTTGTCCCATATTTCAGGACCAGTGATTGAGTCACTGGAAGAGATACAGGCAGAAGTTCAGCAGGATCCGGATCTACGAGCCATCATTACAGCACTGCGACAGGGGGAGCCTACTGAGGCCGGCTACCACTTGCAGGGAGACAGACTTTACCATCAGGGCCGGCTAGTCCTCCCTGCCACGTCGGCCTGGCGGACGGTCATGATGCAAGAGTTTCACGCCTCACCCACCGGCGGACACGCCGGCATCTTGCGAACATTACAACGGATCCGGGCGAATGTTTTTTGGAAAGGGCTGCGACGCGATGTTCAGCGGTTTATACGTGAATGCGAGATCTGCCAGCGACAGAAGTACGAGACTACCTCTCCCGCCGGGCTACTGACACCGTTGGAGATCCCCCGTCAGATTTGGGACACTGTCTCTATGGATTTCATTGACGGCCTGCCCAAGTCTCAGGGCAAATCCGTCATCTTGGTCGTGGTTGACAAGTTGTCCAAATACGGACACTTCATCGCTATGAGCCATCCGTACACAGGAGCAACAGTTGCTGATGTTTTTGCCAAGGAGATTGTGAGACTTCACGGAATTCCAAGCGCTGTCATATCAGACAGGGACCCCGTCTTTGTGGGCAATTTCTGGCAGGAGCTGTTTCGGCTTCAGGGGACTTCCCTCCGCATGAGCACGACCCATCACCCTCAGACAGACGGGCAAACGGAGGTCCTCAACCGTGGGGTTGAAACCTATTTGCGGTGTTTTGTCATGGATGAGCCACGCTCCTGGACTCGGTGGCTCCATTGGGCGGAGTACTGCTACAATACATCTT
Organism: Platanthera guangdongensis; assembly: GCA_039583875.1. Lineage (NCBI taxonomy): Eukaryota > Viridiplantae > Streptophyta > Magnoliopsida > Asparagales > Orchidaceae > Platanthera > Platanthera guangdongensis. Next base: position 192,053,246 of record CM077156.1, on the reverse strand, counting down.
TCCATACGGCCAGCAAGCTCACTCCTTTTGAGGTGGTCTACGGCCGCCCCCCCGCCTAATTTGAGTTCTTATAAGCCAGCCAGCACCGCTCTGCCCGCGGTCGACCGGATGTTACTGGATCGCGACCGGACTTTATCGCTACTCCGGGAGAACTTACGCATCGCCCAAGATCGCATGAAGATTCAGGCCGACAAACATCGTACCGAGAGGGAGTTTGCGGTCGGCGATGAGGTCTTCCTTAAACTCCAACCATATCGGCAACTATCGGTCTCTCGGCGGACCAACCAGAAACTGACACTGAAATACTATGGCCCGTTCTGCATCCTCCGCCGGGTGGGGCCCGTGGCTTATACTCTTGCTCTCCCGGAGGGTTCTCGCATCCATCCAACGTTCCATATATCCTTACTGAAGAAGAAGCTCGGGAACTCCACTTCCATCAGCCCTACTCTTCCAGAGGCTACTAGCGGCGGCGAATTGCGGCCTTCGCCGGAGGCGATTCTGTTGACCAAATGGAAGCGGCGGGGTGCCGAGTACCGGCTCGAGCTACTCGTCAAGTGGGCGCACATGACAGCCGAACATAATTCTTGGGTTGACTTCTTGGAGTTTCGCGAGGCGTTTCCGGATTTCCCACTTGAGGACAAGTTGCCGCTTGAAGGGGGAGGGAATGTTATGCCGCCGCATCTGCTACAATTTTAAGGGCAAACGTACACTCGGCGACCAAAAGAACGAAGGCCAAACAACGGGGCTGAACCATCCGGTTCAGCCCCCAACCTATGAAGGCGCCAAGGGGGGACTGAACCGACCCGGTTCAGTCCCCAAGTGGGGGGGCCGGCCGGCCCCCTTGAGCCCCAGGTATTAATAAACCCGGGGCTCCCTTTCGAGGGCATGGACTATTATTTTCAAGGTATTTCCTCTCCCTCTCTCCCTAACCCTAATTCCTCTCCTTTCCCTCTCTAAATCTCCCCCTAGATCTCTCTTATACTTGCAAAGTCTTATCACCGACCTCACCTCAGAAATTTCATCCATTTTAATGTTCAAAACTAGTTTTTTTTTTCTCGTTGGCGGTCGCAATCGTTGTTACGCCAAACACTTATTGTTGCGGAAATAGGAGAAGAATGAAAAAAGAAATAGAAAATAAACAATCCTAAACAAAACAGATTTACATGGTTCACTCCAAGATTGGCTATGCCCACGGGCAGCAGCAGTCGGATCTTCACTATCAAGAACAAATACGATTACAAAGAGTGGGCACATTTCAGAATTCAGAATACCCAATGCCCAAAGCCAAGAACGACCATGAGTTTATACAACACTCCGTACAATTACAATTTCGAGAAAAATAGATTGCATGCCCTTCATCACACGCTCGTATGCCTTGGGCATGTGCCCCAACCAACTCGTCCTTTCAACAACAGATGTGTAGCAACCGCCATGGAACCGTCAGAACCGCACACACCGTGAGTACACGCCCGTGTGCCCTAAAATGTTGCATCTCCGCCTTCTGGATACGTCCCCTAACTTCTTGAATGGTTACAATTGCACACGCCCGTGTGCCTCGAGCCGTGTGCCAAAACAATTTCGGCCAGGACCGCGGCCTGGGCCTTGCGGGTCGTGTTCAGCATAGTCGTTGCCTTTGGGTTATGATTTGAGGCATACAATTAACACATATTTCATGAGGTGGTGTTTTGGTCCAAACTCGCTAGAACAAAAATGCCAAGTCAAACGTATAATGATTCTTAACCGCCGCATTCACGACCGCCAACGCCATGCAAAACAGACCCTTGCACTCAAGATAGATCATGAGTCCATAGGAGGATCACTGATATTCTACCATCATTGAAAGGAAGGTGACTTCACAAGAAACTATGGATTCTCGAAGGGTGAGAATGATGATCATCAAAAGAGAAATGATAGCAAAGGTTTAACAATAACTATATCAGGAGAAAGTTTGTGGTGGTTATGTCTATCTATGATGCACTTCATTATCTCCTTAATAGACTATCATGGGATTAAGTGGTCAGTCTATATTAAATCAAGTATAGATAGCTTTAATTGGGCGCACCCTAACCATACTTCGATGATCACTTATTCCGGGTGCCAATAGAAACATCATACCACACAATGGTGTGATAAAGATTAGTCAAATCCTTCAAAGCACAAATTTTTGGGCATGTTCAAAGCTGATTTGTCATCTGCCAAAGGAGACCATAGTAGCATCCAGAGCGATAGATATTTATAAGTATTTTTAGTTTTTTTCCAATTTTTATTATGAGAGATTTGATAAGAATTATGATCGTGCAATCTAAACATTTATAATAATTGCCATAGACTATTTCATCTACTTAAACAAGTTCTTCCCAGGTCCTCCGGTCATTCCGTGGTGCCAACTTCGCGAACACTACGTATCAACTTGTGATTGCCGTCCTGCCCACCCACCTTTTTGCACTGCCAACAGCCCCTGGAGTTCATTCCCTGCCGGATTCAGAGCACATCGAGCCCTCCACCATTTCCAGGCATCCCCCTTGCAGCTGCGCCTAACACCAGACCTGTCCAACAGCGCCTCCACCCTTCCTGCACCACAAACAGCCACAGCCATCCCCTGATTGCACCATTCCTGCAGTCTCCACTACCTCTCAGGCTCTCTGCAGCCTGCAGTCAGTCCTTCCGGCCACTCATTCGTCGGAAGCCACCCATCTAGTCCATCCTCCACCTGTAGTCACCACATTCCAGCCACCCTCCATCCCACGTCACCCCTATCCTCACAGCCACCACGCCACCTGCACAACCACCGCACTTCTCTATAGGAGCTGGATTTCTACCCTCACCCCTATACATCTCTCCCTACAGCTGCCGTGCTGCCCCAACAAACACATCACTTCTCTATAGCTGTCGGATCTCCACTCACTACCGCCTATGGACTCCTATGCTCATGTGAGGATCTTTATTTGGTTTCTCTTTCTCTTCATTTATATGGGTTGGAAACTATATGATTATGGATGCATGCTTTCACAATTTATATTATCTCTTTGATATTGTCCGACTTGCAAAGCTTATTCAGTTGTTCTCCTGCATATTAAATTTCTAGTGCTTTTGAGCGCACAATTCAAATATTGCAAGACATCATTACTTATTTTGCAATTGACTGCGATATTTATGCCAGGTTTTATTTGGAATCATTGTTAATTGCAACTAAACGTCAGACTTATCTTTGCACACTTGCATCATCCTAAGGCACTGGTTAGATTTTCCCGGCACTACACCTTAGAGCTTGCATAGCCTAAAGTTGTACTTAGCACATACCCTGCGTCACGTTGCTTTCAATAATTTCTTATTTCCTTGACCCAAAAGAAGACCACTCTGAGTATTTGATAAATGATGATCCCTTGATTAATGAGGTTGCTCCTGTTTTATGACACTTCGTTATGTAGACTGGACAGGATCAGTAGAAGAGCACAGGTACATGGCAGGTCTACACACATTGGCAGGTGGGGTTGACTCCATCGATTGCAGGTAGAGATGAGGTATGGCCAGTTATCTTCAGGTTTGCTTTGTATTTTCAAGTCAGTACCTAAATTCCGTATATATGTTTTTGCCCATAATGTTAGAGCATATATGTATGAGTTGAAACTCTTTATGCTTGGAATATTATTGTGGAGCATAGCACTTGGACAAGAAATTTACTTGAGTTTTTCTTCTTCCCCTCTTCCTCTACTCTCACCTCCCCTTCTTTCCCTTCTTCCCTTCCCTTTCCTTCCCTTCCCTTTCCTTCCCTCTCTCTCACTCTCTCAAACAGTCGGTTACCCTAGATTCCTTAGGGTAACACATTCATGCATGATTGCATGATGTAGGGTGTATTTTCACAACCCCACCAAGTTTTGAAGATTGGAATGCAAATTGGTCATTGATGAAGGGAGTTCCTCTTAAAATACACTGTCTAGTTCTTATATAGTTAGGTTTTTATAGTGGCATGAATGGGTAGAATAATAGTATGGAGAATGGATGTCGGTGTCAATCATCACCAGAGCGAGGCTGAGGCGGGCACGTGGAGCGTCTATCCAAGGCAGGGGATGCCGGCAGACAAGACGGAGTGGCCAGGAGCCAGATTCTAGCACAGTACATCTATTAATTATGTCATTTAATTCATGCATATTATTTTGCATTAACTATTATTTTGTCATCGGGGCCTATTTAAGAGAATGATGTATGGTCACTTGATAACTTTGGATATTGAGTTTTGAGCCTACTGTGTCAAGAGTGTTCTTCATGGATTCTTCTCAACTCCTTCTCTCCTCTCTCTTCTTCTTCCCCGGAATCCTAGGGATAACAAATAACACTCAAGTATTCAAGTCTAATGACACCTCCAATCATTTGTTTCCCACCAAACTTAAAAAACCAAACTCGAAGACTCGTAATCTACGCAAACACACAAAAATATGACGATAACTCCTAGCCATAATACTAAGGATAGCTAGAGCTTCATTAATTCAGCGCACCTGGGGACTTGGCCATCACCTAGCATGATCTACCCAACTCTACTATAGCCTTGGTCTCCTCTGCCTCAGACCAAACAACACTACATCTTATTATTCAGTAGCTAGTGATATTTATGTTGGTCACACATGAGAATTTTTACTCTTAGGATCATATATACTAGAGGAAAACCTTATGGAACAGCTGAATTTGCATATAACAGCATTATATGTAGTTGTACCTACAGACAATAGAACATTTGAGATAGTTGAAGGATTTTACACTAAATATCCGAAGATCTTCTCCCTCCACCACTGCATACATATTCTATTATTCCTAATTTGTTCCATCAATTGCCAGGGGTGCCCATTTAGCCTGTAAATGAACCCCACGTGCATGCTTGGCTCGCTGAGCAGCTAGTGATCAACTAGTTTGCAGATGATTAAGCCCACTATGAACATAATAATAAAATGAACATAAGCTTCATTCATTTGTATTTGACTTATTAACAACTCATCAAGGAGTATATAAATTATATGTGTGTGTGTGATTAATTAACAGGATCTCTCCTAGAATTATGCATAATTACATGAAACCCCCTCTACTTTTTGAAATGAAAAAAACCTCCCCTCTCAAGTTTACAACACTACAAAATATTCTCACTCAGCATACATTATGGTTGCACCCCCATCAGAGGGGTGGTTTATTGTGCTAAATACTAATAATGAAAACACGTAGGGGAGATTTTGATACTTTCAAAAAGTAAGGGGGAGGTCTTTGAGGTCCCAATAATTAACCATATATTTACAAATATGAAGTTAATCGACATTAGCTTGAACAAATTAATTTTTTCTTTACTTAAGTATTTAACAAGAAGGGAAGCCTTGGTGCACCGGTTAAGGTGTTGTCGTGCGACCTTAAGGTCACGGGTTCAAGTTCTGGAAGTATCCTCTTCCAAAAATGCAAGGTAAGGTTTGCCTACATTTCAACATTGTAATGGGACACTTCCTCTGACCCTTGTGTGGGGATGCTTTGTGCATCAGGCTGCCATTTTTACTTAAGTATTTAACACCAATTTAGACCACTTTGTTTAGCAAAGTTCGCTTGAGTAGCTAAAAACAACTCATTAAACAGAGCTCCTATATATAGGAGAGATCCTCCTTTTCAATGAATCAATCCCTCTCCTATATATAGGAGAGATCCTCCTTTTCAATGAATCAATCCCTCGTTTCAAATCTCCAACATGGTATCGGAGTCAGTCATAACCTAACTTTTTTGCTCGTCCATCTTCCGGCGAGTATACACCTATAAAGGAGGAGCAGTCAAAGGAGTAGGAGTAGGTAAGAATGTAGACATAGCAGACATAGGCACAGGAGGAATGGGTAGGGGAAGAGAGCTCACTTCCACTGGGTAAGTGATGTAGGACAGGAGTCCACCTGCCCGCCACCCTGGAGTCCCATCAGGGGGCCCACATGGAGTCAGCACCAGACGACTTTATCAGGCCCGCGGATCAATTGGTGATGATAGCTCGTCTGAGAGCTCTTTATCAAGGAGGTTTCAAGATCGAATCTCGGCCTCAACAACCTTTCGGCTTCCAGTGGTGGGACCAGAGACGGGTTGGGGTGTACGGCCCGCGGGCCCGATAAAGCCGTCTGGTGTTGACTCCGGGTGGGGCCCCTGGTGGGACTCCAGGGTGGCGGGCAGGTTGACTCTTGTCCCGCATCAGTAAGACTCCCCCTAAAGTGAGGACTCATAGTAGGACTCGGACTCCCGAAACGTGACATCCATAGTAACAAAGGTGTTTCTAGAAGTTGGATGAAAGCATTCATACCCTTTCTAGGTAGGAGAATATTCAATAAAGATCCAATTGAGGGCGAGATGATCAAGTTTGGACGTGGGGCACACATGAACAAAACACACACACACACACCTAAAGATCTGAGGAAGGAGATGTGTGAGAGAGACATAAAGAGCCTCAAGAGGGGATTTGTGGCCAATAACACGAGTCGGCAAATGATTAATAAGGTACATTGCAGTAAGAACCTCATCACCCCAAAAATACTTAGGGAGGTGCATCTTCTGGAGGAGGCAACAAGCTACCTCTATACGATGGTGATTCTTGCGTTCGGCGACCCCATTCTGAGCAGGGGTGTAGACACAAGATGTTAGACGTATAATGCCTTGATCGTTAAGATAACGCTTAAAGGAAGAGTCAACATACTCACGACCATTATCACTGCGCAAAAATTTAATGGCAGCATTAAACTGAGTAGCCACCATCTTATGTAAACGTTGAAATAAGGGAAAAACATCATTTTTGTTTTTTATTAAGTAGACCCGCGCACAACGAGAAAAACAATCGATAAACGTAACAAAACAGTGAAAACCAGAAATAGAGACAATAAGGTAAGGACTTCAAACATTAGTATGATCCACAACAAAAGGAGAAGCACTAGAAGTAAACACATGATTATAAAAAACATGATGATGTTTACCAAGAGCACACACATCACATTTAAAAGTACTCAATGATACATTTGATATATGCGGAAATAAAAGATGCATAGTAGATAGATAAGGATGACTCAGGCGGCAGTGCAAGGAGTCCACAGAGGTCTGAGTAGCAGAAAGAGTCTTCGGAGAAGAGGCAAAGCTGGAGGGGTCAAACAGGTAGAGGCCATCACGTAGTCTACCAGAGTCGATCACCTTCCCCGTTTTCAGGTCCTAAAAGACACAAGAGGAGGGAAAAAAGGTTAACGAGCAATTCATAGAATTAGTAAGATGACTAATAGAAAGCAGGTTGCGGATAAACTTATGAACATGAAGCACTGAAAAGAGGGTGAGGGAGGAGCACGTAATGGACCCTTTCCCGGCAATGGGAGAAAGGGATCCATCAACAATGCTCACTTTGTCCCTACCAGACAAAGAAATATATGACACAAAACCTAAAGCAAAACCAGTCATGTGGTCTGTAGCGCCGGAATCAATGATCCGCTAGGTGGAAGAGCAAGCAGTAGCGGAGTGAACATATGGAATCCCCTGATGGGAATATGAAGAGCCGACAAACTTGAATGAGTGGTCAAGCAAGAAGCGGCAGGATGCGTGAATCTCCTCAACAGAAAGGGTAGAAGGAACCTCGGGGGAATCAGGTCCCTCCATAAGGAGCGGGATCATCAACAACATCAGAGAAAAAAGCAGAGAGAGACGAAGAAGGTCAACCCAGAGTGCGACAAAAGCCACAGCCGGCACGAGGAGCAGGACCCCCGCGAGAAGGAAAGTCATTAATCTTAAAGCAAATTTCCCGAGTATGGCGGGCTTTTCCACAATAATCACATGTCAAATGGTCTTTATCCGTAGACTTGCACCTAGTGTCACGGATAAGGAGGCCACCGGGACTGAAACGAGAGGCAAGTGCAGAGCCATCAACAACAGTGTCTGGTAGACAAATCTGTCAGCGATCATATGCTCATCAGGGGATCCTAGGTGCTCACTCTGCCACTGTTTGCTCTTCCACCAAGTGGATCATTGATTCCGGCGTCACATACCATATGATTGGTTCTGCTATAGGTTTTGTGTCTTATATTCCTTTGTCTGGAAGGGACAAAGTGAGCATTGTTGATGGATCACTGTCTCCTATTGCCGGAAAAGGATCCATTCCTTGCTCCTCTCTTACCCTCTCTTTGGTGTTTCATGTTCCTAAATTTACCCACAACCTGCTTTTTATTAGTCACCTTACTAATTCTATGATTGTTTTGTAACCATTTTCCCCTCCTCGTATGTCTTTTAGGACCTGAAGATGGAGAAGGTGATTGGCACTGGTTGACTGCGTGATGACCTTTGGCTGTTTGACCCCTCTAGCTCTGTCTCTTCTCCGAAGATTCTTTCTGCTGGTCAGACCTCTATGGACTCCCTGCACTGTCGTTTGGGTCATCCTTCTCTATCAACTATGCATCTTTTATTTCCGCATATGTCAAATGTATTTTGAATACCTTTAAATATGATGTGTGTGATCTTGGTAAACATCATCGTGCTTCTTTTAATCATGTGTCTACTACTAGTGATTCTCCTTGTGTTGTGGTTTGTACTGATGTTTGGGATCCTTTCCTTATTACCTTTATTTCCCTCTATTTCTGATTTCCACTGGTTTGTTATATTTATCGATTATTTTTCTCGTTGTACATGAGTCTACTTAATGAAAATGATGTTTTTCCCTCATTTCAAAGTTTTCATAAGATGGTGACTATTCAGTTTAACGCAGCCATTAAAGTTTTCATAGTGATAATGGTCGTGAGTACGTTGATTACTCCTTTGAGCGTTATCTCAGTGATCAGGACATTATACATCAAACATCTTGTGTCTACACCCCGACTCAGAATGGGGTCAACGAGCGCAAGAATCGCCATCTTTTAGAGGTAGCTCGTTGCCACCTCATGAAGATGCATCTCCCTAAGTATTTTTGGGGTGATGCAGTTCTTACTGCGCCATACCATATTAATCGTTTGTCGACTCTTGTTCTTGGCCACAAATCTCCTATTTAGGCTCTTTATGTCTCTCTCTCACATCTCCTTGCTCGGATCTTTGGGGTGTGTGTTTTGTCCATGTGCGCCCCACATCCAAATTTAATCTTCGTGCCCAAGTGTATCTTTATTGGGTATTCTCCTACACAAAAAGGATATAAATGCTTTCATCCAGCTTCTAGAAAGATCTTTGTTCTGATGGACGTCAAGCTTCGGGCGTCTACGTCCTACTACGATTCTTCACTTTCGGTGGGGGGGGGGGGTTGTCTTACACAATAAAAGTGAGCTCTCTTCCCCTACCCATTCCTCCTCATGTGCCTATACCTGCCATGTCTACATCCTCGTTTACTCCTACTCCCACTCTTGTGATCGCTCCTCCTTTACAGGTGTATACTCAGCGGAAAAGGGGTACAGGTACATCGGCATCTCTCAGGCTACCCGCTTCAACACCAGATCCTTCTTTGGGGACTCAAGGTAACTATATCTCTACCCAACATCTGATGTCCCCCTTCGTGTCATATAACTATTATCTCCCTCACATAAACACTTTATTGTCTCTTTGTCCTCCATTTTTATCCCCTCAACTTGGCAGGATGCTATTGCTCATCAAAAGTGGCAAGATATTATGTGTGAGGAGATGTTGGCCCTAGAAAAGAATTGCACATGGGACTTGGTCCCTTTGCCACCTGTCACGACAGTGGTAGGGTGTAAGTGAGTGTTCTCCGTCAAGCAGAACTCTCAACTCTCAAGGTGTTGTTGAGCGATACAAGGCTCGATTGGTGGCTAGGGACTATACTCAAACCATGAGGATTGACTATCAAAAAATCTTTGCCCATTGTGTCGAAGATGAATTCTATAAGGCTCCGTTCGTTTCGTCGGAATTGAGGGTTCGGAATTGGCATTCATTTGACAATTCCAATTTATCATGTTCGGCAGCACCAAAAAAGAGGTGGAATCAGAATTGAGTTTAATTCCCATAGGAATTCGATATAGGGCAAAGCAGCACGCGTCATTTTCGACCTCCCGACATCTGAATTCGTGATTCCCTCTCCTTCACGATTCCCGCACAGCTTCTCGCTCACCATCCGCCACTTTGCTCCCCCCCCCCCGACGATTCTTCTTTCGCGCCCGCGATTGCTCCCTCACTCGCAACTCCTCTCTCAAATCTCTTCTTCGGTGATCCCCCCATACGCGGCGTGCGATTCTTCCTCATCAGTTGTCGATCTTCTCTGCCGACAGCAGGGATATGTTTTTTTTTCCTTCGGTTTTTTCTCCCTCCCTCGGATGTCGACGTCCTTCATTTTCTCCATGTTGATGCCCTTCATCTCCTCCTCGTTCAAGCTTCTACTTTGAGTTTTCCGAGAAGAACAAAATTACTTATGCTCCTTCAGCTCTTGAAGAAGACAAGAATGAATCTTTGAAGGAGGAACGTCGATCTCAAGGTCCATCCATGCCCTTCATATCCTCAAACCGCATGCTCTTCCTGATTCTTCCTGATTACTAAGTGCAACATTGTTAGTTCATTAGTCTTGACCCAAATTAACCTTGCTGTTTGGATATCATGTTCTAACAATCATGTTATTTAACCTGAAGATTGAAGACTAAATTAACCTTGTTGTTTGGATATCATAGTGTATTCTAATCTTATTCCTGAGCATTATTACATAGGGAATTATCAATTCCAATTCTGATGACAGAATTCCCGCAGTTAGCCGAACAGCAGAATTGGAATTGACTTGAATTCCAATTCCCGCAGGAATCGGAATTGACTTGATTCCAATTCCTGCATCTCAATTCCTGCGAAACGAACGGAGCCTAAGAGTTTTTGACGCAGGGTGAATCTATAGGCAGCGGGAAATCTGCGACCTAACCCTACATACTATGCAAATGTCCGACGGTTAGATCACAATTGGATAATAAATTAAAATCATCTCACGCAGATAAATTCACAGCAAGACAAAATAATTTATTTAAGCGACACAAGTTTAGGCTTGCCTCCGCGTGGAGGGCCAAAGCAAGAGCGCGCGGCGAATAAATACTGCAGATCACGATAAGTATATAACAAACCACCACAATACAATATATCCAAACAAATATCGCATCCAGTCTAATACAGATATGCTGAAAATAATAAACCAATACAACGAAATCTTACCAAATAGTGGGCTAACCAAGGCACTAAAAAATCTGGAGCCGGAGATGCGTGCACGGCGATCCGAGGTGGAATCGGTGATGTGGAAATGACGGAGGTGGCTGTCCTCGGCGGCGGATGGTGAAATCGGGCCGGAAATGGATAGATTCAGCTATGTGAGGGTAGATCCGGACGAGGGTTAGATGGGTCCGATGTTTAGTGGCTGATCCGAGCTAAAGAATGAAGTATGGTGGAAGGAATGATGGATCGGGGCTGGACAGTCCAAATCGGGACTGTTTTGGGCAGGCTCGGCAGTGGGGAAGTGGATCCACAGAAAACGAGTGAGTGGGGAAGCCGACCGGTGGTATGGGAAAGCGTGGCCGGCCGTAGGGAAGAAGGAATGGGGTTGCGGGGGTTGGAGAGGGGGGTCGGGGCTGTAGCAGGGGCAGGAAGGATGGATCGGGTTGAGTTGTGTCTGGGAAGGGTCGGCCGGTGATGTGAAGCTTGGGAGCGGCGGATTTGCTGGCCGGCGGTGAAATAGGGCTGCAATAAACTATGGTATTGAATAGTACATTTCATTAATGTACAGTGATTTGAAATAGGAATAAGAATTAGAAAGGTGGGTGGAGGGATTGCTAGAAAGGTGGAGGGATTGCTGGACTAGCAACGGGGCTGGCTTTTGGGGGGTGGATGGGCGGCGGCAAGGGGGTTCTGGACGGGGAAAATAACGGTTAGGGTTAGGGCAAATCTTGGGGAAGGAGATACACACCTAGGAGTCGTCACCTAGGGTTCCACAGAGTCGGCACCGTGGGATGTGTTGAAGCCGGGAAAATCTCAACCACAAAATTCGGATCAAGGCAGCCTAAGGTGGATTCTACGGTCCGACGTCACCATTCAAATGGCTAGCGTGAGAGAGAGGAAACTATCTATAAGCAAGGTTGTCAGGATCGAGATCCTAGATGAGATCGTTCGAGATAGGATCAGATCTGATAGTAGGGTCGGATCGAAGATCGCTTTATAAAATCAGTATCGATTTTTAAAATCTGGATCGTAGGATCGTAAGATCCTATGATCTGGATCGCGATCCTGACAAATTGTCTATAAGCACACCCCAAGTGCTCTAGCAGGGAGGTCTCACCACGTACCCGGAAGTTTGGGAGAAACTTCCACTCCGCAATCAAAAAGGCTGGGCGAGCTACTAGGCATGCATGGACTGGGCGAGTATCCACTTGGGGCGACCTCAACCTCTTCCAAAGATGTCATTCTAGTACCCCTGGGGGTCTATTTATAGAGAAATCCTAGGGGGGTATAAGCGAGTATTCAGTCTCTGTTAGCGTGTATCTAGAGCTACTCGTCCATACTCGGGAAATACTCGCCCAAACTCGTCGCTGCTCGCCCAAGCTTGCCTCTGCTCGTCCAAGCTCGCCCAATAGTCTGCAAAACTCTGTCTGCTTGGGTACTTCTAATCTCGACGAATTACGGATTATACAGGATGATCGCGGGAATCCGGGAATTGTCTTCTCCAAATTCTGCAATCTCTTAGATCAACCCCTAAGAGGTTTATTTATAATAAAGAAAAGATTATGGCATCCCCCATCAACGACTGTGATTGGTCGGAGGTGAGGCTACTCAAATACAACAAAATAAATGCAAACTTAGTGAAATAATATATAAAATTGATTCGCAACGCAAACTCGTCGATCCGGGCATGTCATATATGGTAAGTCGCCAGATCAGCCCCAAATGGCTCAAAACTCGTTCTCGGCCCTGCTCCGCATCAATCTCCCCGACTTGAAAGAATTCATCTCCCGATGAATTAGGATCGAAATTCTCTCGATGAATGTCAGGTACAACTCGAAGAGGTCCACCGAAAGTCGTCCAAGTGTCGTCGGCGGGAGAGATTTCTCGACAATCAACTCCCCCTGACTGAAAAGTTGTCATCTCTGATGAATGGAGCCGGCCGTACTAAAGTCGAAGTCCAGGGGTGAATCGATCATGATATGCTGCAAGTATCCGGGTGTCACCAACGTCTGCAGTAGGAATGCACAGGTGGAGTCTGGTCTCCATGAAGCTCACAACGCTCAACTCACGAGTGGTGGATCCCGATGCGATCGGCGGCGCCGTAGGCAGAACCAAAGAAAACGAATCCCCAGATGGGTGGGTGTCAGAAGTGGGTGAGTAGTGGTGGTCATCAGACGTATGTAAGCTATGAAGGTGGTAAGGTAATGGACATGGAGGTGTGGGCGGCTGGAAGTCCCTTGTGCTTGGGTCCACATATTGGCAAGGCTCGTAGTACGGCGTCATATGCTCAACACTAAATACTAGGTGGGTACCCATACTTGCAAGGATATCAAGATCACAGGTGTTTGTTTCGATCTGTCTCATGATTATATAGGGATCCATTCGCCTAACACTCAAGTTTTTAGCAAACCTCGCACAAAGCCTCACAATGCAGATTCTCACCATCACTTGCTCGCCTTCATGAAGTACATGCACTTGTCAATGAACATTCGCATGTGATTTACAAGTTTTATTACCAATATGAATTATCGTCGGACCGACTCATGACACACATGAAAATGATGAACAGAACACAACAGACTCACGCAAATGATGACAAAATGACTCAATAAACTCATGCAAATGATGCAAATGATACATGACCGATACAACATGCTCTCTATGGGAGAATCTAATAATGACCAGAAAATTTATCAAAGGAGATGGCCTATCAGGAGGCTCTCTCGGGGGAGTGTAGAAAAACTCCTCCCGTGTGTGTCGAGTGCTCAGGTGACCGTGCGGAACATCTACACACAAGGGCGAGGTCATGAAGAGCAAAATGTCTCTCAGAGAGTGTAACGCATCAGGGGGCTCACCAGGAGGTGTGTAAGAAAAGCCATCACGACTGCGACGACCGCCTGAATGAAAATCGTGTGTCCTGACCAAAATACGTGACTCTCGAGCGTGTCTCCGAAAAGAAAGAACTCGTCTGGTGGGTCAGTAGGTGTGCGACCCAAAACTCATCGAGTGTGCGATGTGTCAGCAGGTAGTGCTCTAAACACTTGATGCTCCACACAATATTCATCCTCTGGGGCAAGGCCAGAGAAGATAATGGAAGAAACGCCACTAACCTGAAACTCGTAAATAAGCGGCTCACCTGAATCGCATCCTCACCAGGATGTGGTGGCTCATTAGGAGGCTCAATAGGAGGGTCGTCATAGAACTCGTCACTAGGGTCAAGGTCCTTCAGATAAGTACCAACATAATAGGCAGTGTCCCTGTGAATGGATGACATGGTCACTACGAGATCAACATCATGCTCTGGGCTCTCAGTCGTGATATGACTCAGAGCAATGACAATAGGAAGGGGACATAGACCTACTCTCAAGAACGGGTCTGTCAACGCGGTGTCAAGACAAGAGTCTAGGGTAGGGGTGCTAATCAACCCTTGACACGTCAAAAGTGGAGGTGTGGGTGAGGAACACAGTACTATATACTCAATAGGTCGTTTTGGCTCACTCTCAGTCGAGGTCACTAGAGGAGCGTCAGAAACAAAAGATAGGTCACTCGCTGGGCTAAGCACCTCACTGGGGTGAGAGCAACCCGCATCAAGTATCACTTCTATCGTGGCTGACAGGACAATGGTGGGCATCATGGTGACCTCAGTATGGGAGGGACTCGTACTGCAAAGGTTAAGGAGAGAATCCCTTCGACCAACTCTTGCAGATCTCAAAGACTGTTCATAACGAAGGGCGAGCTGATATATCTACTCGAGGGACTTCGAGCTATGGTAAACTACCTCAGTATGTAGGTCAAACCGTAGTCCAGACCGAAATCGAGAAAGGGTCGTGGCTGGGTCCTCTCAGATATCACTCCTCACCATTAACTCGTCAAAACGATCCATGTACTCAGCAACAGAGATGGATCCTTGCTGAAAGGAAAATAATTAGTCGAGCAAACGACTCTGATACGACGAAGGCAGATACCTCTGACACAATATACGCTTCATGAACACTCAACTAGTGATGCGACAAAGACGGTCTCGCTCGCGGGTCCTCTCAACACTAGTCCAATATGCCCTCGCCTGATCTAAGAGTCTGAGTTTCGTAAACTTAACGTGATGCTCACTGAATACCTCAAAATGATCAAGATAATACTCCATATCCACGAGCCAATAACAGAAAGACTCGGAACTTGATGAGTTGTCAAAGAAAAAGACAGCAGTACGAAATTGACTCTCAAGATCTCTCTCGGAACGACGATGCTTATAATAGTCATCCTTAAGGTAATCGAGTCGTGTCGAAGGATCAACACGATCCGCTCGCGTGTACGGATAAGAACGACGACAATCATCATACTGACCATCTCTAACATTGTGGGGTCGTGTCAATGGGTCAACACGATCTCTGAAAGTGGTGTACTGCGATCGAGAATGATCATCGTAATAATGTGTGGATCTCCCTGATAGGGCTCTGTGAGAGCGGGTGCAAATGAGCTCGAGACCTCTAAAGTGAGGAGAGAAATAATTGTGATGTTAGAAATGTAACTGTATTTGTATTATTATTGTCAAGGGACCAAATAGGTCTTACATATATAGGAGAAGAGCAAGGGGAGAGAGCCCATCTAGACAATGTGGGACAAAAAGAGAAGGACAATAAATGCAATATTAAATACAATAATAATACAATATTTAACACGCCCTCTCAAACTCACGGTGGATCATGAACCGAGAGTTTGCTAATAAGATAACAGAATCTTGCAGTTGTGAGAGACTTGGTGAGGAAGTCTGCAACTTGTTCTTCAGAGGCAATGAACGGTAGAGAAATAGTGTTGGCGAGGAATTCCTGACGAGTAAAGTGACAATCGATCTCAATGTGTTTTGTCCGTTCATGGAACACTGGATTGGAGGCGATTTGAATGGCGCTTCGATTGTCACAGAATAAGGGAGTGGGTCATGTTATTTGCACACCAAGATCACGAAGAAGACGACGGAGCCAAACTATTTCAGCAGTGGTGGAAGCCATGGCACGATACTCAGCCTCCGTGCTGGAGCGCGCAATGGATTCATGTTTCTTACTACGCCAGGAGATCAGAGAGTCGCCCAGGAAAATGCAGAACCCAGTAGTGGAGCGACGAGTTGTAGCATCCCCCGCCCAGTCAGCATCCGAAAATGCTCGGAGGGTGAGTGGCGAAGTGGCAGAGAGAAACAACGAGCGACTGACAGAGGTGCGAAGATAGCGGAGTATCCGGAGGACCGCGGCATAGTGAGCTGAGCGAGGAGCTTGAACAAATTGACTGACGAAGCTAACAGCGTAAGCAATGTCCGGTCTAGTCATAGTGAGATAGACTAGCATCCCGACAAGGCGCCGATAGCGGGAGACATCGGGCAGCGGTTCCCCATCTGTGGGAAGGAGTTTCAGATTGAGCTCAATGGGGGTGTCAACAGTGCGGTTGTCAGTGAGAGCGGCCACGGAGAGAATATCTGAGATGTATTTTTGCTGAGAGACCAGAATCCCGCGTTTGGAGCGGGAAATCTCTAACCCAAGGAAGTAGCGAAGGGGGCCCATGTCCTTCATCTCGAACTGACTGCGTAGGTGTTTCTGAAGAGAGACAATGGTGACGTGGTCATCCCCGGTGATAATCATGTCATCCACATACAAGAGCAGGATGGCGCAACCCTGAGCGGAGGTGCGTGTAAACAAGGCATGATCAGTCTGTCGTTCAATAAAACCAGCCTTTAGAACTGCTGTGCGGAAGCGCTCAAACCAGGCACGAGGAGCCTGTTTGAGACCATAGAGGGCCCGACGGAGGTGGCAGACATGGTCAGGGGGAGCGGAGAGACCCGGGGGAGGTGCCATGTATACAACTTCGGTGAGATCGCCATGGAGAAAAGCATTGGTTACATCCATCTGATGGAGGGGCCAGTTTCGGGCAGCTGCGACCGCAAGTAAGGTGCGAACGGTTGTCATCCGGGCAACCGGTGCAAAGGTTTCGTCATAGTCGATGTCATGCTCCTGTGAAAACCCGCGAGCAACTAAGCGGGCTTTATGGCGCTCAATAGAACCGTCCGGACGAGTCTTAACTTTGAAAATCCATTTGCAGCTGATAGGAGTAACACCAGGAGGACAAGGAACAAGATCCCAAGTGTGAGTCCTGCGAAAGGCTTGAAGTTCAAGCGTCATGGCTTGCTGCCATTCGAATTTTCCAACTGCCTCTTGGTATGACTGGGGCTCCCGGTGTGCGTGGAGAGCGGTGAGGAAGGCCTGGAAAGCAGGGGAATAAGAGGTAGTCGTGGTAAAAGCAGAAGGGGTTGAGCGGGCAGAATTTGGGTCGTAGCGAGCAGGTGGATGGCGATGGCGAGCAGGGTTACGCCGAGGAGGAGCAGGATCCACGGTTGCAGGGGCGGACGGAGCGTCAGACAGAGCCGTATCAGAAGCAGGAGCAGGAGGAGGGGCTGTGGGCGTCGGAGGAGGAGCGGAGTGTGAAGGAGGGACCTCGGGCAGAGGACGAGGTGGTGAGAAGGTAGGATGGGCAAGTTGAGTCCTGGGGCGAGTTGGAATAGAAGGAAGTAGCGGAAGAGAAAGTGGTGGAGCAATGGAGGGTGGGGAGGTGAGGGTTGGTGGTGTGGAAGAGAAGAGCACTTCATGTTCGACGAAGGAGACATGGCGAGAAATGCGAACGCGACGAGTCACCGGATCGTAACAACGATAGCCTTTGTGGTGGTGGCTAAGGCCGAGGTGAACACAACGAGTTGAGCGAGCGGAGAGTTTGTTACGTTCAGGAGCGGGAAGGAGAACGAAGCAGGTGCACCCAAACGTGCGCAGAGAGGCATATGTCGGTGGGCGGGAATGAAGGCGTTCATAAGGAGTTACGCCAGAGATGGTCGTGGAAGGAGTGATGTTGATGAGGTGAACAGCGGTGAGAACGGCTTCGGCCCAGAAGGAGTGAGAAGCTGAGGCAGAGATGAGGAGAGCACGAGTTGTTTCGATGATGTGACGATGTTTTCGTTCAGCAACCCCATTTTGTTCATGGGTGTGCAGGCAAGATTGTTGGTGGAGGGTGCCATGCGATTGGAGGATATCGCGCATGGTGGAGGAGAGAAATTCTGGAGCACAGTCAGATCGAAAGATCTTAATGCGACGCGCAAACTGAGTGTGAAGCATAGCGGTGAACGTGTGATACACGTCGGGTATGTCAGAACGATTTCGAAGGAGATAAACCCAAGCACAACGTGAAAAATCATCAATGAAACTAACATAATAAAGATACCCAGAATGTGAAGCAAGTGGCGCTGGGCCCCAAATATCAGAGTGAACTAAATCAAAAGGGACTGTCGTTTGAGAAGCACTACTTGTAAATGGTAGAGCAAGGTGCTTTGACAAACGACAGCCGGTACAAACAGAGAGGGGGGAAGGGGAGACACGACTCAAAGCTCCGGAGCGGATAACACTTCGGAGTCGATCAGTAGATAGATGTCCTAAACGTCTGTGCCACAAGTCGGCATCAGAGATAACAGAGAGGGCCGAAGCTGAGGTGGGTGGGGGGAGAACATGAAGATACTCCATCTGATACAGGTCACCAGTCCTACGGCCCCGTCCAATCCTCTGAGCTGTCCGTGAATCCTGCACAACACAATCAGAAGAAGAGAATAAAACCGTTAGACCGAGATCACAGAGAGAGCTGACAGAAATGAGGTTCATATGTAGCCGAGGGGCATGGTGGACGTTTGAGAGAGTAAGTCGTCCAGGAGGGGCAGAGGTCGGGGTGATGGAGCCAGATCACAAAATAGGAAGAGATCCCCTATCAGCAGTGGTGACCTGAAGGGAAGGGGGGAGGAGGTGCAGTTGGTGAGGGTGCGGGAGTCGGAGGTGAGGTGGCAGGAGGCCCCAGAGTCGAAATACCAAGGTGCATGCGGAGGAATTCGAGCAGCAGCAGTACCAGAAGCAGCTGAGAGACTGTGTTCCGCAGAGGAGCTGGCAGAGGAGGCAGATTGAAATAGAGGTGACCGGAGTATCAGCTCCTCTAACCGTTGCAGAGGATCGGTAGCAGCAGCAGCAGTGGGGTGAGAGCCGGGACCACGACCTCGTCCCCGACCACGGCCGTCACGGCGATGGTCAGAAGTTCGGTGCTCATCAGATCGAGGGGGACGAGTGGGGCAAGCAGACTTCATATGCCCCACCTTCTTGCAGTAGTTACAGGTAACAGCACTGTGACACGGAGGAACTGCAAGAGCAGTATCAAGCGGGAAAGGGGGCTGGAGGGCCACTGGAGGTCGGAGACGAGTCTCTTCATCAAGCAGAGCAATCAGGGCGTCATCCAGAGTAGGAAGGGGGACCCGGTGAAGGAGCTGAGCGGCAAGAAAAGAAAACTCAGGACGCAGAGCAGCAAGAAACTGATGAAGATGGCCCTCGGAGAGGTGGCGCTGAAATTCCAAAGAGCGAGGACAACCGCAGGGTAAGGGAATCATGGAATCCAGTTCGTGCCAGTAGGCACTCATCATAGTGTAGAAGTCCTGAATGGAGCGGCCGTCTTGGCGGGCAGACTGGGAATCGCAGATAAGACGGTGACGCCGAGCTCCTCCACGGGGAACGAAGCGATCGCGGAGATATTCCCACATGGCACGGGCGGAAGGAAGGCGGCCGATAGACGTGAGGAGCGGCCGAGCAACAGATTCCAGGAGGTAAGTCCCGGATTGTTTGATCGCGCCGGTGCCAAAGAGTGAGAACATCTGTAGAGGTGGCGGCGACAGTAGTTGCGTCGGAGCCGGTTGCGGTGGCGGGCTTGGCGGCAGGGGCAGGAGGCGCACCGATGATGTGATCCCAAAGATCACGGGAGGAGAGAGCGGCCTCAACGGTAAGGGCCCAGTCAGGCCAGTCGCTAGCGCAGGCGAGCTGGAAGGACGTGGCCTTCAGTGGTGGCGAGATCAGAGGAGCAGCCATGGAGTCGCAAGGGAGCGGGGAACCTGCAGGGAGTTGGAGGCGGACAGTGGTGGAGGGTGGAAGGAGGATGCGAGCTGGGCGGGTGGGGCGGGGTGGAGGTTGACGGACTGAAGGAGAGGCGGACGGAGGGAGTTTGGCGGACTGGAGAGGCGGACTGAAGGAGGGCGCGGACTGGGCGGTGGGGCGAGCTGGTTGGCGGACTGAAGGAAGGTGCGGACTGAGGGTGGGCGGTGGGGCGAGCTGGGGCGAGCTGGCTAGCGGACTGAAATTGCGGGCTGAAGGAGGGGGCGGGAGGTAGGAGGACTGAAATTGCGAGCTGGGCGGGGGGCGAGCTGGGCGGGGGGGCGAGCTGGGCGGGGCTGCGAACTGGAGGAGGTTGCGGGAGTGAGGCGGACTGAGCGAGGTCGGCGGGAGTGGGGCGGACTGAGCTGGGCGGGGCTGCGAACTGGAGGAGGTTGCGGGAGTTTGGCGGACTGAGCGAGGTCAGCGGGAGTGGGGCGGACTGAGCTGGGCGGGGCTGCGAACTGGAGGAGGATGTGGGAGTTTGGCGGACTGAGCGAGGTCGGCGGACGGAGAAGGAGAGGAAGCGGACAGGAATTAGGTTAGGTGGACAGGTGGAGAGATGAGGGAAGGCTCGGACAACTCCGTGCAGGTTCGGGCAGAAAAAAAAGGACAGAACCGGGTAAGCAGGGCAGAGGCGCGAGCAAAGAGGCGAGCGCGAAAAATTAAACCTGCTCTGATACCATGTTAGAAATGTAACTGTATTTGTATTATTATTGTCAAGGGACCAAATAGGTCGTACATATATAGGAGAAGAGCAAGGGGAGAGAGCCCATCTAAACAATGTGGGACTAAAAGAGAAGGACAATAAATGCAATATTAAATACAATAATAATACAATATTTAACAGTGACATCTAGACATAATGAAAAACCTATAGACTCTACGACTGCGTAGCGAAAAGTGGGCGCAACCTCCCTCTGATACCAATTGACGCAAGGTGAATCTATAGACGGCGGGAAATCTGCGACATAACCCTACATACTATGCAAATGTCCGACGGTTTGATCACAATTGGATAATAAATTTAAATCATCTCACGCAGATAAATTCACAGCAAGGCAAAATAATTTATTTAAGCGACACAAGTTTAGGCTTGCCTCCGCGTGGAGGGCCAAAGCAAGAGCGTGCGGCGAATAAATCCCGCAGATCACGATAAGTATATAACAAACCACCACAATACAATATATCCAAACAAATATCGCATTCAGTCCAATACAGATATGCTGCAAATAATAAACCAATACAACGAAATATTACCAAATAGTGGGCTGACCAAGACACTGAAAAATCTGGAGCCGGAGAGGCGTGCACGACGATCCAAGGTGGAACCGGTGACGTGGAAATGACGGAGGTGGCCGTCCTCGGCGGCGGATGGTGAAATCGGGCCGGAAATGGATAGATCCGGACGAGGGTTGGATGGGTCCGATGTTTGGTGGCGGATCCGGGCTAAAGAATGAAGTACGGGTGGAGGGAATGATGGATCGGGGCTGGACAGTCCAAATCGGGACTGCTTTGGGCAGGATCGGCGGTGGGGAAGTGGATCCGCGAAAAAGGAGTGAGTGGGGAAGCCCTCCGGTGGTATGGGAAGGCGTGGCCGGCCGTAGGGAAGATGGAATGGGGCTGCGGGGCTGGAGAGGGGGGGTCGGGGCTGTAGCAGGGGCGGGAAGGATGGATCGGGTGGAGGTGTGCCTGGGAAGGGTCGGTCGGTGATGTGAAGCTTGGTAGCGGCGGAATTGTTGGCCGGCGGTGAAATAGGGCTGCAAAAAATGATGGTATTGAATAGTACATTTCATTAATGTACAGTGATTTAAAATGGGAATAAGAATTAGAGAGGTGGTTGGAGGGATTGCTGAACCAGCAGCGGGGCTGGCTTTTGGGGGGTTGATGGGCGGTGGCAAGGTGGTTCTGGAGGGGGAAAATAACGGTTAGGGTTTAGGGCAAACCTTGGGGAAGGAGATACAAGTCGACACTGTGGGATGATCGCGGGAATCCGGGAATTGTCTTCCTCCAAATTCTGCAATCTCTTAAATCAGCCCCTAAGAGGTCTATTTATAATAAAAAGAAGATTAGGGCATCCCCCATCAACGTCTATGATTGGCCAAAAATGATGCGACCCAAATACAACAAAATAAATGCAAACTTAGTGAAATAATATATCAAATTGATTCGCAACGTGAACCCAGACACATCTGCGGAGTCCGATCGTCGATCCGGGCACGTCATATATGGTAAGTCGTCAGATCAGCCCCAAACGGGCACAAAACTCGTTCTCTTCTCTGCTCCGCATCAGTTTTGCTCTCGTGTGTTGTCTGCAAAGGGTGGACTTTGACCCAGTTAGATTTGAAAATTGCACTTCTTCATGGGGACTTGGAAGAAGAAGTCTACATGTTACCGCCTGGACGTACCCTGACAGGATCTGGGGGAAAGGTATGCATGTTGAAGAAATCCTTATAAGGCTTAAAACAGTCTCATCGGGCCTGATTTGAGATATTTTATAGAGTTGCGGTCACATTTAGATACTCTCAGAGCCATGTAGATCATACTTTATTTATAAGGCACAAAAATGGGAGACTCACTGCTCTTATTATTTATCTGGATAATATCATTATCACAGACGATGATACTGAAGAAATCGAGATACTGAAGAACTCGAGATACTGAAGAAATCGAGATACTGAAGAAATCGAGATACTGAAGAAATCGAGATTCTGAAACAAAGACTGGCAAATGATTTTAAGGTAAAAGACCTGGGAAATCTCAGATACTTCATGGGAATTGAGGTCGCTCGATCAAATCATGGTATATTCATATCTCAGAGGAAGTATATCATTGCCTTGCTCCGGTTAAGTGGGATGAGTGGGCGTGAACCAGTCGATACCCCGATTAAATTCAACCACATATTGGGTGGAGATGATGGGAAAGTGGTGGCTATATATCACTGGATTTCAACGACTAGCTGGTCGCCTCATCTATTTATCTCATACTCATCCGAATATTTCGTATGTTGGTGTCATCAGTCAGTTCATGCACTCACCAAAAACTCATCACTTAGAATTTGCCTACAGAATTCTTTGGTATCTCAAGTCCTCTCCTGGAAAGGGTATCTTGTTCTCTCCGGGTAAAGAACTGAATGTTGAAGAATATACTAATGCTGATTGGGCCGGTTCCGTTGATGGCAGGAGGTCCAACTTCTAGTTATTACTCATTAGTTGGTGGTAATTTGGTAACATGAATAAGTAAAAAAACATGTGGTTGCCAGGTCGAGTGCAGAGGCAGAATTCAGAGCAATGGTGCATGGGATTTCTGAAAGACTGTGGATTAAATCTCTTTTGAACGATCTTGTCATGAAAAACAAAACCCCATGAGACTTTGTTGTGCAACCCCGTATTTGTCGAGTGAACCCCGGCCGCTGCGCGATCTAACAGCACGAAGCGAGATAGTCGAGTAGGTGGGGTGAGTGGGGTAAGATGGCCCGCACTCGCCTCGAGATAATGGGCGAGTGGCGAATCTCAGGCCTTATCGGGTACTCGCCACCCAGGCGAGTGGGGCAAGTCCCGCTCGGCTCGCCTGTAAAGGGGGTGTGTTCCACTTTTCCGAGAAGCCCCACTTTGGCCTGTCACTAGCCATTCCATCTTTGATCTTCTGGGTGTGTGGCGGGACCTCCTTGCTGTGGCTCGGGGGGTTTGTTTGTAGTTCTTGTGAGAGAAGTTTCAAACTCTAAATCTCCAACTTAGTGCTCGAGATCGAGAGAATTAAAGGCAAGTCATCACTCTGATCTGAACTCCTCGTTGAACCGTGGTTTCCGGGTTCAACATTTATTATGATAGCAAAGCCGTCATTAGCATTGCTCACATTCATGTCCATCATTGCCGCATAAAGCATGTGGTGGTTGATCGTCACTTCATCAAAGAGAATATAGAAGCAGAGTTGTGAGCACGTCATTTGTCCCTTCAGATCAACGGCTAGCGGATGCTCCCACCAAGGGATAATGTCAGAACGTGTTTGAAAAAATTACGCGCAAGTTGGGCATGCAAGATATCACACGCCCAACTTGAGGGGGGTGTTGGAATTACGTTATTTACTTGTATTTTTTCTTTATTGCATTTGTTGTATCTCCCTCCTATATATAGGAGAGAGACTCCTTTTTAATGAATCAATCCCTCATTTCAATTCTCCAATAGTTTCTTATAGAACTATTAAAAGGAGTTGAGTGGAGCTCATAAAGGAGTTGACCCCAACAAATTTATGCTAAATACTCAAAAAGGAAGAAAGCTGCAGTTGAATGTAAAGATATAGAAATTCCAGAGCTGAGCCTACAAAACAATAAAAAAGAATTGAGTGGAGCCCATAAAGGAGTTGACCACAATGAAATATGTTAAATACTCTTAAAAGAAGATGCAGTAGAATGTAAAAAAAAAATCGAGAGGCGAGTCTATAGAACTATTAAAAGGAGTCTAGTGGAGCCCATAAAGGAGTTGACCACAATGAATTTATGCTAAATACTCAAAAAGGAAGGAAGATGCGGTAGAATGTAAAGAGATACAAATTAAAGAGACGAGCTTATTTAGAGTCCCCCCTTCCTTGAGCCTATAATTTTTGCACTGTACTACTTTATTTATGATGGGAAGGGGATCCTTGACGAAATGGTAAAGGTGTTGTCGGGCGACCTTGAGGTCACGGGTTCGCGTTTTGGAAGCAGGCTCTTGCAAAAATGCAGGGTAATGTTTTGCCAACATTTCACCCTTATGTGGGACCCTTCCTTGGACCCTCGTTCCGTGGGGATGCTTTGTGGACCGAGCATTCCCTTTTTTACTACTTTATTTATGATGAAGTAGTAACTTATTTTGTCATTAACCTTGCACAATATTTGTATTGGTTGATTGTTATGTATAGAATCTTGGTTCCAGGTTCAACATTTTTTTAAGCATATAAGACCTAAATGTTGAAGAGGAAAATCTCAGTTCCAAATGTTCGGACTTAAATGTACTCTAAGATTACTGATCCCGCGTAACCTCACGGATTCGATGGCAATAGCGAAGGCGAGAACTGGACTGTCTATAAACATATTCTGAGTGCTGCAGCGAGGAGGTCCCATCATATACCCGGAAGTCTAGAAGATCTTCCCTTCCAAAACCAAAGGGCTGAGCTAGGTACGAGGAAATCACGGACTTGGCGAGTATGGAATTTGGGGATCTCAACGTGTCATTCATGGTACCTCTGGGGTCCTATTTATAGACAAATCTTAGGGTGGGGTATTTATGTGAGAATACCCCTGAGATCTTAGGTCTTTGGATACTCGCTCATACTGGCGAGTTACGAGGGTTACTCGCCCGTACTCGCGAATTAGAAGGGTTACTCGTCTATATTAGTGAGTTAAAAGGGCTACTCGCCCATACTCACGAGTTACAAAGGCTACTCGCACATGCTGGCGAGTTACAAGCTCGCTCATACTCGCGAGTTACAAGGGTTACTTGCTCATTACTCGCGAGTTATAAGGGCTACTCGGTCATACTAGCGAGTTACAAGGGCTACTCACTCATACTCGCGACTTACAAGGGCTACGCGCTCATACTAGCGAGTTACAAGGGCAACTCGTCCATACTCGTGAATTGCAAGGGCAACTCGCTCATACTAGCGAGTACTCGATGTAATTCACTTTTGTGTGGTTGTCGAGTACTCTTCTATTAAAGTCTGCGAATATCCACCAGACTGTAGAGCTAAATAGTCTGTGAATAACCATCTTCTTAGACACTTCTGATCTCGACGAATTACGAGTTATTCAATACCCTAGTCTTTCTTGATGTGATTTATTTAAAGAAACATAAACTATGTTTGTTTTAAGTTTACTTAACGTTCCACATTTGGTTATGTGATAAACCATCGTTTAGATCCATTGAATATTTTAATCATGGCATAAAGGGAGCCCTTCTATATAAAGAAGATCCTAATATTGTTTTTTCATAATGAATGATGAATTAAATGATTTGGTGAACCAAGCTCTCCTCCTTATGACAATGGGAGATAAGCTTCATCCTCAAAAGGGAAAGAGCCTGGATCACCAGCTAAGGCCCCTAGATGATAGTTTAGTGATAAGATAGGGGTAAAGAGAGTCATGAGTTTTGTCAAGAAGTGACACCCTTAAAAGAGAACGTAACAGCATATTGATCAAGCACTATTGCACTGAAACGAGGTTACGCAATCTGCAAAAGTGATGAGAGGTAAAAGTACATCAGTGGGAAGCATTCCTCCTTAGAGGAAAGCACCAATGCAAGCAGGTGCGGACGAAGCGAAAGCGAGTAGCCCTCTTGAGAAGTTCGTGTCTCGGGTATCTCTCTCATTCCATCCATTTGTTGATACCAAGACTACATCTCCCCCTTCCTAGTTAGCAATGGGCACTTCCTACCTCCTTGTTCATATGTTATTTTTGTTCTTACTTTGCTGTTTATACTTTTTTTGCGCTATATGAGCATCTGCCATTAAGTTAAGAAAGTGTCTGAGAAAAGTAAATATCTATAACACAAAGTTGGGAAAAAAACGTCATCCCTATAGTTGACCTTCTATTGCTAACCTAAGTAGCGTTTTTCATTAAAACATATAACCATCAGCAAGAGCTAGACCACAATAATCTTTGGTGATACTTGAAGTTATTTAGCAATGTCAAATACAGAGGTCCACTTAACCCGTAATTGCAACAGTCACAAACTTAAAAACCATATAGAATTTACGATTTCAAAACAGGAACATTTCTCCATATTAAAAAGGTACTTTGCCTTAACAAGTATTTTTATAATAAGAAATCATAATCAAGGAAATTTACTGTTTCAGAACTAGTGGAACAATTTATCACCCAATGAAGAATCCTGCAGCTGTACAAGAGCATTTGGCTCACCTTATTTATAAATCTCAGGGTACTTTTGGACAATACCAATGACACAAAGCAATAAGGCTAGAAATGACCCCAAATTTTGGCTCAACTGTCCCTATCGAGACCCGTGTTAAGGTTCAAAAAGTGTTCAATTACTACTAACAAATCATCGTCAAGCTCAAATGGATGGTTTGGTCCAATCAATAGAAGGATCTAGAATATTTCCATAAGTTTCTAAACTAATGATGGTGAGATGGGTGCCTAAACATCTAAAAGTGACATAGGTTTGTGAACCTTTGGAGTTCTAAAAATTGGTGTAAGATATGATATGGCATCATGATGAGATGATTTTGGATGGGAATAGTAGGTAGATCCATGTATAATCACTATACTCATTCTTTATGAAATACTTGACCAACATAAGACTATTGGGTCTAATCATATGCACTAGCATTGTTATGTATTGAAGATAATGTACTAAGGCTCCGTTTGGCACAGTGGTAGAGGTCGTGAAACCGGTGGTTACGAACCATTATTCGTGAACGCCCCACGTCACCTAAAGAACTTCATTCTCCTTTATGTTCAAAACTAGCTATCTTTTCTTGGTTGCAGTCATAATAGTTGTCATGAGATGTCGTTTTTGTCCAAACTCACCAGAGCTAAAACATCCTGCCAAATGGAGCCTAACACTATCGGAATGATTGAACACTTGGAAATCCATGCAACTCATTATACTTGTCATATTGAAGAGTACAGATCACTAATATGCCATCAAGAGATGAGTACAAACCATAACTTCAATAATATAATGAGCTTTAAGGACAAGTTATTTATGATAAACATAATGTCAAATATAGTCATGAGAATTTTGTTTTTTCCATAATGCTACTCTATATGTGCCAATATATAAACAAGCTCTATTATTCTAAGGATGTCGAAGCAATAAATGAAGGAACAAGGGTGGGTTTTGTAACTTCTTCTGGGATGTGTGAGTGGGGCATATGGGGATCAATGAGTAATTGGCTAGGGTTTAGATCCAATTTCCTTTGATAATAATTCCCTTCTTGGTATTTCTCTCAAATTTGTTTTCAAAATGCTTGATAACCTTCTTGATTTCACTATTAATGCAGAGATGGATGAATTACGCTTGTAGCGAGAAGAAGCTAAAGAGAGAGTATGAGATGTATGATTTTCAAAGGAAAGAGGCGCAAGCTTTGGTTGAATACTTTAAGGCGAAAGGGAGAGGGACTTCTGGTTCTTGTGAACCACAAAGAGGGGGGAAATCATGAGGGAGGAGAAACAAGATGGAAAAGAGAGCGCAAAAGAGAAAAATTGGAATTTCCATTCAATATATAACTCATGAACAATAATAAAATACATGGCTTTCTTATCCCAATTTAAACGGTAATATTTTAACTAGTTCAAATATAGATCCTAACAAATAAACACTACTTCTTATCAAAAATTGCTGAAATAATCCAACATACTAAAATAGTCCAAAATATCATGATGCATGTTTTATACTACAACACTTGATCACTAGCCATTATTCTTCAGTAATCTTCTTCTAAGGTTCTCTTAGGCTCCATTTGGCAAGGCGTTTTTGCTTCGGTGAGTTTGGACAAAAATGACACCGCATAGAATGTACGTTTGGCATGACAACGGTTATGACCATCATCAAGAAAAAAAGAACTAGTTTTAAACATAAAAGTGGATGAAGTTCCATAGGTGAGGTCGGGTGTTAACACACGATGGTTCATAACGACCACGTTCACGACAGCAGCTGCCGCGCCAAACAGATCCTTAGTCTAAATCACTAACTCCAAAGACACGTGCTAATGATTTTTTTTCAAACTCAGAAATGCATATATCAACCTATGTAAGGTGAGATTTAGCATCAAATATTTATAATGACCGACACTAGAAAATCTATTACTTCTACCTCATCAAAATAAATTTTACTTGACAACATAAATATAGTTTGTTTCAATTCCAATGTAAAATCAGCTTTTGAATGCATTGAATCACCCATATCATTTGTGCATGGATAAAGGAGAACAATACATAATTCCAAAAGATTAGATCCTTGCTTAATAATAAATACAGCATTTGCTAATTGAAAAGCCAATGTCATTTTTAATGCTTCTCCTTGAACACAAAAACTTACTACAATACTAATTTACTACATAAAAAAGATATTTTATCAGTTTTCTGCAAACTACAGCATCTATAAAAGAGATAAATCAATGCATTTCCATGGAAAAAACTTGGAGAATATCTTACCGGACGGAGAGGGAGGCCCAGAGGACTCAACGTGTAATTTGTTACAGGTAATCTCCAATCAAGAGGATGATGATATTTACAAGTTGCCCCATATTTACACTCCCCCGTCTTCATGTAATAATGGCATTCATGCTGACCGGGTCTCTGGGGGAAATTGTGCTCCCTTTGAGCACTACTTGAAGGCCCGGATGAAGAAATTACAGAATGATAAAGACCCGGGTAACCTGGTGCGAACGAAGAAGATGACTGCGAAGGCGGTCCGGATGAAACTGCCTCTCCCAATGATGCCTAACTTATCAAACCACTCCAAAAAGAAGCATAAATTAAATTTTATCTTTCATTATATCTCATGAAATAAGCAGAGCATCAAGAACGAACCAGATAGGGATTCCAAGAAGGGAGAGGAATAACCCCAGGCTGGATCATGATGGGGCCATAAGAACTTGGCATGTATGCACCAGACAGAGCCGAAGAAGACCCTCCGAACTGCCAGCTGCCCATCTCAGGGTACTGTTGGGGAGCAGCAACCGACGCCGGATAAAATGCAGGAGCGTGGGAGGGCAAAGAGGAAGTAGGAGGAAGAGGATGATGAAATTTACAAGTCAACCCATATTTGCATCGCCCCGTCTTCATAAAGTATGAGCACTCTTCCTCCCCCTGCATCTCCAATCCCAACATACAAATTAGAAAACTTTAAACATCTGAATAAAACATCTTCCAAAGTGCTGAAGGCCAACCGGGCGCAGAGGATATCCATAGATGTTCAGCGGGACAGCCTGAACAGATCCATCCCCTTGCCTTGGATGGTGGTATTTACAAGAAGAGCCAAATCTGCAGGTTCCAGTCTTCAGATAATGCTGCAAAATACAAAGAATACATAACAAAAAAATGGTCAAAAAAATCTTTTTTTTCTAAGCAGCATAAGAACATCAAACAAAACAGGAGTAGAACAGCACAAAAAAACAAAACAAGATGAAGACTATTGATCATGTAAGAAGCATGGACCACATGTCCACATTGTCTAATTACATCAAACAAAAGACAACCAGGTATAATAATAATACCTCACACAAGGCCTGGCCATATCGTTCAGGATACTCGCCTCCTACCATCCTCGCAGCTCCAACTGTCTGTGGAAACTTTTTAAAGAAAAAAAAACCATAATCCACAAACCAATTTGGATAAACAGTTTGCAAATTTTATGATCCAGTATGAGAATACACAAAATTTAGGACCCTCACCGTCTTCCCACGGTCAATGGGATGATTATAGCGGCATCTGTCGCCATATCCACAAGTTCCAGTTCGCAAATAGTAGGCGCAGTCCCGCTCCCCGGGCCTCTCCGGATAAACAGTGCCCTCGCCGGCACTCCGACCGCCGCCGCCGCCGCCGAGTCCCAACCGCCACATGGGCTCTAACACAAGGCAAAACTCCGCTTACCAAATCCCAAACAAATGCTAAGCTATAAACCCTAAGAATCCTTCAATCCGCACACTCCGGCCCCAAACTGATACAGGAGAAACCTGGGGAAATAGAGGGATTGGGGAACCAGGGCTTACCTTCGAGTCCGCTGCTGGGATCCGGGTGAGGACGATCGCCGCCGTGTGGATCCATGCCGGGCGGCCGGAAGAGCTCACCGGAGCTCCGGGAATCCGCCGGTGGAGGGATTTGGAGCAATGATGCGAGTCGCAGGTAGATATAAATCAGCTAGGGAGGATTTCAACTCATGATTTCACTCTTCGGGGCTTCTTATCTCCCCCTTGCTTCTACACCTTCCCCGTTTTCGAAGGTCACAGCACTACTGTGTGCGTCACTGTCCGTTCGGTACGTTAGTTTATATACCCGCCAACGAAAGGCGAATAATGCGTCATTTTTAGCCCTGGAGCGCGGGCAGCTTGTTTTTTTTTTACAGAAAAAAAATTAGCTGGCTGCCGATGCTCTCAGTTTTGAAGGTGGTGGAAAGAAATTTTATTTTATATAGGTTTGTTGTGGGAAGTCCGGTTTTTTAACAGTTAAAGTAGGGTGTTGTTAAGTACAAATCAAGTTCGGGTATGTGCAAATAAGGTTAGGTGCAAATCAAACTAAAAAATCATAAATACTTGTGAACCCATAAAAGTCGGTCTGCACCTAGCTGTTCTGGCAATTTTTTTGAAAGGGCGGTTTGCACGTAGCCAAAACCGGTTTGCATATAAAATTGCTCTTAAAGTAAACCGCAGCAAATGACAAAAGACGTTTTGACGTGAAAAGACTTGAAATTGTGAAAAATCATGTGGCCGGATCTATGTCGTGTCAAAGCTCACTAGCTTCTCGGAGTTTTACAAAGATTGATTTGATCTTGGAGTGTGACAAACGCTACTCCGTTACAAGTGCAAAGTACAGAAAATGAGGAAAATGGCTAAGTGCTCAGAGCCTTGATGGAAGCGCTTCGGCCTTGGAACGTTGCTGAACTCGCGAAATCTTGGTGGGGGCGTTCCGGTTGAAAATTATCGAAGTCCACTAAGTTGTTGGGGAGAGCGCTCTCGTTGAATCGGTGCCTTGATGTGAGCACTCTCGTGGAGGCTATTGACGTGACTTCGTAAGGAGAGTGTCAGAGAGAATTCTTGGGCGGAGAATCGACCTAAGTCCACGATCTCGCCGGAAAACCTCGGAGTTTTTTCTTGCCTCGAGACTTGTTTGTCTTCAAATGAAGACCCGGGGGCCTATTTACAGGTTTTTGAAGTGTTACAGTGGTCATTGCGTCGGGCGTGATTTGTACCGGCGAATGACATTTCTCTGTTTCTATCACATGGATCACCAATTTCATCGAAATGACGGATGTGCCCTCGGGCGGTTCAGGCGGCTCGGGCAGGATGCCCGGAGGCGACGGCGGCCGGCGGAGGCCAAAGGTGGCGGTGGCAGCCGACGGGGCGCGCGCCCGCGCGGGGCGTAAAGGCATGGGTTAAACCGTCATTCATTAAGGATCATCTAGCAAACATCATTTGTTTGTTTCTTAGGTGGGCGTTAACGAATGACAAGGTAACTTCCATGTTCATGACCGCTACCATTGTGCCAAATAGAGCCATGTGTTTGTTTTTACGGTGAGAGTTGGATTGATGAGAATGAGAGTGTTGGTGGAGAATGAAAGAAGGTGGATGTGTTATAAAGAAATGTGAAATGGCGTTTTGGAATGGCAATAGTAGGAATTGGAAGCTTACTAGATAGTTTTTTTAGTTATGATGTTTCTCTCAAAGGAGATGGAGCGAAAATGGTGAAACAAGCAGACTCATAGTCATTGTTATTTTGTATCTTTAGGCTATGTTTGTTTCGACATTTTTTCCTCCATTTTCAGTGGGGAAAAAATGTTATTGTTGAAAATATATGTCTGATAAAACTTCGCTCTCCATTCTTAACGCTCCAAAGTGACATTTTTGGCTTTCAACGTCATCACAACTCCTTCCCTCCATTCTCATCGCTCCAAAATGTCACTGTCGAAATAAACATTCTTAGGCTCTATTTTTAGCTTTTTTTCTCCATTCTCAACACTTCAAAACGTCATTTTTGACATTCAACGATAAAACTTGCCCTCCATTTCCACAGCTCCATTCCTAGCACTCCAAAATGTCACCGCATAATCAGTGGCAGATGCAGGAATTTTTTCCTGTGTGGGCGGACCTAAAAAGTTGAAGAAAAAGTTTTGCAGTACAGAGAATAATCAAACCTAACTTACTCGGCATTTCTGCAAATAATACTTCAATAATTCACAGTAAGAGCATATAAGACAAAAACAAAAGAAAATACAGCAGTAGACAAGAAGTGATAATGTGATGCCTGCTTGAAGCCTGTCGGCTCACGGCTGTCGGACTGTGGGAGAAGAAGGTCAGAAGGGAGATGTCGGTCGAGTAACCAGTCGAGGCGCATATTGGAGAAGGAGATGGTTGTTGCTAAAGAAAGGAGATGGTTGTTTATATATGCTTTGAACTTTATAATAGACAATGGTTTATATATA
Source organism: Platanthera guangdongensis (assembly GCA_039583875.1). Lineage (NCBI taxonomy): Eukaryota > Viridiplantae > Streptophyta > Magnoliopsida > Asparagales > Orchidaceae > Platanthera > Platanthera guangdongensis. The sequence goes on along the minus strand of CM077156.1, from coordinate 192,019,993 downwards.
AACCGATGTTTATTCTAGGGTTCAGGATAGAATAAACATCAATTTATATATAAACCGTTGTCTATTCTACGCTGAAGATTAGACGGCGGTTTGTATATAAACCATTGTCTATTCTACCCAGAAGAATAGACAACGGTTTCTATATAAACTGATGGCTATTCCACCCTAAAGAAATAGACAGCAGTTTATATATAAACCGTTGAAGAATATACCGACGGAATCATGTCGAGTGCCCAGTACATCCAACGCAGTCAAACTCCATCTCTAACAGTTTATAGTGGACTTTAAACATCATGACCCGAGCACTAATAAAATGTCTGAACTTTAGATTGTGGTTATTATAATAACCGATGTCTGTTCCATTACTTTTTAAAAAATAATAATCGATGCTCGCAAAGAAGAACCCTATTCCGCGATTTTTTTCTCAGTGTGGGCGGCCGCCCACACTCGCGCTTTATTAAGTCCACCCCTGCGCTTAATATCAAAAATATGTTCATAGATTTTTTTTTTGAAAAGCAGTGAACCATCTTATTTTTCAATTTTCTCTTCTCATGTATGATAATGTTATTGTATATTCGGATATCTAACGAGCTCGGAGGTTAAACGAGTTTGATTTTGATACTGGGATATCTGATATCCGTATTAAACCTAGAGCTTGCCTATAAAATCCAAGCTAGGGGCAACTAGTAGGTAGTTCCACTTTAACCACCACCCGGGATGTTTCAAGTGACCCAACATTCTCGAAGTTGCCCCAGCCGCTCGAAATTCCCGCTGTCGTGGTTTTTCGTTCTCTGGAAGCCTTTTTGTTCTCGCCGCTAGAGTCGAAATCATAGAAAAATATGAAAAATATCGCCCCTCACGTCTTTGGGCCATTGTCGGTGCTCGAACAAAAAAAAAGAAGGAAGAGATTTTAATTCTCATCCCTGGTTCTCTCGGGATTTCTGGCAGCTGCCGCCTGGATCGGGAAAAAGCTCGCTGCTACTTTGCTCGGTCCCGCCGCCTGTAAGAAAATGCTTTCTGTCGGCTTTTTCCCTGATGATTCTGCGCCGGTGGAGAGAAGGCCCCGTCGTTGGCATTGATCGGGACACGAAAAACAATAAAAAAGGATCTGTCGTTGCCTCTGGATCGGGAGAATAAAAAATTTTTTATGGCCGCCGTCGATCGGCACATGGAAAAATAAGTCCCGTCGCGTCTTCTCTTGTGCGCCGCTTGCGATTTCCGACGATTTCCCCATGCCTACCATTCGCGATCTCTGTGTGTCGCTCCCGATTTTCTGCACTTCTCGTCTCTGTCATGAGGAGTAAACAATGCGGTGATCCTTTAGTTGAAAGTTGTTGCAGATCCGGAACAATGAGAGGAAGAAAGGACCACAATTTTACAGCAGGATGAATTTTCCTTTTTTGTGGGGCCTTCATCTGCTGCAAAAGGGTTGCAACATTCTTCGTTTGGTTTCCACTTCCCAAATCTGAAATATCTTGTAGTTTTTTTGGAAAAGAAATTGGCTTCATCCTGTTGAGTGCTTTTATTTGAAGTTTGTCAATCGAATCTAGTTCTTGGTGACTGTGTTCAACCAGAGAGGAGGAGCAAACTATATTTCTGCATTGGATCCGAAAACTTGTCTTCTCTGTGCAGATCAAGTGATATTGTTCAGTTTGCGTACTTCATTTTAAAATATTGAAATGTAGCACCTATGATAGAGTAAAATTGTAGTCTTTTAGTCACACTGATTTTCGTGGGTAGAAACTTCACGTTCAACTTGACTTAAAAGAACGAGAGATTTATCACATAGTGCTCAACGATTTTGTCACTATCCGAGAGGATATGGACGAATATCATTGGAGCAAAGATAATGATGTTTTGTAAGGATTGCCTTCTAAATCTCCTGAATCATCGCCTTACAATGACCTTAAGCAAGCTACCTTCTAAGTGGTTCACCTTCAAGTCTGAAATGAACAGACTGAAGAAGAAAGAGGAAGTCTCACAGAATATTGCGATATGTTGGTCTTCTGAGTAGCAGCTGGACAACACTGTTACCTATCATGTGACTAATGACAAGGATCTTCCATCTAAGGTCACAGTAGTTATAGAATAGGCAGAAAACTATAATGGAGGAGAGATCAAGGTGACCCATGCTGGGAATGCTACCTTGGTGCTCTACTCAGGTTAAATTTTAATTATGAAAAATATTAAATTTATTTCTTCACTAATTATTAATTTAGTATCCATTAGTCTACTTTGTGATGTCAGTATATTTTTTAAAAAATTTTGTATCGGTTAACTCACACTATTTTGGATGTGCATACGTCCAAAATATAATGTATCGACTAAGTCTAGCAAATGAAACAATTCAATCAAACTTAGTCTTAAGACTCTTCATGAGAGACTAGGACGCATGAACTATAAGAAGATGTTCCAAATTTCTATAACTCACCAGATCACGTTAGACATTAAAAATCAACTTGAAAAATGTGAGATGTGTGCTCAGACTAAGATCACAAGTAAACTTTTAGTGTGGTTACAAGGAGCACAACACCCCTAGAACTAATACATTCTGACATCTGTGACTTTAAAATTTTCGTCACTGAATGGGGTAGGAAGTATATGATCATCTTTATAGATGAGTGATATAGGTTATGTCACATTTACCTTCTTAAAACTAAAGATGAAGCATTTGAAAATTTTTATCTTTACAAAACTAGTGTATAAAACTAACTTGACATGAAAATCAAAAGTTTTAGAAGTGATAGAGAAGGAGAATACATGTTCAGTGAGCTCAAGTATTTCCTCAACACTCAAGGAATCATAGATGAAACCAATGCTCTTTACTCACCACAATCAAATGGTATAACTGAGCGAAAAAAATAGAACGTTAACAAAAATGTTAAACTCCATGTTTCTAACTGTTGGCGTGCATACTACTTATTAGGGAGAAGCTGTTTTAACTGCAAATCATATTTTACAAAAAAATCCCCCAAGCGAAGTTAGAGTTTACAACCTACGAGTTTTGGTTTAGGAGACCTTCAAACATAAGTAGACTTAAGACTTGAGACTGTATATATAACCTATGTTAGGGTTTTTGACCAAATAAGGTCTAAGCTTGAATCCAGGACCAACACATATATCTACATGAGTTGTGCTGAAGATAGTATTGCAGATAGATTCTTAGATATTTTCAATAATATAGTTATAGAATCTAGGGATGTTGTGTTCTTGGAAGATAAATTTCTTAATGATAAGAACTTGTCACTCCCAAGTATGCAAAAAACTATTACTGAGGAAGATGTTGAATTAGTATCGAGCACTCCATACTCAATTCTTGTAGATAACTTTGACCTAGATTCTAGAAGGACTTCTATGAGAGAGAGAACTTTTAGAACCTTCGGTAGTGATTTTAACACTTACCACATTGACACTAATACATTCACCTATAACGAAGCAATGGGATTAAGAGATTCACTACTTTGGAAAGAAGCAATTGATGAACAGATGAACTCTCTACTTCAGAACAATACTCGGGTGTTAGTTGATAAGCCAAAAAGGGCTAAAATTATAGGGTGTAAGTAGATTGTGGAAAAGAAATTAAATCCTGGTAGTAGTGTAGTTAAGTATAAAACACGCATGGTGGCCAAAGGTTTTACACAAGTTAGTGGAGTGGATTATTTTAATGTATACTTACCAGTATGTCACCTAGTAACCATTAATAACCTCCTTATTATTGCAACTAGTGAGAACTTTATTGTTCATTGAATAGATGTTAAAACTGTGTTCTTGAACACAAATCTAACCAAAGAGATATACACGAGTCAACCTGAAGGTTTTATTGTAGAAGATCACAAAAACAAGGTCTGTAAGTTAATTAAGTCACTATATAGACTAAAATGAGTACACAAATTATGACATAAGAAATTTGACTATAGTATAAAGGTCATGAGATTCATATCGAGTCTTTTTGATAAATGTCTTTACATACACCATACATCAAATAAAATCGTTATAATATGCGTATATATCGATGATATACTAATTCTATAATCTGATCAATCCAAAGTTGATGACATAAAGTCAGATATGATAAAAGAATTTAGCATTAAAAACCTAGGTGTAGTTGAAATTATATCTGACATACAAGTGAGCTTTGGAAATAATGTCATTTCTCTAAGTCAAATATACTACATAAAATTCATGTTGTATACGTGAGGATACAATGAAAGTATAATAGTATAGACAATATATGATTACAATAACCGCTTAAAGTTCAATGAAGGAGCTACGGTTAGATAGTTACATTATTCTAAACTAATTGGTAGTCTCATGTACGTTATGTACAACCCCGTATTCGCAGAGTGGGGGTCCTCCCGGCAGGCGCAAGACCAAATGAGTTTTATGAGCTTTTGAGCAGTTCTCGCCCCTACCCGCGGCCTGGCGGGGCGAGACCGGCCAGTGGCCGGGGGTCTCGCCCCTGCCCGCGGCCTGGCGGGGCGAGACCGGCCAGTGGCCGGGGGTCTCGCCCCTGCCCGCGGCCTGGCGGGGCGAGACCGGCCAGTGGCCGGGGGTCTTGCCACTGCCTGCGGCCTGGCGGGGCGAGACCGGCCAGTGGTCGGGGTTCTCGCCACTGCCTGCGGCCTGGCGGGGCGAGACCGGCCAGTGGTCGGGGGTCTCGCCACTGCCTGCGGCCTGGCGGGGCGAGACCGGCCAGTGGTCGGGGGTCTCGCCCCTACCCGCGGCCTGGCGGGGCGAGACCGGCCAGTGGGCCTGGGGTCTCGCCCCTGCCCGCGACCTGGCGGGGCTAGACCGGCCAGTGGCCGGGGGTCTCTCCCCTGCCCGCGTCCTGGCGGGGCGAGACCGGCCAGTGGTAGGGGGTCTCGCTCCTGCCCGCGGCCTGGCGTGGCGAGACCGGCCAGTGGCCGGGGGTCTCGCCCTTGCCTGTGGCCTGGCGGGGCGAGACCGGCCAGTGGCATGGGATATCGCCCCTGTCCGCGGCCTGGCGAGGCGAGACCGGCCAGTGGTCGGGGGTCTCGCCCCTGCCCGCGGCCTCGCGGGGCGAGACCGGCCAGTAGCCGGGGTCTCGCCCCTGCCCGCGGCCTCGCGGGGCGAGACCAGCCAGTGGCCGGGGGTCTCTCCCCTGCCAGCTGCCTGGCGGGGCAAGATCGGCCAGTAGCCGGGGGTCTCGCCCCTGCCCGCGGCCTGGCGGGGCGAGACCGATCAAGGCCGGGGTCTCGCCCCTGCCCGCGGCCTGGCGGGGCGAGACCGATCAAGGTCGGGGTCTCGCCCTTGCCCGTGTAGTTACTGTTTTACCCTCGGGGGGAATTACCTCTTTACCCCCTAGTGTGGCTGTTTTCTATTGACCCGAGGCATATTTGGCGTAGGGGTATTTCTGGCATTTTGGTCCATGGGATTTGGAAAACTATAAATAGACCCTTAGGGGTGCCTTGGAGAGGGGGACTTCTTCACTCTCTCTTCATCCTTCAAGGCACCCTAGCTCAAGCATTGGCTAGGGAGGGGGAGACCTCCAAGGTCTTCCGGGTGTGAGGTGAGACTTCCGCGCTAGAGCCGAGGGTCTGTTTCTAGCTTCTTGATCCTTTGGTCTGTGACGTTCTCCTGAGTGTAGTAAGTGTGAGGTCACCCCTTTCCAGGGACCCCGAACTCTACAGAGGTCATTTTTGGCTTCAACACTTTGGTGCGGTGAGCGTGGAGGACATGCCGGATCATGAGGATCCGTTTTGCTATGCACTGGTCATCCAGACGTCCATCAAGGGCAACACCGTCTCCCGGATCTTGGTTGACAACGGGAGCTCTGTCAACGTCATTTTTAAGAAGGCATTTGACGAGATGAAGGTAGAGCCAAGTAGGATGTCAGCCTCAGACGGACCCCTCTTCGGATTTTCAGGAGAGAAGAAGGAGGTCGAAGGTGGAGTAGGACTCTAAGTAAAATTGGGAGGAACCTCAAGGAACTATCGGTTCGTCATTGTTGACGCTCCGAGCAGCTACAACGCCATCTTCGGAAGGCCCCTCATCAGCGCCTTCCGTTGTGTGCTGTCTTCTTTCCACCAGTGTCTCAAGTTCAGCTCAGGAAGGATCCAGGTCAAAATCAAGGGAGACCCTAGGATGGCAAGACAGTGCTACGTCACGGCCGTCAACACCATCTCTTGGTTGGCCAAGGCAGAGGAGATGGATAAGTTCATGGAGAGCTTGAGCAAGATGGAAGTGTCCGAGGAGAATGAAGCGGAAGACAGCCATCATGTCTAGGCCTCCTGAGGGTGCCTAACCCTGGGGAAGTTTTTTCCTTTTTCTTGTCTCGTAACAAGTGTTACCCCTGACCAGCTGAGTCAGGGGAACATGTAACTCATATTTTCCGCTGCCAGACTCTCACTAGCTAGCAGGGCAGGTTGATCTCTCTGAGGGTGGGGTAGGACTCACCTCGAGATGGATTCTGCTGTCAGGCTCTCACTAGCTGGCAGGACAGGTTGATCTCTCGGAGGGTGGGGTAGGACTCACCTCGAGATGGATTCCGCTGTCAGGCTCTCACTAGCTGCCAGGGCAGGTTGATCTCTCGGAGGGTGGGGTAGGTCTCACCTCGAGATGGATTCCGCTGTCAGGCTCTCACTAGCTGGCAGGGCAGATTGATCTCTCGGAGGGTGGGGTAGGACTCACCTCGAGATGGATTCCGCTGTCAGGCTCTCACTAGCTGGCAGGGCAGCTTGATCTATCGGAGGGTGGGGTAGGTGTCACCTCGAGATGGATTATGCTGTCAGGCTCTCACTAGCTGGCAGGGCAGGTTGATCTCTCGGAGTATGGGGTAGGTATCACCTCGAGATGAATTCCGCTGTCAGGCTCTCACTAGCTGGCAGGGCAGGTTGATCTCTCAAAGGGTGGGGTATGACTCACCTTGAGATGGATTCCGCTGCCAGGCTCTCACTAGATGGTAGGGCAGGTTGATCTCTCGAAGGGTGGGGTAGGTCTCACCTCGAGATGGATTCCGATGTCAGGCTCTCAATAGCTGGCAGGGCAGGTTGATCTCTCAGAGGGTGGAGAGGTCTCACCTCGAGATGGATTCCGCTGCCAGGCTCTCACTAGCCGGTAGGGCAGGTTGATCTCTCGGAGGGTGGGGTAGGTCTCACCTCGAGATGGATTCCGCTACCAGGCTCTCACTAGCTGGCAGGGCAGGTTGATCTCTCGGAGGGTGGGGTAGGTCTCAGCTCGAGATGGTTTCCGCTGTCAGGCTCTCACTAGCTGGCAGGGCAGGCGTGCCTCTCGTGGATGCCCAGTGTTTTTTACCCGGAGGAGGTCTCGCCACCCAAGCTCCCATCAGCTGGCATGACAGGTTGACCCCTCCGGGGGGTGAAGTGTTTTTTACCCGGAGAGGGTCTCGCCACCTAGGCTCCCATCAGCTGGCATGTCAGGTTGACACCTCCGGGGGGTGAAGTGTTTTTTACCCGGAGGGGGTCTCGTCACCCAGGCTCCCATCAGCTGGCATGGCAGGTTGACCCCTCCGGGGGGTGAAGTGTTTTTTACCCTGAGGGGGTCTCGCCACCCAGGCTCCCATCAGCTGGCATGGAATATTGATTGCGCAAGAAACTCACACTCAGCGAATACGTTGGGTTGGATGTTTCTTTCCGAGCTTGTGCCAACCTCGCAAAGAGCGGAGATTGTATACAACCCCGTATTCGCAGAGTGGGGGTCCTCCCGGCAGGCGCAGGACCAGATGAGTTTTATGAGCTTTTGAGCAGTTCTCGCCCCTGCCCGCGGCCTGGCGGGGCGAGACCGGCCAGTGGCCGGGGGTCTTGCCCCTGCCCGCGGCCTGGCGGGGCGAGACCGGCTAGTGGCCGGGGTCTCGCCCCTGCCCGCGGCCTGGCGGGCGAGACCGGCCAGTGACCGAAGGTCTCGCCCCTGCCCGCGGCCTGGCGGGGCGAGACCGGCTAGTTGCCGGGGGCCTCGCCCCAGCCCGCGGCTTGGCGGGGCGAGACCGGCCAGTGGTCGGGGGTCTCGCCCTTGCCCGCAGCCTGGCGGGGCGAGACCGGCCAGTGGCCGGGGGTCTCGCCCCTGCCCGCGGCCTGGCGGGGCGAGACCGGCTAGTGGTCGGGGGTCTCGCCCCTACCCGCGGCCTCGCGGGGCGAGACCGGCCAGTGGCCGGGGGTCTCGCCCCTGCCAGCGGCCTGGCGGGGCGAGACCGGCCAGTGGTCGGGGGTCTCGCCCCTGCCCGCGACCTCGCGGGGCGAGACCGGCCAGTGGCCGGGGTCTCGCCCCTGCCAGCGGCCTGGCGGGGCGAGACCGGCCAGTCGCCGGGGGTCTCGCCCCTGCCCGCGTCCTGGCAGGGCGAGACCGGCCAGTGGTCGGGGGTCTCTCCCCGGCCCGCGGCCTGGCGTGGCGAGACCGGCCAATGGTCGGGGGTCTCGCCCCTGCCCGTGACCTGGCGGGGCGAGACCGGTCAAGGCCGGGGTCTCGCCCTTGCCCGTGTAGTTACCGTTTTGCCCTCCGAGGGAATTACCTCTTTGCCCCCCTGTGTGGCTGTTTTCTATTGGCCCGAGGCATATTTGGCGTATGGGTATTTCTAGCATTTTGGTCCATGGGATTTGGAAAACTATAAATAGACCCTTAGGGTGCCTTGTAGAGGGGGACTTCTTCACTTTCTCTTCATCCTTCAAGGCACCCTAGCTCAAGCATTGGCTATGGTGGGGGAGACCTCCAAGGTCTTCCGGGTATGAGGTGGGACCTCCGCGCTAGAGCCGAGGGTCTGTTTCTAGCTTCTTGATCCTTTGGTCCATGACGCTCTCCTGAGTGTAGTAGGTGTGAGGTCACCCCTTTCTAGGGACCCCGAACTCCACAGAGGTCATTTTTGGCTTCAACACGTTATGGTATGCGCTAGACTTAACATAGTCTTTACGGTAGGCATGTTAAGCAGATTCACTAGTAATCCCGGCCATGATCATTGGAATGCCCTTGATAAACTGATGAGATATTTAAAGCACGCCCAAAAGTATGATTTATACTACAATGGTCATCCTTCAATTATTGAAGGATATTCTAATGCATCATGGTGCTTATAAATAAATAACAACAACAACAACAAGTCTATTAGTGGTTTCATATTCACATTAGGAGCAACTGTAGCCTGAAAGTCCAAGTGGCAATTATGCATTGCTCTCTCGTCTATAGAATCTGAACTCTGCACTCTAGCTTTAGCAGGAGAAGAAGTAAAGTAGATAAGAGATTTGGCAATGAATATTTCACTGACAAGCCTGAAACTGAGTTTTGTTGCAGTTTACTACGACAATCGGACTACAAAAATGATTGCTACGAACATTTTGTTTAATGGAAAAAAGGAAGCAATTAAGGATGAAACAAGTTTGGTTGATCTCCCTCACAAGTTAAAGGATTATGAGCATGATTGATGTGAGGTTAAAAAATAATTTTTGCATATGGTTTGGTAAAAGAATTAAATAAAGTTTTTACAATAAAACATCGGGGGATATAAGATTAAAATTTAAAGAAATAAAAAAATATCTCACATTTGTTTATGTTTTGATAGTAAAAACATATAACTGCAAACATTCAAGCATCCAATAACAGACTGAAAACCTCAAATAATCTCTTGATAAAAACCTGAGATTGTTAGATGCTAGTCATTTCACATTTGATGACTTAACATCTTTCTCATCATAAATTGATTCGAGAATTATTCAACTGATATAGAAAGTTGTTATAAAAGTTAATCTAACATTAATAATCATAATATATTATTTCACACTTGATAATGTTACAAATGATGTTGTGTCAAATCATTCAACATTTGATAACGAGGTACATAGTGATCATTAACGAGTAAGATAATAATATTTGATTTATTGAAATCATAACTTGATTGGTCCTAGTTAGACTATATAGAGATGTTGACAGTGTTACTTCACTACTACTACATGTACTATGCTCATTTAGGTAGAGTTAGTTTACTTTAAATGTCTCTGCATATATTTTATGAATTCATAGAGTCTAAACTCATGAAATTCCTTGACACTGGTGAAAATGGATGAGAGAAAGTAGATTTTAACATGAATGCTAGTAATCTACTCTCTCAGTAAAATAATTACTTATCAATCCATTTTTATTTCTATGTTTTCAGACTTTTATTCTTGAGTTGTACTTTTTTGTTTGGATGTTTGTTTCTATTTACGTAAAACTCCTATTATGCTCTAAATTGTGTTATTTTCTCTAGATAATGTGTAAAATCTGAAACTTGGTACTTTCTACTTCCCTGTACTCGGAAACGTAAACGTTATATATCACAAATATATGAGAAGATTGTTAATATATATTCGGATATAAAACGGGCCTGGAGGCTTAACGAGTTTGGTTCGAGTACCGGGATATCTGATACCCATATTAAACTTAAGGTTTGTTTATAAAACTCAAACTAGGGGCAACGTGAAGGTAGTTCCACTTTGATCACCACCCAAGATGATTCAAGCGACCCAACAGATACTACATCTTCATTATTCTCTTATTTCTTTACCATTGCCATTTTTTGATATCTCCAATCTCAACATTATTGTCCCACAACTACTTAATTTTATGTCGCTATAGTCATCCCAAACAAAACCTAAGTCAAATAAAATGTACATAAACGTTAAAATTTGGTATTGTAAATGATGTGAAACGTTTATACGATGTTACATGTCATATAAATTATGAAGTGTCGTATATGCCACTTCGACATGCATTTTGAAGCACCGTACACACTGTGAAAGCGTCGTATGTTGCACTTAAACAAATACTATTTAGTGTTAATGTATCGTGTATGCTATTAAAAAAATCGTATGTGTGTATGCCTATATCATAAGAAAATTTAGTTACACTCATGAGGATGAAGATCAACTTCTTCAAGTGATTTCCATCAACTTTTTTAACATGTAAGGCATTTCTCCTAGGTAAATAGTATTTAAAATTTTCAAGAACATGAAAATAATTAAAAAATTTATTTAAATAATAACGATGAAAACTAGTGTTGAAGCTGGGAAATCCCCTTACTCTAAAAATTCGGATCAAGTCAGCCTACAGTTACTGATTCTGCGGTCCGACATCACAATTCAAATGACGATCGTGGGAGAGAGAAAACTATACAAAAGCACACTCCAAGTGCTCTAGCAGGGAGGTCTCGCCATTTACCCTGAAGTTTGGGAGAAACTTCCCCTCCGCAACTAAAAGCTGGGCGAGGTACTAGGCAGATATGGACTTGGCGAGTATCCACTTGGGGGGGGATCTCAACCTCTTCCAACAGTCCTTTTCTAGTACCCATGTGGGGCTATTTATAAAGAAATCTTAGGGGGGTATAGACGAGTATCCAGGTTCTGCCAGCGAGTTCTAAGGGTCTACTCCCTCATACTCGCATATACTCGCCCAAGCCCGCCTCTACTCGCCCATACTTACAAAAACTCGCCCAAGCTCGCCCCCGCTCGCCCAAGCTCACCTCTGCTTGCCCAAGCTCGTCTCTGCCGCCTCTTCTCGCCCAAGCTCGGCTCTGCTCGCCTTTGCTCGCACAAGCTCGCCTCTACTCGCTCAATGGTCTGTGAATAGCCGTCTCCTTGGTTACTTCTAATCTCGACAAATTACGGGTTATACAACTAAAATATATTTAAAACAAGAATTTAATATAGTTATTTAGTTTATGTATATATAATATAATTCACTTATACAACTAGAATATATTTAAAACAAGAATTTAATATAGTTATTTAGATTATGTATATATAATATAATTTCATTAATTTGTCTCTAGAATAAATTATTAAAAATATACTTTAATCTCCTTTTAAATGTTTATGATAAATTTATGTATATTAAATGCTATAGTTGGGGCATTACCGTACTCCGACGTCGGCTTGCTCGAATTTTGACAACATTAAAAGCGGCACTCTATCACTGTGTTGCTAAATTTGTAGTAGTTATTATTTTTAAATTTACGCATTAAAAGCTGTATAAATCCAATAATAATAATAATAATAGTATATTAAGGAGATTGTTATTCCAAAAGCGCATTTAATTTAGGTGATTGTTAACCGCAACTCGGTTTTGCCTATTCACACCACATTGTTAACCGCTATCCGAAAATATAACCGCACTCCATTTTTTTTCTTGCCGCACCCCATTATTCTTTTCGACGCATCCAAAAATATCCCCTAGTGGTGTGCGTGAAATGACTAATAGAGCAGCGTTGGGTGATGATTTCCCTCATGTATTGTACTTTTAGAGTACCAAAAAATATACATTTTTAGCCGGAGAGGGGGACACGGGCGCCGACGGAAGGAGCACGCTGAAAGGAAGACCGACTTGTTAGCCGGAGAGGAAGATGGCGTGAGGAAGATGCAAGAGACGGGAGCAGCTCGGCGAAGAAGAAGACGGGGTGCGACTTCCGTGAAATGGCGAGGATGAGGTGTGAGTAAAGTTTTAGAAAAAAAATAAATAAAATGGGGTGCGGATAGCCATATGAGGGGTGTGGTTAACAATCACCTTAATTTATGGGGTTCTTTTTCTGCTTAGATTTCTCTATCCACAAACTTTTTTTTTGACATTTCGAGTGTGCGAGCCCGGCAACCCCAATGTGCTTCTTTCAAGTGTTGATATGTCTTTTAAATAGAGAAAGATTCTCTCACATACAACACTCAAACCTTTGTCCCGCTATAGTGGGGTCCGCTATATGGATCTTTTGTCGACATTTTGCACTATCTTGTGTCATGCGACGTGTTTTAGGGGGAACTTAAATTTTGCATAATTTCATAAGGGTGACTAAATTTTACGATGATCGTCTACATAACACAACTCTCATCATTTTCATCCAGGCTTAAGGCTCTATTTGTTTGGGCGTTTCGGAGCTCCGTTTTGGGCAAACGCCGCCGGAAGGCGGGTAAACAAATGAATCTCCGGCGGCGTTTGCTCCGTTTCCACCCGCCCGCCTTGAGAAACGCCTCAAAAAGCTCCGTTTGGAGCAGCCACCTCCCCCCTCCGTTTCGAACACTCCGTTTCCACCCGCCGGATCGGTCCGCCACCGCCGAAACAAATGAAGCCTAAAACTGGCTCACGCTAGCTTAACAAAATTCTCTCACATGGGGTAGAAAAAATGTTCTCCTTTTCTTTGCGCAACACAACTTTTTCAGCATTTTATGACTATTAACCGAAGCAAATCATGATGAATTTTTGGCACTTTGCACCCCATGATTTCATATTTGACACTTTCCACCCTCCAAATCAGTTTTATTTGACACTTTGCACCCTCATATCATTTAATAAGAATAAATTTAATTTTTAATTCCGAAAATTGAATGCAGGAGGGGTATTTGGGTCATTTTTTAAAAATTATTTCATTCACTTCTAACTGCAGACCGATATGTTAAATTTCGGTGGTTTATTTTCACTCATTTAACTCGTGAACACTATTTGCAGACCAAAAAATGATATTAAACAAATTTGTTCCCTCTTTTTAATCATTTTATTCTTCAATATATGACATATCCAATTTGCAATTTGTTTACTTCTTTGCCCTAGAACATTATAAACACATTAATCTATATTTTTTCTTCGCACTTTGCACATTTTACAACATATTTATAATTAGAATATGCCATAAAAATCATGTTGATATTCTATGTACTTGGCACTCGGGATCATATATACCATAGAAATCGTGTTGATTATGCCATAGAAATCATCAAATATGCCATAGAAATCAAATATGTCAAGAAAATGACAAATATTCATGTACTTGGACAAGAAATCAACAGATATGCCATAAAAATCATGCTGATTATATACACTCTCTGCTTTCTTTGTTGTCACTTTGCACATTATAAACATGGGTAGCCCATGCCCGGTTGATAGTCAGGATATTCTATTATCACATGAACAATTTCAGCAAATTTAATCAAAACATCATATAAGAAACTAAAACTCTAAAAACATACCGAATTTCTAAAACTCCAAAAATACACTGAATTTCAATCTCATTACAAGAGCTTCAAAAACTAAAACTCAAAGTAATAATTCATAAGACAATCTCATTACACAAAATGAACATAATTTCAAAACAATCTCTTAGTGATGAAACATGAGCTACACTTCTCATGTTGTGTCCTCCCAAACATCTTCCTCACCTGTTAAATAAAAATACAATTTAGTAGGAGTGAAATTTAAGAAAAAGTAAATAACATAATACCAAAAATCTCACCATGATTAAATGGTGCAGTTATTGATTCTTGAGTTGCAATATCATTTGTTGTTGTGCTCTTCATCTTCACCTATATTTATAAATATAGCAAACAATTGTCAATCGTTAAGAGATTTATACATCAAAACTTTAATACAATAATTGATTTTTTACAGACCGATAATTTCGATCGGATAGTTAATGTTTGTTGTGTTGGCTCAACATTCTTTGAAGCTTGACTGCAGCTTTTCTTGTTATGACTAGTCGCTCCACAATTAGAGCATGCATATTTGCTACTGGATTTTTTCAAACCATATTTACGAGTACTCACCTCATCTGCATCTTTCCTTCTAACTTGCTTTGAAGGTCTTCCAGCTTTTTTTAGCATTCCATGACACCAAAATATTTTTATTAGCACGCGGCCACTCCCTTTGTCCCTTAATAGGATTCAGCAAATGTTCATATGCTTTCAGGTAGATGTTTTTCTTGTACCAATAGTCTATATAGTCTTCAACCCTTTCCCTTTGGTAGAATATACATGCTATGACGTGCACACATGGTATTCCGGTGAGATCACACTTATGACAACTGCAACTTTGGGAAGTCAATTCAACAGTCCATTTATCCCCGACCCACCCTTTTACCTCAAATTTATCATTGTCATTTCATTCCAAAATATAATCATGAACACCTCTTTTGTTGGTTTCAAAATTTTTTTGGATATTTGGACAAATATCTCCACAAACCTTTAACATCTTATCTTTTTGTGTATATAATCTCCTCATCATAATCACTCTTATGATCTCTAGCATTGTTATGATGGGTTTTCCTCTTGCCTTTAAGATTACATTGTTGAAACATTCACATAAATTGTTGAGTAGCATATCACACTTTGGCCATGTACTAAAATGTTACCTTGCCCAATTTTTAAGTTCTCTTGCCCTTACCCAATCGTATGCCTCTATATTGTATAGTCTCGACTTCTCCATTTCAGTGTTAAAATCAACTATTCTGCTAGCCGATGCGGCCTTCCACAATAAATTTTTAAGTTGCAAACCTTTATGAATTTGCTTAAAATTGCCATACATATGTCTAAGGCAAAACTTATGCTCAACATTAGGTAGTAATTCTTGTACTGCACGTATCAAATCTTTTTGCTTATCGGACATGATTGTCCGAGCATAGTTATTAACAATGTTCAAATCCCGTATCAAAAGACCAATAAACCATTTCCATGATTTTCCATTTTCCCTTCTAACAATGTCATATGCTACTGGATAAATATCATTGTTCCCGTCAACACCAACCACACATAGTAAAACTCCATCATTTGTGGTCTTTAAGTGTGTCCCATCTAAACCTATAATGAGTCGACATACTTGAAGAAAACCAACTTTCAAAGCACCCCAACATATATATAATCGCTTAAAAATACATGCATCTGATCACAAACTTTGTTTACATTGGATTTTGATGGTTGTGTTTGGATTGGTTCGTGGGATTTCCTTGCAGTAGTTCCATAAACTAGTATATTGCTCCAACTCTGTTTCATGATTGATTTTATTTGCATGTTTTTTTGTTCTATACATTTTCCAAATAGAGAGAGATGTTCTGTTTTCCATTTGCATCATTTCTTGCATCAAATGCACCGACCACTCAGGATTGCTCCTAAGGTGGTTTTGATATTTGTTGGCAAGGTAATCAGAAGTACAATATTTAGATGTTACAGTCCTAAAACATGTGTGTTCACCTTTAATGGTCTTCACTTGAAAAGTATTATCACTTTTTGATATGAAGGAGGCGTACAATTGCCAACCACAATCACAAATTACTTGAATTTCATCACTACAATTTTTGCTGAATTTGATTGGCTTTCCTTGCATGTTAGCATATGTCCTAACAGCTTCTCTAAACTCACCAGCTGTAGTGAAACACAATCCAACTTCGAAATCAAAATGTGATTCGTTAGCATTTCCTTCATAAATTTGGTACTTTGATGATTTATTTTTAATGGAGTTAGACATGAGTGGACTTTTACCCTTATAATGCTCTATCATTTGAGTTTGTTCAATTTTATGTGATTAACTTGGTTCCTTCAAACCAACCCACTCAATAATTTCATCAATATTTTCGTCATACTCCATATCATCATACTCAAAATCATCATCTACGAAGTCATCACTAAAACTAGAATAACTTTTATCTGTGTCCTCTTCGTTGCTAAATGATTCACTTCTATCAAGCTCAAAGATATTTTTTTCTGTCGGATTAAAATTACTTTGAGGATAAGCTTCAACAGTCTCAACATAAACATCGACTACTCTATTACGGTCGATATGCCTAATTAGATTTTTAACTTCTTCGTCGGTATCGAGTGAAATCATATTAGGGCAATCTTCTGGCCCACTTAAGTTGTTGTAAAACCTAACCCAGCACAAGTGACCAACCAGTGTACACATTTCATGCAAATCAGTTAAGCCTAACTCATTGTAATCACAATAGTCAAGCACATGAACTACATCAGGCACATAAGACATTCTGCTTGAAGCCAAAAAGGACCCGAAATGGTGCATTTTAATAGTGAGCAATGAAATCTCGTATGACATGTAAAGTGCTCCGTCCCGCGACTCTTTATCTCTCATAACCCAGACCATTCTAAAAATTGAAACATTCTTAAGTAAACATCCAAACCTAAAAAAACTAGGAATTAATGTTTTTATACCTTCTAGGAAAACACTGCAACAGCAGGATCGATCACCGGAGTTGGAGGTCGCAGCGGCGCGATCGTGAGAGGCGCTGTTAGAACAAAAAATAGGGCTTTTTAAAAGGGTTCACTAAGTAAACAACCAAACCTAAAAAAAATTAGGAATCAAAATTTTTGTACCTTCCAAGAGAGCACTGCAGCAACAGGAAAAATTGCCGGAGTTGGAGGTCGTAACAGCGAGATCGTGGGAGTGAATGTTTGACCAACAAAAATCAGGGCTTTTCAAATGTTTCACAAAGCAAACAACCAAGCCTAAAAAATTTAGGAATTACAGTTTTTATACCAACTAGGAGAGCACTGTAGCAGCATGATTGATCGCCGGAGTTGGAGGTCGCAGCGACGAGATCGTGGGCTGCGGCAGTAGGACACCTCCGTGGAGTAGGAAAAAGGTATGCGGTGATCGATCGCCGGAGAAGGATGTCGCAACGGCGAGAACGCACAAGGTGCGGCGGTTCTTATGCAAGTGAGCGGCGAGAAGCTTGGATAAAACAAAGCAGAGCAGCCACCGTAGGTTCTCGCCTTGAACTTGGAAGAAAGAAAGGCGGAGAAGAGATCGCTGGAGAAGAGATTGCCCAGAGGAGCGGTGGCGAGGGTGGAGTCGAATGGTGCACAGGAGTGTTGTTCGGGAATTTAGGGAGGAGTGAATAACGCTTCAGGATTTTAGGTTTAGGTTTGGGGGGGGGGGGGATATGCCCAAATTGCCCCCAGAATTAAAAAATAAAATTTTAAATGAATTCAAAAAACTGATTTAATAATAATATGGTGCAATCTGCCAAGCAAAATATATTTGCAGGGTGCAAAGTGCCAAAATTTTAAAACTGGGGTGCAATATGCCAAGAGCCCCTAATTACAGGGTGCAAAGTGCCAAAAATTCAATCATGATAGAAATTAGAAATGAATTTTTCACATCCTTTAAATCAGTGAGCATCATAATAAGGTTGCGTTTGGAGCGTCTTATAATAGCTTACTTGTTCTGGTGAGGTTGGACGAAAATGTCATTGTCATAGAATGTATATTTGATATCACAAATGTTACAAAAAAGAAACTAGTCTGAGGCATAAGATTTTGGTATGACAATGACACTTTTGTCCAACCTCACCGGAGCAAATAAGTAGCGATAAGCCACGCCAAACACAATCTAAGTCTCCAAACTCATGAGAGGCACTACTAAAATATGTATTTATACAAACGCCTTGTTTTTTTGCCCGTCTTTTAAATTCACGGCAACATAGTAAGGCTTCGTTTGGCGCAGTGTTTAGAGTTCTCCGTTTGGGGCAAACGCTGCCGCACGGCTGGTAACCAAATGGCCAGCGACGGCGTTTGCTCTGTTTGCACCCGTCGTGCCATGGGAAATGAAGAAAAATAGTGGGATTCCAACCGCGTCTCCCCCCCCCCCCCCCTGATTCCAAAAGCCCTCCTCCACCCACCTCCAGAGCAAAACGTCAATCTAAACTAAGCCAAGTCTTCAAATTCATGGCAGGTTTTTTCTTGAAGGGGATTTTTTCCCGCGGCAACATAGAAAGTCATGCATGTAACTTCCTCAAGCTAAAAACTTCCTAAGCATTGATTATAGGTGTTTGATTTGACAGTTATGAAAAAAGTGTTTGTGTCAAAAGAACAATTGCAGGATTTTTTTAAAAGTAATGAACTCTCTCACTTCCAGAAAAACTAAAATGAACTTTTCGCTTTTTTCATCATCCACTTATGTTTTTCTAATGACTATAGTTCTCCCATGACACTGCCACTTTCCTTAATGCCACCACCATCCCAAATAGAGCCAAAGCTCTTCTTCTGCGTCCGGCCTCAACATTGATAAGATCGCTCTTAATTCTAATATGGATTCAATATGATTGATGAGGCCAAGGTAAAATATATAGCAAAATTGGGGTGCAGATAGCACATCACCCATGATTCCCACTTACTTGGTGGGGATCATCTGGCTAACTCCCACGCACGTGATCGACACGCAATATCCCTCGCACGGATTAGGCGCAAATCGACACGTCCGGTCGAAATGGTCGGCCGCCTCCTTCACCCCTCGGCGGCCAACCGCCGAGGGGCCAGGGGGCCTCGGTCGACGGATCCCGCCGCCCCACGTGGTTGTAAGGCCGCACCCGCAAGGGGAGGCCACGCCCCGCGGCTGCAGGGCCGCACCCACAAGGGGCGGCCATGCCCCGCAGCCCCCCCCCCCCCCCCCGCTGCCGCTTCTTGTGGTCACGAGGTCGCATCAGCAAGGGGTGGTCGCCTCCCGCAACTGCGTGGCCGCACTCGCAAGGGGCGGCTGCCCCCCATAGCCGCCTCTCGCGGCTGCGAGGCCGCAACCGCGCGCAAGGGGTGGCCGCACCACGCGGCCGCCCCACGCGTCCGCCTCCCCGGGCCGCGAGATCGTGGCGGGCGCTATGGCCGTCCACCTCCTCCTCGCCCGACCGATCGTCCAGCCAGCCGCTGCTCTTCCTCCTCGTCGTGGTTGGTCATCTCGCCGGCCATGACTCTTGCTCCTCAGGTGGCCAGTCGCCGCCAAGATAACCACCCATGAGGAGGAGCTCTCTCTGTCGTCTGATCATCCTGCATCAATCATCGTTGTCTGTTACATAAATAACCACCTGCTTAACCACCATGGTTAGTGGGAAATATTTTATTTAATTAATATTTGTGTGCACTTATAAAATATATTAATTAATATTTGCCGGAAATTATATTAAATATGACATGCATTTAGTAATTTGGGTAGTTACAGTGTGCGGATAGCGGAATAACTACCATAACCACCCCTGTGAGCCTATAAAAGGAACCCCAGACCCCCTTTATTTCTAACTTTTCCACCTCCAGCTTTCTTTTTCCTCAGTTCGGAGCTCTGCCAAAAGTCTCCTCCCGTCGAGCCACCCGAAAATTTGCCCAAGTACGTGATGCTCCAAAGAAGAAGACGTTCTATTTGTCGCTCTATGAAGTCTCATACATGTGCGACGCACTTCAAGTCCCCACCAACGCTTCTCTACGTGTCAGGCTACGAATTTCGCCAACCAAGCAATGCGCGGGAACGCCTATCTCCCCCCAAAAGTGACAGAAATCGAGCTTCGTGTGAGGTATCCTGTTGCCCATCAAGCGCACTTGAAGTCTCTCTCATCTCAAAGTTGTAACGAGCAGCGACATGTCACCCTCGATTCCACCAATAACCTGTAAACCGCAGCCAATAGTGAAGTTTGGCCGGCACCATTCTGGTCACGTGGTTTTCCACGTTAAAATTGATTTGTGTTCTATTCTATTTATTCTGTGACTGTGTGCACGGTTGACCGCTCTACGGGCTAAGACAATCTAATACAGTCCAGTCTACCAAGAGGGTTAAATTGGTCGCAACAATTTGGCGACATCTGTGGGAAGCTCTAAGACCCCCCCCCCCCCCCCCCCCCCCACCCCCCAAAAAAAAAAAAAAAAAAAATCTTTGCCCGGGTCCGGCCGGAGGGGATCTTACTTGCCCAAGGCGTCCACTAGGGCTGTAAGTACGAACCAACCAAACTGCATAACCAAACCACACAGTTCAGTTCGGTTTTAGTAGCTTGCAGTTCGGTCAAGGTTTCGTTTTTTGAAAAAACCATGTGGTTCGGTTCGGTTCACGGTTTAGAATGTCAAACCGAATCGAGTTGAACCGAATCATATTAATTTTAATAAAATTTTAGTATATTATCAATATAGTTAGGTCTTCACTCTTGTTAGTTGTTACAACTTACTAGAACTAGAAGTCAATGTTTTTGGTTTCATAATTACTTATATTAAAACATGATTTATTAAAGAACATGACTTATTATAGAACACGGTTTATTATATTCAGGTACATAATTAAAGAAATCTTTCATAAAAATAAGTTTACCTAAATTTGTTTATCTATTTTTATGTTCATGCGTTATTTATCTCCATGTGTCAGTTATTTTATTCATATTTTTTAACCACTCAAGCCGAACCACGGTTTGGTTTGGTTCCGGATTTTTGGAAGCACATGCGGGTGGTTCGGTTAGTGGTTTTAATCAAAAATTGTACCAAACCGAACTGTTATACCCCTAGCGTCCACCCAGTGCTCCTTAAGAGTGTTAACCAACACTATTAAGTACTAGTTGGCCGCCTTGCTCAGCTTGAATTACAACATTCATATCTTATCTCAGAGTTTAGTGAAAGCACTAACAGAAAGTCACAACATATATATATATATATATATATCAATATATATTCAACATAAAACGCAAAAGGCCATAATCACTGTTTATACATAAAGCCCGTAGGCTATAATAGTACTACAACTAGTAACTCCTCTCTCTCTCTCTCAACTCCGCTTGCTACGACTCACGTCTCGAAACTCTGGAGACGACAGGGGTGTCTCTGCTCGGGTATTCCTATGAACTGGCATATCGTCCTGCAGTAGCTGATCACTACGGTGCTTCATCTCTTATGAATGGTTATTAAGGTAACTGTTAGTCACAGAGGTAAGTAGAATCAAATCTCCTCCCCGGATCCATGTCCTGGGGTCGAGCGCACACACCCAACAAAATAAGATAGTCAAAACAATAGATGGTTAGCACAACATTTCATAAATGAGCTAGGAGCAATCAAAAGTATAGTATGATATAACTATACTAGCAGCAGTAATATTCATTAGTTATATTATAGGCTCTACTAGCATATTAGTGCAATATGTATTCAAACCTGAACGAACTTTACAGGCCTTCAAGCCGCACACATATTACAGCCACTCACAGCCGCACACACATCGCAGACATTCACAACTGCGCACACATCGCAGACAGTCACAGCCGCGCACACATCGCAAACATTTACATCCGCACACAATACACTATGTTGACATAAAATGAACCGCTTCTTTTCAAGTAGGGTAGCTAGCCTCGCGGGCCTCACTGATGTGGTCGTCGGTGATAGTGGCCAGTCCTACCACTTCTGGGGTGATCGTACTGCACAGCCTAAACCCTTACGTACATCTCCGTGTACTCTTGGATGTGAGGGACATCCGAATATTCAACATTTTGGCCGTGGTCGGAGGAAACCCAACGGGGAAGAAGACATAATGGTCAGTCACCCGTGGTACTGATCTCTCTGTCGCCTTGAGTCGTCGAATTTCTCGTACCGGTACGAACGGTCTGCAGAAGTGATTGACCCGCCACAATTTACCGCAAGCAATTTACAGGCAATCAAAATGATCAATTTCACTAGCACACATCGAGTCGGTAATGGCTTGCCCTACTATGCTTTAAATAATTACGGCAAACGACACATGACTCGACTTTCGACAAGGAGTGTGAGAGCGCTTTATTTGGGGCTAACTTAGGAAGAACATCTCAACTCCTGTTATTTCCAAGTAAGGCTCAACCTATCAAATCACTACCCGTCTGGGCAGGACCCGAGCTTAGAATCGTAAACTGCATAACAAAGTACGGTAATAAAAACTACTGTTAGTATAAGCTGCAAAATTGAAATGCTATAAATAAATATGACCAGTAGTACACTGGAGTAGTACTGAACTGAAAGTAAGTACTGAAAGGAATTGGACCAGTACGATACTGCAATAATACTTAAAAGAAATGAACTGAACAAAAAGTAAGCACTGAAAGGAATTGGACCGGTACAAGACTTGAATAATACTTAAAAAAATGAACTGGACTGAAAGTAAATAACCAGGACCAGTACGAGACTGAAATACTGAAAAGAAAGTACTGAATTGAAATGAATAAATGAACTGGACCAGTACGAGACTGAAATAAAATATAAAGAAAATGGTTAGTAGTCAAATCACTAAATTTAGGAGGCTTCAGTTCTATCTCCGTTAGGGGTGCCCATAAAAACCGGGCCCGGGGGGCCGGCCCAGGTAGGCCCCGGACCGGGCTAAGCCCTCCCCGGGCCCAGGTCGGGTCATGGGGCCTAAGGCTCCATATATAGGCATTTGCCCGACTCGGTGCCTGGCCTGGGTTGGGCCGGGCAAAGCACAGTTTCCTAGGCCTGAGCTAAGCCCGGGGTTGGGCCGAGCAAAGCCAGGGGCTGGGCCGGGCAAAGCCCGATTTCAGGAAATCCCGGGCTAAGCCCGGGCTTTGCGAAGGTCGATATCACCACCGGCGAGATGCAAAAGTTTGTGTACTGTGATGGAAAGTACGGCGACGAGCCTTACTTCATCCCGGCGGCGGAGGAAGAAGACGAAGAGGACGAAGGATATATGCTGGCGTTCGTGGATGATGAGATAGTCGACATGGAGGTGGAGGCAGCTGTGCAGCTGCCGACAAGGGTGCCGTACGGATTTCATGGAACATTTGTCGGCGCAGGGAGCCTGGAGTTTCAGGGGTAAATCGGGACGAGGAAGAGGAAGCTGCCCGAGGGATTGTGACTGAGATCCCCGGAGTTGTCCACTTCATTCTCATTATTCTGTGATAAACTATTGATAACCATTATTGGTCGATTGTCGGTTTGCATGTTAGAGAGGGAGAGAGAGAGATGTGAGTTTGTAGCTTTCCATGGCTGTCGCCGTAGGATTTCTGAGCTCAGCCGGGCTCTTCATCTTGTTCTTCGTTTATTTGTTTATGGTATTTATAAATTATATTTAATTTTTCTATAAAAAAAACTTATTTTTTTAAAATCGGGCCCGAGCTAAGCTCGGGCCCGGCCCGGCCTCGAGGGCCTTAGCAGACCCCCTCCCGGAGCCAGATGTCGGGCCCGATTCTAATCAGGGCCCGAGCCCGGTCCCAGTTCGGGAAAGCCCGGGCCCGGGAGGCCCGGTTTAGGCCCGAGCCCGGGGGGCTTTATGAACACGACTAATCTCCGTTCTCAGGAGGCATGTTTAGTTTCATCTCCATTCTCAAAAGGCATGTTCAGTTCTATCTCCGTTCACAGGAGGCTTAGTTCAGTTTCATCTTCGTTCTCAGGAGACTTAGTTCAGTCCCATCTCCGTTCTCAGGAGGCTTAATTCAGTTCCATCTTCATTCTCAGAAGGCTTAGTTTGAGTTTCACCCATTATTTAGGTCTGATAATAGTTCCGTTGCATCCTTTATTGTTGTGGGTTAATCAGACCTAGAGAATTTAAGGGTTACACCTTTTTCTTTCGTTGAGCATGTTTGCTCGTATTTTCATTTTCCAAACTTGTCTGAGTTACTCGAGAGCTTAACAACGGATAAAGACGATGCACTCAGTAATTCTACGAATCCACGAGATACTCAAAGCTTGACACTTGCCTCGATCACTCTCGTTGGTACAATAATTTGAACTTATTATTGGGCCAAAAGATGGTCGCGCGCTCTAATTTTCATTTTGAGAAAATCAGACGCATTGATTTTCAAGCGCAACCCCAGGCTTCAATTAAATTGGAAAACTCCAATTTCTCTCCAAAGATTCCCAAATTTTAATACAACCTTTAAGATGGCCTAAAATGAGCATACAAAATTTTCCAAATTTTTTTGAGCAATTTTGGGTCTTTAAATTTGCCGATACGATCAACTCGCTAAAAGGGCTCCCTCCCCCTACCGGGCAACGACCCATCTCTCACCATTGGCACACTGATCATGTCAGCACTCGCCTGACCGAGGAACAGCTCCCGCCCGGCAAGATCCATCTTGCCGCTCTCCGCCGACACTTCCTTCTCGGGTCGCCGGCCCGGAGCGTTCTCGCCTAAAGATGGGGCTGCGACCATCAGGACAGAAGGTGCCGCCCACTCGCTTCTCGCGGAGAATGCTAGGTGTATGGTCTGCAGAACCTCCGTCTTAAATTCTTCCAACATCCCCACAGAGACGCCACTCATCGAAGGCGGTGAACTGCCCGAGTCGGCTCCCTCTCCATCTCCCGCCATGAAGCCTAGCTCAATATTTTTTTGTGCAAACTAGGTCCATGCTCACCACACCAAAAATGTTAAAACCGTCTTCCGATCTCAAAGAGTGTTCGGACCCAAGAAGGGTAATCTGCACTTACTTATCCCGAGCCGAACTTCAGGCCATAGACTTAGAATTTGGAACAGACCCCGTGCTACAGCGAGGAGGTCCCACCACACACCCGAAATATCTAAGAGAGCTTCCCCTCCCAAGTCAAAGTTGAGCTGAGCACCTTGGAGGGCTCTTGGAACCAACTAAACTAAACCAAAGGAGGAAGAAAGTCAGAGACTGATTCTCTCCAAAGGTGCCTTTAAGGGTCTATTTATAGTTTTCTGAACCTAGCATGTCAATAGCGCAATCCCGTCTTTTAGTTTTGCTAAACGCAACCCAAATTGGTCTGCCAACAATGAAACTCCGTTGTTTATAGAGATTAATAGTAGTCCTATAAGGACACTATTGTAAAAACACTGTTGAGCGAGTGGTTTGTGTGGATACCACTCGCCTGGGGTGGCGAGTGCCTGATGTGGCTGACACTCGCTACTTCCACGAAGCCGAGGGCGAGTGCTGGCCCAGATTCCCCACTCGCCCTACCCTTGACAAGACACTGAGGCGAGTGTGAGCCTGCACGCTCCACTCGCCCCCTGCGACTGATGGCCTAACCCCACGCGAGATGCAAAGTTCATTCCCCACTTGAATGTCCGATTCACCGCAACCCTAAAACTGTTCTTCTTCTCTTGGTTTGACTTCAATGGGATTCACTCGGTGAACACAGGGTTGCACATGTAAGATCGAATCTGCCATAGATTCATTTGATTCCTCCTCTTCATCTCTGATTTATCATTTATCTGTTTATCCAATTTTTATCATTTTGACATTTATTTCAAGACCAAGTTTTTTTTTTGTTTTTCATTTTACTAATCCATTGTAGACCTGTTCTATACATGCTACCACTAAATTTTCCAATCATATGCATTTTCATTTGCAATTCCTATAGATTTTGGCCAATTTCATCTTGCAGCTAAAACATCATAATTGGAATTCATCAAAATTACAATTCCTTCAGGTTTTGAAATTGCTGAATTTCAATCCCTCAATTCCTCAATTCCAATTTCATAGAACCAAACGAACCCTTATTCAACTAGCTAGTATCCCATCAAATTCAATACCAAAGACGCACTTTGTTGTATCCAACACGTAGATTCAATTTGGAGAAGAACGCATGCAACATCATACAACTCATCTATCAACTCTTTAATGATGGGGATAGAAAACTCATCCTTCATTGTGAACTTATTGAGATTGAGGTAATCGATACATAGTAGGCATGTACTCTCAACCTTTTTTACTAGTACCACCCGTGAAGCATATGGGCTAGAGCTATGGTTGATGATGCTGGTTTGTAGCATTTCCCTCACTAAACATTTAATCACCATCTTCTGTAGTGGAGGATGCCAGTAAGGGTGCAAGTTGATGTCCACCTTGTCGTCTTTCAAGAGGATGAGGTGCTCGTGTTCGCGAATGGGGCTAACCTGATAGGGTTTGCAAATATATCATGGAACTCTTCCAAAATCACCTGTCATTGGGTTTGTTGAATAGAAGTCTGAGAGTGGCTCCATTTGTAAAGATGCTGAGCTGCTTGCCTTCTGCAGTTGTGGGTTCACATCACCCTTCTCCATGGACATGAGAGGCGGCACACACGGTCAACATATGCAACTTATCATGTTGGGTGTGCGCAACCTCATGCCGCTTCTGCTTCATCCACGTGCCCGCCATGGTTCTGGTGCCATAGAAGGAGATTTTCTTGCCCTAACAAGTAAAATCCATCTTCAAATTCAAAAATCCCACTCTAACACCTCTAATGTGACAAATCATTACACTCCCAACATTAAAACCATTTCGCACCCACCCAATGACAACACAAAGCATGTGCGACAAAGAATATCCTTTTCAAGCGCCACATGAAGGCTGTAACTAGAAATGAACTTGCCTTTGGCCGCGACGATGTTAAACTGCGGAATCAACATTAGTTTGCATTGCAGTCTTTTGGCCATCTCACTATCCAAAAAATTATACTACTAAAATCTACCAGGACGTGGATAGGCTGCCCCTGATACTACGTGGTGATGATGCGGTGTAGAAATGTGTGGTGTCGATCATCACATGCAGTGAGACTCGAGGAATCTCCTGCTGCTCCTCATGGTTGGGGAGTAGACTCATATCGATCTCCTCGTCAAGGATTTCCACCTCACCCTGCCCTGATTCGGGCATGAGACCCAATGCTAACTGTCACCCGAAACTCGTTGTGCGACATCAAGACATGATGCCCTTTATACTATTCAAAAGTAGCCAACATTTGGTTCCTCGCCCTCCCAAAATTAGTTGGTTTTTTTGTCATGAAGCATTGCATGAATTGACCGGCATCATTTCATTTCCACTGCTTTCTTACTTTCGGCAAAACCACGGATAGCAGGCCACATGTTTTCATCATTTGATGGCAAGACTTCTCCCGCAAGGAAACTCTTCCTCGACTGCCACCCGCCGAAATAGGCCGCTACCTTCAGGAGACCATGCTACCTTCAAGGCTACCTGCCAGAGCTATACTAGATAATGCCTTAAACCTTCGAATAACAAACGAACAAAAAACAGAGGTCACAAACACAAGATGTTACAGGTTAGTATTGTTTCAAAGATCCTACCTCTTCTCCTCTCTTCTGCCGATCTCACGTATCGCCTCCAAAAGAATACGCCGCCACAGACTGCAATGCGTACTACTAAACGTCTGCCGGCAACCACGATCGTTCGACGATCGCCGATCGTCGACCCAAAAGGCCGGTCGACGGACCCCGATCGGTCGACGATCGCCGATCGTCGCCCAAAAGGCCGGTCGACGATCATCGATCGTCGACCATAGCGGTCGCGATCGCCGATCCAAAGAAATCCTCGAAAATTGGTCCGGGGCGTTACGCTGTCCCCTACCCCTGCCCGCTGTCGTGGGTCCCAGAGATGTCGAGGGGGATCACACTTCGATTCCTCTAAGCTCACGTCGTGGAAGTGTTCCACAACCCCAACAAAACCGCAGCTCCTCAACAGAGCCTCCTTCCCCCGAGGTCCCCCTCCGTTAGCCTCCTCCGCAGGCCCGCAGCTCCTCCTCGCTCTCCTCCGCCCGCATCAACGTCGGACGCCTCCGATCGACCCGGATCTCCTCCGCCCGCATACGCCAGATCTCCTATGCCCGCATCAATTCCGGATCTCCTCCGCCCGCCACTCCACTCCAGCGGCAACTACACACGTCGAGCCGGATCAATCCGCCCGCACACGCTCCCGGCGGATCTCTTCGCCGCTGGGAAGATCAGTGAGACCCCTCCTCCACGGTGGGATTATTTCGAGTCGGGACATGTTTTAACAACTTTAAATAAAAAGATAAACTGAGATGTGATTTGTTATATTTATTAGCGCAAGCTCTGATACAAAATCTCTGAACAAAGTAATGAAGATTTCTTTATTGTATTGCAAGGGCCTTGATATTATTGTTGCGTTTTGTTTTTTTTTTGTATCTTTATGAAAATGCATTGATATGGAGCATGAGAGAATGTGCTAATATTTAATTTTTTTCAAGAATGAGTTTTCGTTGAAGCTTCTAATCATTTGTAGGCTTGCAAAAAAATTATCTCATAGGAATGAGTAAGTCAAGAGATTCAAAACTCCATTTATCCTGTACCTCAAAAAAATCAAGATATTATAGTAATGTCGAGGATTGAGGTAAGAGGTTTTTTAATTCTTTTTCCTTTTACCAAAGCAATTTCACAGAAAAATTGCATTAACAGAGGAGAGGAGAACAAAAAATGATGAGCTAAGCACTGAGATTAAATAATGTTTTTCTTCCTATTTTGAATAAACCGAGCGAAACTTTTGTTTTGTTTGTGATCATGTTCTGTTTTATGTTCATTCCAAGCTCTGCTTTTGTTTTTTGTTTTTTTTTCATGGCAATAAGAGTTGTCATGTTCCCAACGCCAAGACCTGGAGCAACAGTAGTGAAGTAAGAAAATTTTATCGATTTTTTTAGCTTGCATTTCATGTATATACTGAACCATATTTTTCTATTTTTTTTAGTTTGCCTCCTATCATGTCTCTGGCTCTCTGCTCCGGACGAACCAAATCCACGATGAATGTCGCCGCCCTCACGTCACCCTCACCGCCTCCACCAATGTCACTGCCCCCACATGTTTTTAATGTCGCCTCCCCCGACCATTGTCGCCACCCCCGAAATGTCGCCGCCCTCAACCAATGTCGCTGCCCCCGACCAATTTTGCCACCCTCATAAATGTCGCCGCCAAGATAAATGATCCCCTCACGACCAATGTCGCCCCCAAAAAATGTTCACCCTCACGTCAAATGATGCCCGATGACAAATATCGCTCCCACAACAAACGCTCCATATGTCGCTCCCACGACAAATGTTGCCCGCATGGGGTCCCCCGTGCACGACTGCTTGTATTAATAAAAGCGGACATCTCCAAGTGTCCCACCAAAATATTTTGCCTGTCTGAAAGATAACCATGAACAATAATATAATAACCTTGGTTATTTAATAACCATATATTTTAATGCAAATTATTATAATACTTAAGAAAAGGTTAAGCAGCAGTTAACTGTAATTAAACAAATCCTAATTAGATTAGCCAAATGACCAGAATAAATATTTTCGCATCTAAATATTTATATAATTTTGGCGGGAAATTTTACCTAAGCTCCCAACCTGTCGGGAGGGAAAAAGTCCAACCCGAGGGACCGCCTCACTCCAACATATATAGGGCTCGCTAGGGTACCAGCGAGTCCCCCGCAGCGCTCGATTTTTGCTCCTCCTTTTCGGCGGCACGAGGCGCGTGATCGAAGCGAGCATCTCCGTGATCTTCTCCAGCGCCGATTCTCCATCTACGCCGGCGCTGATACTCCCTCTTCTCCCTGTTTTCCGTTCTTGCCCGTGCTTCTGACAGTTTTTCCCTCTTTCCGCATTGGAAACCCCCGAGGATTCTCCATGCTGAAGAATTCGAATCTGGACGATTTATCGGGGGATACCCCTTCGAACGGCTCGATCTCCTCGTCGGAGGAAGATGAGGACCAAAATAACGAGATCTTGTCGAATCTGGAGGACGAGGAGGAGCTGGAGGCCGTGGCGGGGACGGCTGTTGTTGATGAGGAGGATTCTCAATCCACGGAGGACGATCGTGCCGTCGGCGAGGTGAAGACGGACGAGTACGGCGATGAGGAGGAGGTGAGATGCGAATGGACAGCAGAAATAGGTTTTCTTCAGTCGGTTTACTTTTGCACTTGCATGGGTTTTAAGCGTGCATCTAGGTTTTCGCAGTTGTTTCTGTTTTTCCTTGTTCATACTACTATGGTTTATCTTTTTTGTCTTTTAACTCTCTCCGGCTTTTATGATTTTTCAAGTGGTGTTTGAACAAAGCAGACTGGAGTGCTGCTCATCTTCTTTCAACTCAATTTGGCCGGAGTGTTGCTCATCTTCTTTTTGTTCGTCAGAGTCGCTGCAATGACATCCGTCGTCCACTAAGGTTCAAAACCGAGAGGGAGAACTTGAGCACGAAAAAAATGGCTAGATTCTTGTTCATCTTCGTTCAACTCGAGCTGCAAAACCGACCAAATTTGGTCAGTTTTGTGGATAGCATAATTTTCGAAAGCCCAAAATCCATAGGTTTGAGTGAAAGCCAATTCCACCCCCAAAAAGCACCAAACGAACAAAAAAGTTGGAAGCATCCCAATTTCTTCCTCTCAAAACTGATTGAACCATTTCCATCCTTCAAAATGTTCAAACAAACACAAAATTTGGAATTGGTGTACCAATTCTAATTCCTTTTTCCTAAAACTCACAAAACTAAGGCACCCTAAAGGATTTATCTTTTTTTTTGTTCTCAATGATTTAGCATTTTCAAATTATATGTTTTTGAAACTAAATTGCCTGGGGTTTTCAGACGGAGGAATCATTTGGGAAGGGAGAAGCTGGTAAGCGTGAGAAGGCCAGGCTGAGGGAGCTTCAAAGATTAAAAAAGAAAAAGATTCAGGAGATGTTAGAGTCTCAGAATGCAGCCATCGAAGCGGACATGGTATGTGAAGATCATAGTTTGATTGAGATATCTGGATACCATTTTTTAATTCTAGCATGTCTCCCACTACTAGTCAATCATACACCTAATAAGTTTACTGATCACTGATTTTGCATTGGTAGAACAACAAGGGGAAAGGGCGATTGAAGTATCTCCTGCAACAGACCGAGATATTTGCTCACTTTGCAAAGGGGTCTCAATCTTCATTGGACAAGAAGCCCAGGGGAAGGTATATGTTCTCTTTTGTAAACACAATTGTTATATTTGCATGTTAATAACATAAGTTTATGAATTTGTCAGATTCCTGCATTATTGCCTTTATTTAATTTACTTCTGCTAAAAAGTTATACTTTACATTGCATGCAAAGTTTGTTGGTGGAAGTGCGCTTCTGTTGCATGCCTTCTGCTTTTCAACAATGACATACGTCACACTTGATTCTGAACAATAACATATTGGATAAAACTGTGGAATACTGGTAGAAATATTTTATTGTCATTTAACTTCATGTTTTTCAGTTTCCACTGATTTGATAGTAAGATGTCCAAGAGGACAACTCCTCTATTAGCCTCCAGATCACACAACATTTTACTCACATTTTGCCATCCACTCACCATCATAATGATTCGAGTACCGATTTTGAATTTAGCTAGTATACCGACATTTCAACTAATGGTAGCCGCATTTAGGTAACACATTATTTTGGCAGTGCTTATTAGAGTTTATTTGGCAGTGTTTATTATAGTTTTTTTTGGCAGTTTACTTTAATACCTGGGATAATATAGCATATGAAATGGGCCCATTCTTGTTCCTAGTTTGACGTAATTGTCATACTCATCGTGATTGGGTCTGATCGTGATGTTGTACTTGCATGCTATGTTTTGAATTGAATATTTTAAATTTTTGCGCAGTCAGTGATATTATAGTTGAAAGAATGCATGTTTTTTGATGAGTTAGTTGATTTTCCAATGCAATCAAAGTGCTTTTTTGTTCCTCTTTGATCTAATGATAAAATACTTGTAGAGGTCGGCATGCTTCTAAACTTACAGAGGAAGAAGAAGACGAAGAGTGCCTTAAAGAGGAAGAAGATGGTTTTGGTGCCACAGGAGGGACACGTTTGGTAACACAACCATCATGTAATTCCCTTATTAGCTAGTATTTTATCAACAATTTTGAGCTTTTTTATTATGAATTATCTGTGTTTTATTGCATAAATTTACTGTCTTATACACACAAATTAATACTGCCATTCAAACCAAGCCTATCTTTAGCTCGAACCCATGAAGTCAACTATACACATGTTGACTAGTATTAGGCATTTCATTTGAACTAATCTTTTGTACAACAATATTTTTGTGTATTCACGATCCAAAGAATTTTGATCCAAAATATCTAGAGGTAGAGTAGGCAAGTGATTACAGTTGGTAAGCTTCCACACAATTATTTCATTTCACATGCATATATCGTTAAATTTATTCGAACTAGAACTCTTATTTAAGAAAACCAATAGGGAATCAATTTAGATGCTCTGAATCAAACTCAATATTCATGAATTTGATTTAATTTTTAGCAAACTCAATCAAAATTGGTAAAACTAAATTTACGCACAATTATAAATATAAATTTTAGCATATTAATACACATGGTTTATTATATGTAAATATTCATGCTGAGTTTTATTTTGTGTCAATTTGATTTATATTCAAGCAAGTTAACAAAAATAAAAATGTGTCATTTATTTTGAGTCCAATCAATATTCTCAATTGCACTATAATCTAGTTATTATCTCTGCAATGATAATAAAAATGGTATTGCAAAGTGTATAAACTGTTGTTTGAGTTTGTAAAAAAGTGCTCCAAAAACCTCTTCTCCAAAAACATATGGTTTAAGATCAAGAGGAGGTAGCAACTCACCAAATATGGACGAGTATTTTGGGATTCAGTTTCCTACATTAGGCATCATAATTGAAATTATTTGATTTTTTTTTCTTTTAGGGGGTTGTTGCATTGCAGTAGCATGCCAATGGTTGAAAACATTACCTTAATGTCTCAAAAATGTTTTGAGACGTCAGTTTAGTTCATCATCAATCCTTGATGTTTTGAAAGTTAATTTGAGCTATGTATTGGGTAAGTATGTAGGTACAAAATCTAAATCTAATTTTGACGCAGGATGAATGTGGTGAGTGTGTATGTGTTCTAAGGAACTCTAATGAGTGTCGTAGGAATTTAGAATGATGCTGTGTTCAAATGTTCAATTTCAATAAATTCTGAAATTAATGTTAAAATCTGCAAACATTCATGTTAAAGATTAGGCGGTAGAAACACAAGCAAGATCTAGTTGAATTTAAGAAGAGACGTTTCTCTCACTAATGTTCAGTGAGTACATTTTTCAAGTAGAATAAGAATTCAGCAAATTTTACAAATTTATATCCCGAATATCTTTATTCACCAAATATTTTGGAGAGGTGATTATTGGCTAAGGGAAGGGGAAAGAGGTTCTAGGCTTAGTTTCATGGAATCGGCACCTCATTTTTAGATGGATAGGGCTGGATGTGGCTGCATGCAGCTGGAAACGACTTCTTGGGTGTTGTACGGGGTAGATATATTGTATATTATGAGTGGTCGTGTTAGCTTAGAGTCACCTTGGGTGTTAGAATCTCTTATAATGTATATATATTACCTTTGCTAATTGTGAATACACAAAAATCCATTATTCTATCATGGTATCAGAGCTAAAAAGCCCTACCCTAGCTGCATCCCGCCGACGAAGCCGATCCAGCGCGTCTCCGGCCCTTGTTTCCGTCGCCGGTTTCGCCACCCGTCTTCGATCCAGCTCCTCCTGCTCTCGATCCTGTCGCAAGTCTAGCCGCATCCCGCCGACCAAGTCGATCCAACGCGTTGCTCGATCTCGTCGCAAATTTCGCCGCCCATCTCCGATCCAGCGCATCTCCTGCCCTCGATCTCGTCGTCATTCTCTCTGATCGCCGTCGTTGTTTCTAGTCCACAACTGGAGGTCGATCGTCGTCGTTGTTTCGATCCCGTCGTTGTTTTGTCGTAGTCAAAGTTCTGGCCAAAGTCGCAGCTACAACTGCTCTCGATCTCATGCGCCGAAGAACTCCCAAGGATCTACAACGTGGACGCAGTTACTCTCGCTGTTTTTAGCTTGCCGGAAAGGAGCTTTTCAGCCTTCTCAGTTTGCGCATCTTCTGTCGGCAAGGCTTTCTTCTGTCGGAAAGGCTCTTCGCCGTTTGGAGTTTCTTGTTGTCCCAGTTCCAGATCCAGTGATTTCACCGTCGTCACAGTCCGTCCTTCCCGATTCACACCTCTTAGAGGTTTTGCCGTCGCCGATCGCTGTTTTCGCCAAGTGTGGGCAGTTTTTCAGATCAGATTTAGGCGAACTGTTACTTCGACACTCCTCAACTTTCTTTTCCGGCTGATCCCACAGCCCCGACCTCCTCGGTTGATCATCTCGATGGCATCCGGTGCTTGCCCCCCTCCGACACATACTGCACCTCAGTTCAGTATATTTGAGTTGGCTCAGTTGATTGCCCGACAGTTCTCCTAGCATATTTCGCTGCTTCGCTCTCCTGCCTCCATACTTCTACCAGAAGCTTCTGACTCCTCTACCTCTCAGCTGGACCGCGTCCACTCCTGCAGGTATTTCCCTTCTGACTGGTTGCTTGACTCTGGAGCCTCCTTTCACATAATCTATGATGTCACCCGCCTCTTATCCTGTTAGCATGTCTCCTTTGCCCCTAGTATCATGGTAGCAGATGACACCATTCACCTCATCACCAGCCATGACCTCCTTCACACCCTACTTTCATGTTCCTGATGTTGCATACATACCCAGGTTATCCATAAACCTAATATCCGCCAATCAGCTCACATCTCATAGTTGTCTGGTTACCTTTGATGAGTTCACATGCCGTGTGCAGGATCGTCTGACTGGGGCACTCCTTCGGGCTGGTCGTCGTCGTTGCGGGGTGTTTGTCCTTGATCGTCTCCACCTTACATCCACTTCATGGTCACCTGCAGATTCCTCCCTTTGTCTTTCTTCGTTGGGTTTCTCTCAGTGGCACCACCGTTTGGTCATCCCAATGGTTCATGTTTAGCTTCTCTCATTAGTCATGATTTCCTTGGTCGTGTTCCTATTGATCGTTCTCACTCATGTTCAGGTTGTAAGCTCGGTAAACAGCTACAACTCCCCTATCCGTCTAGTGAGTCTAGGTCTCAGCGTCCCTTTGATTTAGTTCATTCTGATGTTTGGGGACCCGCACCCTTTGTATCCAAGGGTGGACAACGGTACTATGTCCTTTTCGTCGATGACTACTCTCGTTACTCTTGAGTCTATTTTATGCACTCTCGATCTGAATTTTTTCAGATCTATGTTACTTTTTCTGCTATAGTACGCACACAACATTGCTTCCATACACATTTTCCGATCTGACTCAGGGGGGAATACCTTTCTCATGCTTTTCGGGATCTGCTAGCTACTTACGACACTCTCCCTTAGCTTGCATGTCCCAGTGTCCATGCTCAGAGTAACACCGCTGAAAGGAAACATCGTCGTATTATTGAGACAGCTCACACCCTACTTATCTCCTCTCATGTTCCTTCTCACTTCTGGACTGAGGCTGTTTCCACTGCTGTCTATCTTATTAATCTGCAGCCCTCCACTTTTCTTCAGGGCCAGTGTCCTGGTGTGTCTGTACTCTTGACCCCCACGTTACACTCATTTTCGTGTTTTTGGTTGTCAGTATTATGTTCTTCTATCGCCACGTGGGCGCACCAAGCTCTCTGCTCAGTCTGTTCTTTGTGTCTTTCTTGGGTATATTACTGAGCACAAGAGCTATCGATGCTATGACCTTGTTGCACGTCGACTTCGCATCTCACGTGATGTCACTTTTGATGAGTCTCACCCTTTCTTTGTGTCCTCTATTTCCTCGACCTCCCACTCATCCGTTACTCCCTCCGACGTGCAGTTTCTCACTCTTCTTATCTCTTTGCCTCATGTTTCCTTCCCACCAGTATGTCCACCTCCTCTTCCCTTGCCACAGTCTACTCTGTCACCTGCTTCTCCCTTGCTGTAGTCTACTCCGTCATCCGCTGGACCTACCTTCCCTTCCTGCTGCTGTCTACAGTACTCTAAAGCCGACTTCCTACCGTGAGCCTGCCCAGATACCTGAGTGGGAGGTTGCTATGTTTGCTGAGTTGGAGGCGCTTGAACACACTTGTACATGAGAGCTTGTTCCTCTGCCACCTGGTGCTATTCCTATTACTTGCAAGTGAGTCTTTAAGGTCAATACTCGCTCCGATGGTTCTATGGAGAGGTCTAAGGCTCGGCTTGTTGCTCATGGTTTTCAGCAGGAGCAGGGAGAGTTTATGATGAGACTTTTGCTCCAGTTGCTCACATGACTACAGTCCAGATTCTTATTGTTGTTGCAGCTGTTTGCCACTGGTCTCTTATCACAGCTCGACGTGAAGAATGCCTTTCTTCACGGTGATCTTCAGCAGGAGGTATACATGCTTCCTCCTCTGGATCTATCCTCTCCTCCAGGCCTTGTCTGCCGCTTGATGCAAGCTCTTTATGGGCTCAAGCAGGTGCCCTGCGCATGGTTTTCACATTTCAGTTCAGCCATTACAGCCGCTGCTTTCCTGTCATGTCCACATGATCCTGTTCTGTTCGTGCACTCCTCTCATGGTCATACCCTTTTATTACTGTATGTGGATGATATGATTATTACTGGTGATGATCTTTCTCATGTGGCCTTCGTCAACCATCACCTTCAATAGCAGTTTTAGATGACTGACCTTGGACAACTGAGCTACTTTTTGGGTCTTGAGGTCAGCTCTACATATCGCGGGTTTCAGCTCTCTCAACAACGCTACACATCAGATCTCCTTGCTCGGACTGCTCTCTCTGACTCCCGCACAGTGGACACCCCTATGGAGCTCTACCTTCAACTATGTCTGGATGATGGGGTTACACTCTCTGATCCTACTCGATACTGCCACCTCATGGGGAGTCTCGTCTATCTCACTATTACTCGGCTCGACATCGCCCATGCTGTTTATGTGTTGAGTCAGTTTGCTAGTGCGCTCACCTCTGTGCATTATGTTCATCTGTTGCGGCTCCCGTGCTATCTTCGGGCGACGACATCTCGTGGTCTCTTCTTCTCCAGCAGTAGTTCTCTACAACTACGTGCTTACTTCGACTTCATCTAGTCTAGTGATCCTGTTGATCGTCGTTTTGTCACTGGTCTCTGTCTGTTCTTGGGTTATTCGCTGATCGCATGGAAGTCCAAGATACAGATTGGTGTTTCTCGCTCCAGCACTGAGGCTGAGCTTCGGGCCATGACTACCACCGCTGAGAATATTATTTTGCTCCGTTGTCTTCTTGAGGATCTTGGTGTCTCTTCTCCGGATAACACCAGTGCCATTCAGTTTACTCTAAACCCGGTGAAGCACTCTCTCTCCAAGTATATTGGGGTGGATGCTTTCTTCCTGCGTAAGCACTATGGTCGGGGCACTCTTGCCCCTTCCATTATTCCTTCAGAGCAGCAGATTGCAGATTTGATGAATAAGCCGCAGACGAGGACCCAACATGCCTATCTACGATCCAAACTCTCGGTGTATGATCTATAACGGCCCGTAAGCCACACAATACACAATATTCTCTTTTTGTGACCATCTGAGAGCATTTACAATTTTCTATTCACAATGAGTACAACATCACATGAAGTCCATCATTCGAGAAATACACACATATGTTTTACAAAATTATACTGTTTCATCCTTTACATTTCAAAAGTTTCTATATACAAAATTCTAATATCAAAAGAGCTTATAAGAACAGTTATATCTATATATCTCCATCAACATTTAAAGAGCCACATAAAACTAATTATATTTCACGAACACCATCATATGATCCAAGCAGAGCACTAGCGTCGACTGGTTTGTTGTTTCCCTGTTCCTAAAATGTTAGAATTATAAACCATTAGTCTTTCTTAAAGACTAAACGAGCATTACCTTTTTTTTCTGCTATATATATATATCTAGCATTAGAAAGGGTAGTCATAACAATATGCAGTTTAATAATAACAATATGCAGTTTAATAATAACAATATGCAGTTTAATAATAACAATATGAGCAGTATGATACATTATATGGAGCTATGTACATGTCAAAAGCACTGTCAATTTCTACTACTTATAAAACAATAATAACAGTGTGCCAATCATTAAATAATTTTCTTCAATTTGTTTAGGGTATTGTTAATGGTATCTGTACAATATCAATATTTATATCAGTAACTCAATCTTTGAGCCCAACCCCTTAGGGGCTTCAATGTCCAAATCAGTATGTTCATCACCCGTTTATGCCTTTCGGCCAGCTGATTTGACATCCGTTGACATCATATATGTACATATAATATCCGTCATACCCTTAACAATACCACGTGTCTATACATGTCTCTATGAATCTAAGGATGTTTATTTTTAGTACTTTATCCCCTCAGAAGGTCATTCGCCTGTTTGCATATGCTTAGGCCATACATAATGGCGAGAATCCATTATTCATGATATAAAACTTTATGATGTCACATGCCACATTATAGCTATTTTCAATATCAATGCAAGTACATGAGTTTACTCAAATTAAAACATCAATTAAAAAGATAAAGCTCATCGACACTTTTCCTTTTCAGTGTCACGCCCAACGTCATTGCCATGTCTACCTTGGTATGCCATCCTTCGCGATATCTGTTTAGGAATTGTATCATTAATATTATCGGGGTTGCACCACATTATAGCTATGACGTTAACACTTAGGGTGGACTAGACTTTTGTTTAAGGAGTTGCCTAGGGAGGAAAGATCGCAATGAAACTATACATGAAATTAAATCAAGTGGAAACTCATTTAGCCCTTCCCTGGACATCATCAAAACATGGTCACAACCATATCAGTAAACCAACTTAGGAATCCAAAAAGAGAACATAGGTACAACCATAGCAGTAAATCAAGACAACACAAAGACATACAAGTCCAAGTGAAACATGCACAGGTAAGCCCAAAGGTTGGATACTCATTGACATATCACAACCAAGCAACGACACCCAAACTAAAAGGAGCATATAAGCAGATCAACAAACTCCCCAGACACATCATTAAGGTAACATCATAAATGGAGTAGCAGTAGATGGCTAAACCAAAACAATACAAATCCCTATATATATCAGTTACTCCAATCAAGCACATGTAAGCTCAAGAACCATGCACCGTCTACTATAATCAGATTGAACTCTAAGAGGTTACTCGTAGAACAACACCCATGTAAGAAAAAGAGCAACTGCCTCAACAACAGGCCGATCAAAAACTCCCAACATAACTGACCAACCAAAACATACCCAGATCAAACCCTCACTTGCCCCATACCAACATTCAACCCAAATCAAAGTAAGCTATGAAAATCTAAGGGAGAATAATGCTTACAACGCAGGTAGAGTCAAACTGGACGTCACGCAAGGCCTGATAACAAGCCTATTAGCACAAATGAACTCAACACTCTCCCAGGTTCTGATCCTAGCAACAACTCAAGCATCCCACCAAAATCTTAAGACCAGAAAGAGGAAGAGAAGAAGAAAAGAGAGGAGGAAAACCAGCTCCAAGCCCTAGCCGCGATATAACCGAGAGAGAATAAAGACAAAGTCGGTTGTGGTAGCAGATAAGAAGAAGGAACAGGAATATATAATCACATTTTTTTCTCACCATCGCTTCCTGTATACATAGGATTAGATGACCCCTAATTAGCATAAATTATACAAGAGCCTTCATAAGCATCCCAGCCTAATAACAATAATGCATAAAAGCTCAATTAAAATAGCCGGTCCAGGAATCTGTCAACCGACCAATGTTAAACCCAAACCTGATCTAGCCTTCAGTATGTCAAGTACAAAACAAACATATGAACCACCAAGGTAAGCATTTACATAAATTTATCATTTGTTTTTATATTTGGGATTTTATTCATGTTCATGTATATAAAATGTACGTACCAGCAATATTGAGCGTCACATGATCCCTGTGAGTTGGGGAGGGGGTGTTAGATATGTTGTATATTATGAGTGGTCGTGCTAGTTTAGAGTCACCTCGGGTGTTAGGATCCCTTATCATGTATATTACCTTTGCTAATTGTGAATACACAGAAATTCATTATTCTATTAGTACACAATATGATATGGAAGTTGAGGGCTATGGGGGAATGCAGAATGGAGTCCGCAGTGGTTGAGCCTCCTATGGTTGGAATGGGCGATGTAGTTACTCACGAGGCTGGCGGATGAAACATTGGGGGTTGGAGGAGGCTTGAGGGTTCGCCGAGGGTTGGAATTGCAGAAGAGTGGTTGGAACTGTTTGTTATTGGCCAGCGATGCCGTGGAAGGCGGTGGCAGGTGGCACTGTAGGAGTCTGCATCTCTGATTAGCGGGCTTTGACACTCACGGCGACAGAAGGTTTCACAAAATACTTCAACCATCAATCCATGACCTAGAAATCTAATAAGATATAATGAAAATTTATGTTGAAGGAATTTGATGGTTATGATTGCACATGGTAATTATTTACTGTAACCCATAACATACAACTCCTGAAATAATAAAAAATGGCACTGTAGGCATTTGCACCTCCAATTAGTCGGCTTTGACATTCATGATGACCAAAGGTTTCACAAAAAGACTTCAACCATCAATCCCTGACCTTGAAATCTAATAAGATATATAGAGGAAATTTGTGTTGAAGGAATTTGACGGTTATGACCGCACGAGTGAATTATTCACGGTAACCCATAAAGTACAACTCATAAATTCAATCCTGTAAATCATTAATATGATGCACAGATGATCTCCATCAAAAAGTAGACAAATGAATTAATTTTAGGAAGATTTAACACATTTTCAGTTGAAGATAAAAATTAGAAATGAAAATCATACTCTGAACTATTGACTGCCTATAAATTCAAATTTCAATATATGTTTGAAGAGTCTAAATCATACTTCTCAGGCAGCTTTGGTCAAGTTCTATCCTTGCTTGATCCATTGTGAGCTACAATGAAAAGGGTTGTTAAAACTTACACATGTTTATTGTTATTATATTGATATAATCTTAATAAGGAATCGGGGTTTGTTGCATTGTCGCTTTGATTTCATTAAAATTTATTGTCTGTGGAAAAATGTGATAAGTACTTTCTACAGTTAAACATACAGCATATCAAGTTCAGGGTAGATGACCAAAAAAATTCAATATTCTTCCAGTTTCATTACTATTCCATACCCATCATATGGCTTCTGTCGATCTCTTTTAAAACTTTCTGTTTTGGAATAATCTGCAAAATCTTGTATTTTAATCTTAATTTTTTTCTCTTGGTGCTGTTATTCTAATTCTACTGTTTTATTTTAAATATTATGTTCCTTTTTTCAAAATGCTTTTCATAATGCTGTACTAATTTACAATTTTAATTTTGCAGGTATACAAGGGAAAATGCGGGACTATCAATTAGCTGGACTGAATTGGCTCATAAGATTGTATGAAAATGGGATCAATGGAATTTTAGCTGATGAGATGGTAAATATAGGCTACTTGCTTAAATCTTGGCACTCTCAGTATGAGTAGGATTGCTACACTCCCCAAATAAATCTACACCTAAATTTACCTTTCTCATTTTGTGTCCTTCAACCTGTGGCCAATCAAAAGAAGGTCCTCAAGGGCATGTTTGGTGCCGATTTCGCAGTGCGAATCTGGTAGAACGCTGCCACGGCTCTGTGGCCGTTTGGCGGCATGAATTTGTCCGCCAATCCCTGATACTGGCTGTCGTATGACATTCGCAGATCCACCCCGCATGTGCTACACCCCGTCAAACGGCCCTAACACAGCTTTTGACACAAGAAGCAAGATAATATTATATTAAACGTGGCTTATAATTATATTTTCTCTGCTGTCTGTCAAGACTTGAGATTTGTTAGATATTATTGTTATTATATAAACATCAAAGTATGCTAGACTATTCTTAACCCGGATCCATTTACCAGGGTCTTGGGAAAACACTCCAAAGCATTTCTCTGTTGGGCTATTTGCATGAATTTAGGGGATTAACAGGTCCTCACATGGTGGTTGCTCCAAAGTCTACTCTTGGTAATTGGATGAGGGAAATCAGACGCTTCTGTCCTATTCTACGTGCTGTAAAGTTTCTAGGCAATCCTGAAGAAAGGGTTAGCACCATCTCTCTTTCTCTCTCCCTCTTTCCTCTTATTAATGCTTATTGCTTGTTTCCCCCATAAATTTGTAGGCACATATAAGGGACAATTTATTAGTCGCTGGAAAATTTGATGTATGTGTTACTAGTTATGAGATGGCCATCAAAGAAAAAAGTGCCTTGAAACGATTCAGTTGGCGCTACATTATCATTGATGAAGCCCATCGTATCAAGAATGAGAATTCTCTTCTTTCCAAAACTATGAGAATTTACAATACAAACTATCGGCTTCTCATTACTGGCACTCCTCTCCAGGTTTGCTCTCCCTTTTTACTCGTCCAAAATTATCAGTCTTGAATGTCATTTCTCATTTATGTGTCCTTTGGCATTCAAAATAACAATGATGCATTCTATAGTTTCCTTCCTTTCGTTATGTTCTAATACATTCTTCTCATTCATGACATGTCTAGAACAATCTTCATGAGCTATGGGCTCTTCTAAATTTCCTGCTTCCTGAGATATTCAGCTCAGCTGATACCTTTGATCAATGGTTTCAAATATCTGGAGAAAATGATCAACAAGAGGTTGTTCAACAGCTTCACAAGGTAACAATGAACTCTTTACTTGCTTATGACTCTTTCACTTTACATATACTTCTGATAAACTAATATTTTAATCAATATTTTAAAGGTTTTGCGCCCATTCCTGCTTAGAAGGCTGAAATCTGATGTGGAAAAAGGTCTCCCACCTAAGAAGGAAACTATACTTAAAGTAGGGATGTCTCATATTCAGAAGCAATATTATCGTGCTCTGCTTCAGAAAGATTTGGAAGTTATTAATGCTGGCGGAGAACGCAAACGTCTTTTAAACATTGCCATGCAGCTACGAAAGTGTTGCAATCATCCATATCTATTCCAAGGCGCAGAACCCGGCCCACCTTATACTACTGGAGATCATCTTATTCATGCTGCAGGTTGGAATCACTTCCTATCGGTTTGTTCATTTCCTTTTTATATACTGATATCATGAGAAATTTACACAGGAAAAATGGTACTCCTTGACAAATTACTACCTAAGTTAAAAGAGCGGGATTCTAGAGTTCTGATATTTTCACAGGTTTATTCATTCTTCTGATTGATCTGACACTGACAATCTTAAAGAATCTTAAAATTTGATCTTTTGGGTTTTTATATCATCTTTCATTTTTATTAATTTATATGCGATATAATATGTTTTCTTGTTTTGTAAATATGAATTTCTTATATGCCGTTGCCCTGTACATTCAGATGACTAGACTTCTGGACATACTGGAGGATTATTTGATCTTTCGGGGTTATAAATACTGTCGGATTGATGGGAATACTGGTGGCGACGAACGTGATGCTTCAATTGAAAACTATAATTGTCCGGGAAGTGAGAAGTTTGTTTTTTTGCTTTCCACAAGAGCTGGTGGCCTCGGAATTAATCTTGCTACTGCTGATGTTGTAATCCTTTATGATAGCGATTGGTAATTCCTCATGCAATTATATTTTACCTTAGTTTTTCTATGTTCCGTATTTATGCTTTATTCATCATTATCTTATATAGGAACCCACAAGTTGATTTACAAGCACAGGACCGTGCCCATAGGATTGGCCAAAAGAAAGAAGTCCAAGTGTTCCGTTTCTGCACAGAGGTTTAGCTTTTCTCACAAATCACAATGTCATCTGTCAATTTCAACGCCTCAATTCTCATCACCTCTCATCACCTGCTGGTTTTATTTAACAACAAATGTCGTAGATATGTAATTTTTTGTAAAATCATTCAATCTGCAGTACACAATTGAGGAGAAAGTGATTGAAAGGGCATACAAAAAACTTGCATTAGATGCTTTAGTGATCCAACAAGGACGTTTAGCAGAGCAGAAAGGTAACTGATCCAGAAAAGATCTTGCGCGCTCTTATTTATTTTCCCATTTTTTAATATTTTGGGTCATAATTTTCTTTTGACCTTTCCTGGGCGCAGCTGTTAACAAAGATGAATTGCTCCAAATGGTGCGGTTTGGTGCTGAGATGGTGTTCAGTTCTAAGGACAACACCATAACAGATGAAGATATTGATAGGATAATAGCTAAAGGAGAGGAGGCAACTGCTGAACTTGACGCAAAGATGAAAAAGTTTACTGAAGATGCCATCAAGTTTAAAATGGATGACAGTATGTAAATTCTTTGAGATTTTGTTTGGTTAGATGGAATTTGGGCTTCAGAATTGGAATTGAAGATCCAATTCTAGTGACATTGGATTTCCATGTCTAATTTTTACTTCCCCACTTCCATCCAAACAAATGTATCCTTACTGATTGTCATTGGTTTACATGGTTTATCTTCTGACACCTTTGTTCATCTAACAGATGCCGAGCTGT
This sequence comes from Platanthera guangdongensis, assembly GCA_039583875.1. Taxonomy (NCBI): domain Eukaryota; kingdom Viridiplantae; phylum Streptophyta; class Magnoliopsida; order Asparagales; family Orchidaceae; genus Platanthera; species Platanthera guangdongensis. Next base: position 191,975,422 of record CM077156.1, on the reverse strand, counting down.
TTGTCTTGGATGATGAAAATGTACTGCATCTATCATAGACTTTCTTCTTTACTTTAAACTTTGGTGATGTTATGATAATACTTTTTGTTTGGATTTTATGGTTATTGTAGAAATGGTAATTTATATATATATATATATTATTGAAGATAGTCATTTATATATATTATTTGTAGAAATGATAATGCCTTCCATTTGGATAGTCATGTACATATATGTATGTATATATATAGCTACACGGAGTGAGCAAAAATTATTCTAGATAATGTGAGACAACTATATACAAGGATGAGACAAGTGAACCTTAGCCTTTTTCATTGGGCTTCAACACCCCCTCCGCTTGTCGCCACCCTCTCCACAAGCTGGAGGATCGACATTGTTCATGTCTAGTTTGGATGTGAATCATATGAAGGGTTTTTGGGTAAGATGCTTATAAGAATGTCAACGATCTGTTTTGTAGATGACACATGTTGGATTTCAATATATTTAATCATTTCTTGGAAAATTTGGTTTTCTTCTATGTCAATTACAACTTTGTTGTTGCACTAGAGAGTAGTTTGTGTCATCTGAATCCTCATTTCCATAAGAAGAGAATTAAATATTATCATCTTAAAGACTATTCATCTTCAACGAAGAAGTGGGACTACAACATTTTGTTTGAGGTGGATCAGAAGAAGAATTTAGTTGAGAGAGCATGATGTTAGGATCCACTGGTGTATCCACAGGTGTGCACTCAATAACCCATTTTGGCAAGAAGATCAAGAGTATACATCCTCTTAGCTAAATTGTAACTATTCATTGTTTCTTAACACTTTAACACATAATATAAAACGGACATGTCTAAGGTCCTTTGTAAAAAATTTTGATGATAGATGCATTTTGTCCTTGAAGATGCTTGCAGTTCGTCTCCAGCAACCAGTAACGATGATTTCATCTACATAAACAAGATGGAAATCTCTTGAAATCTCCTATGAATGAAGAGGAGTATGCCATATTCACTTCTAATAAAGCCAATTGGTATAATTAATGGATTTTTCAAACCATGCACCCAATGATTATTTCAGATCATAAAGGGACTTCTTCAGGCAACATACTAGAGATTCCCTCAGTCGCTCAAAGTTGGAAGGTTGATGCATGTAAATGCTTTTAGAGAGATAACCATGGAGTAATATGTTTTTTCCGCACTATTGCCCGGGAGAAAGGTATCAGAGGGGTTGTGGATGAAGGTATGTATAAAAGTAAGAATGAAAATTAGTTTGTATTTATGGAAGGTCACCTCACGTGAAAAAGTGGTATGATGGGTGTAGGATCAAAGAACATAGCACTTTTATGTCTAATAGTAGCCGACAAACAACATACATCGAGTCCGAGGGTCAAGTTTATCATGAGTGATGTTAGAGTAATGAAGACCCAACGATTTTGGGAGGGAGAGGAAATTGCTCAATTTGTAGATATTTGATGGAGAGCAATGTATGGTTGTGGAGGATACGAAAAAACATGCGATTGATGTAAAGCATGCAACTAGCATTGTGAAGTTTTAATAGTGTTTTGGGACATTAATGTGGAGCGTTAAGGAGCAAGCAACGTCTAAAATATGACAATTTTTGCTCTTGTCCACTTCATTTTGTCGAGTATAAGAAAATGTAGTTTAGCAAAGCAAGAGAATGAAATAATTTTTGAAGGGGTTTGCTAATATATTCTTTTGCGTTGTCCGATCATAAAACTTTTACTAAGAGTATTGAATGGAGTAAGGATTTCTATGTAAACATTTTAAGGACTGAGAGTTGTTCAGTGTGGGAGCATAACAAATATAGCCAAGCCATGTGAGTGTGATTATCAAATATCAATAAATATAACAAACTAATTATATCCACCAATACTTAAAAGCTTAAACGGTCAAATATGACTATGAACTATATCAAAAATACGGTTACAACAGTTAGAGGAGCGAGGAGAAAACATAGAGTGACGATATTTGCTTAAGATACATGATTCAGGCGCTCATAGATGTACTTGACATCTGATCCACAGTACAAACCGTTTTGTTCATGTCTCCCACTTATTTGTTGTTTAGTTGACAGATTTTGTTTTACAAAATAGGAAGAGAGAAATGTCACAGAATAGAGGAAATTATGAATTAATGGGAAAATTGGAAGAGATTATGACCAACAACAACACTCAAGCCTTTATCCCACTATAGTGGGGTCGGCTATATGGATCCTTTGTTGCCATTGTGCCCTATCTTTTGTTATAATCTCACTAGTCACTAATGCCTAAGTACATCATGTCTTTCCTTATAGTTTCATTCCAAGTCTTTATTGGTCTACCCCTCCCTTGTTTAACATGCCTAGTGACTGGACTCTCACAACACCTAACAAGTGCATCTAATGGTCTCCTTTGTATGCGTCCAAAGTCCAAACCATCTTACACGAGCTTCTCGCATCTTCTCTGCAATTGGTGCTACTCCTGTCTTATTCCTGATAAATTCATTCCTAATTTTATCCAATCTCGCGTGTCCACACAACCACCTAAGCATTCTCATCCCAGCAACTCCCATTTTTGCTCATGCACACAATTCACTGCCGAACACTCAGAACCATAGGGCATCACGGGTCCAATTGCAGTACGGTAAAACTTGCCCTTAAGTTTTAGTGATACTTTACAATCACATAGGATCCCTGATGCGCCTCTCCACTTCAACCAACCCGCTTGGATTCTATGTGTCACATCTTAGTCATGAGATTATGACAAATATCATGAAAATTTAAGGTATTGTTCAAATGTAATGGGGAGCAAGGGTAGTATTTGTGGACCCCGAAACAACTATTATCAAACCATCAACAAGGATAAGTTTGCGATGTGTGGTCAAAGATCTAGAGATTGTCTTTAGCCATATGATTGGCGGCACCCGAGTGAACGATTCAAAAACCAGAGTGAGATATAAGGGATATACTTGAAGGAAGGGAGATGTTAGTAGATGCTGCTTGTGAGAGTATTAGTTGCAACTGCGTAAATTCAGTCGCAAAGAGGTGATCTTGGTCATTCGTGGAGTTAATGAGAAGAGTATAAACTTTAGCGGTTGGGGCCAGGCGGGGGGGGGGGGGGGTAGAGGATTGACATGCTGTACATGTCTTTTGGATATCCATATTCTGTCAACATTTTTCTTCACGTTGATTGATACCACTACAACCACAATATAATCCTCCACGTCCATATTGTCCATGATCATATCCTCGAAGGGGCTGAGGGGGTCCACAATCCCGAGTCGAGCCTCGATCACCAGAAACATTGCCTTGTTCTGAGAAATCAAAGCATCCCTGACCAAGTGAATCAAGAGAAAAAGCATGTCGTTGGTCGAAGAAATTGATAAATCAATAAATGGTGGGCAAAGTTTGCATCAACAGGGGCGTGTTGTGATGTGAGTGGATGGGGGGATGGATAACATGATTAACATCATAGGAGTTGGGCGGGCGCACAAGTGAGTGAAATACAATTGAGAGCTCCCTGCTAGAGTCAGGAGACAACTAGATCTGTAGACATGAGTTGAAAGACATTCCACTGTTTAAGGAGGCCCCTCAAGAGAACAAAAATCATGAATAATCAGTATTGAGGAGGCGGAAGTTAGTTGTTAAAGATATCATATATGTTTTGTAAGTTGTCCTGAGAGGAGTATAATGATCAGAGACATGACCAGACACCCCTAGCAGTTAAGAGGGGACATGACATGTGTGTAGTAGTATCATAGAGTTAGAGAGCAGAGAGCCACACAATCATCTTGTTGTCATTTCAAAATCATGTTTCGTACATTTCATCCATAGATTCGAGAGGCGTATTTGTCAAACAGTGATAAAAATCTTTACTGTTGAGAATTTTCTCTACCGCATTAGACCAATGCAACTAGTTGGGAGCCCAGAAATATTGGTGCAGCGCAAGTTAATCTTAAATTCCTCATGAGAGGGATTGGAATTAGATGTGTTTGCCATGTGCTGGAAAACAAAGAAGCGCGGGAACATGAGAGATCAGGGAACCATTTGAGAAAGATAATGTGTTTGGCGAGAATCGAGCACAGCGAAGAGCATGTTAGACGTGTAGAGGAACAAGATCATGAGTCCTCATTCACAGAATCACAGGCTGTATTGAGCATGGGGAGATTACAATCTCAAGATGTAATGAGAGAAAGACCGAGTGGTTGTGGGTTCGGGATAGATGGTTGAACTGGGATTCTTGTTTGGAGCAGGATTGGAGACGAATTTTGATACAGAGAGCTCGCCCAGTGAGCTCACGGGAACAGGAAGAACCTGCAGGATTTGAGGAGCTCGCAGAACCGGGAGAGAGCTCATGGGAATGAGAAGAACCCGCGGGATCAGGAGAGAGCTCATGGGAACGAGAAGAGCCCGCTGAATCGGGAGAGAACATGACAGGAGAGCTAGCCAAGTATCACGGGTTTAGTCCAGGAGTTCTACACGAGACCTGGAGGGACCTGAGGGACTTTTGGAATGCGCACGCCAAGATGGATCGCGGTAGATTATTTTGTGCGGGTGCGAGAAAACAATTTTTTCCTGCTTTGATTCCATGTAGAAACAATAATCTATATATACATTATTGAAGAGAATACATTTACGTATATATAGCTACAAGGAGTGAGCATAAATTATCCTAGCCAATGTGCGGCAAAACTATATACAAGGATGAGACAAATGGGCTTTCAGGATGAATCTTTGTCATTAGGATTTGATAGTTATGTTACTCTTTTGTTTCTTTTGAAAATGTGTTTTCTTGTTGTTATTTTACTTCTAAGCTTACCACCCTTGAAATTTATATTGTAGGAAGACAGAGTTGATTTCAAAAAGATTGCTGCTGAAAACTGGATTGAACCTCCCAAGAGAGAACGCAAGCGAAAGTAAGATCATATACCCATTTGGATATTATTTACATTCAAATACCACATTTATCATTTATCCTTGTTCTTTATTTTCATTTCAGTTATTCAGATACAGAATACTTCAAGCAGGCAATGCGACAAGGAGGTCCAACAAAACCTAAAGAGCCACGCATTCCTCGCATGCCTCAGTTGTAAGTTTCATTTATTCCTTAGTTTTTTCCTCCTACCTGCATGATTGGAAGAGTTGACATTTCTGTTTTATTTTTATGTAATTTTCAGGCATGATTTCCAATTTTTTAACACACAGAGATTAAGTGAACTGTACGAAAAGGAAGTTCGTTACCTGATGGTAAGCACAACCTGCTGCCATTAAGTCTTCTTGTAATTGTACGATTTTGTCAGATATAGATGCAAGTTCTTTTTAATCCTGACACTTTTTGCAAATGTAACATGAAAGCGTACAATCATGGATTCATAGGTAGGATATCTTGGAGACTTGAAAAAAATTACAATTTGAGCTGCAATTTTTTATTTATCCGAGTGTTACAAAATACAAAATTCTTTGGTAGCCAAGCTGGATATGGAAGAAGTGATTGATAAGTCCTACAACTACAAAATGAGGGATACAATTGTCTAGACAAGCTTGACCCAAACTCTTGACGACTGGTTCCTCCTAAAAGTCTCTCTTCGGAGAGCTTACTACACTCGCTATTTCTAAAGATACAAAATAGGAGATACTACCACTCCCTTATAGGGAAGTGAGACATAGAAATTACGATAATGGCCCGTAGGGCTATATAAGCAGAGGGAGACGCACATGTGCCCAGAAGGTTGTATATGTATCATCGCCCATAGGATTTGTGGATAAAATTACTGTCAGAAGGATTAAGATGGAAAATGGTAGATCTGTTGTAACATGAATACAAGTGTTCAACTGTATTTCTGAAGAATTAACATCACTTGGTGTAACAAATATTAATGAGAAATCATATATTAACTATCTAATAGCTATAAAAGACTTAATTTTTCATGTTTTGATCAGCCCACAATTTGAGGTTCTTCACATGATTACTCATTCACCCTGACACCTTACCAACCTGCCCTAATCTTAAGCAATTTCCATGTTTTGGTCTCCTTATAATTTCAAACCTCATAAATTCTTCTGTTTTGAAGATAATATGGGATGCATAGATATCCGCTTTTGCATTTCTAACTTTCTTCTGTTTTAATAAATTGACAGACACATCAAAAGAACCAGTTGAAAGACATGATTGCTGATAGTGATGAACCTGAGGGTATGTTAATTGTTTGTTACATGTATACATGTTTCCTAGTTAAAAATATATATTAAATTTTAATTTGTATTTTACTTTAGAAGTCGGGGAACCATTGAGTGCTGATGAACAAGAAGAAAAAGAGCAATTGCTGGAGGAGGTGAGTTTGTTCGGCTCTTAATGTTTGCTTATTAATCTAAAAAATTTAAACAGAAATCGAATATTTTCAACTCTACTGAAGCATAAACTGAAATTCTTGGTTTTGAGTTGAGGATGGGTTGCTCAAACTCAACTAAATTCCATCCCTATTTTTAAGCAATCTGATTATTGTGAACACGTCTTTATACATTGTTGTGATTTAAGGGTTTCTCAACATGGACGAGGAGGGATTTCAATACGTTCACTCGGGCATGTGAAAAGTACGGTAGGAATGACATCAAAGCTATAGCTTCAGAAATGGAGGGTAAAACAGAAGAGGAAGTTGATAGATATTCTAAAGTCTTCAAGGAACGCTACAAGGAATTGAATGGTAAAGAAGATATTGAGCCAACTTTTTCATCATCTTATGTTTTAAGAAACTCTTATGTAATCTCATCTCTTCCCCGTTTTGATTTTTTTCTTTAGATTACGACCGGATAATAAAAAATATCGAAAGAGGTGAGGCAAGAATTTCTCGGAAGGATGAAATAATGAGAGCAATTGGGAAGAAATTGGACCGTTATAAGAACCCATGGTTAGAGCTGAAGATTCAATATGGACAGAACAAGGGGAAATTGTACAATGAGGAATGTGATCGTTTCATGGTAGTACTCTTGTCATACTCAACTTGCAAGATGTTCAGTCTTTTCCTCCTACAACTTAGTGCTATGATATAATTTTTTTCCCCAGCTATGCATGGTGCACAAACTTGGTTATGGAAACTGGGATGAGCTGAAGACTGCTTTTCGAACTTCGCCATTATTCCGATTCGATTGGTTTGTCAAGTCGCGCACAACTCAAGAACTTGCTAGGCGATGTGATACCCTAATCCGACTGGTGGAGAAAGAGAATCAAGAGCTTGATGAGAGGGAGAGGCAAGCTAGGAAGGATAAGAAGCTTGCTAAGGTTTCTTCTTCTCTTAAATTCATGGTTTCTGTTTTGTCTGTGTTTTTCTTATTGAATAAACTATGCACGGGCCTTCCCATGCGGAGCGCGCAGTTTGCGACGAAAGTAGTACGGGACCATTGCTTGAGCAATGACCAAGTACTATGACCGACGCACCACGCACGTGGAACACCGCTCAATTGTATCTATAGACAACATATGTTTTGATTTTATGCCAATCCTTAAAAAATTGCGAGTTTCATTAGATCAGAGAGATTGAAATTGAAGTATAGACATCCAATTCGTCTCTGAATTTTTTATTGATATATTCTTCCAGTTGTCCCCAACCATTACACTGATAATCTAAAAATAGCTCTCCAAATCTTTTAAATTTACGAGGGGATTGCTAATTTTGAAGAGATGGATTATGGAATTGTTTATATATGGCACACCATTGTGCTCCAATTGACATTTCTGCAATACATTTTGCTGAGAATAGCTTGTTGATCCATATGTTTTCTTGTAATATGGATCTTGATAATAAATTTTTTCCTAGAAGTCAACGCCTACAAAAAGGTCAATGATGAAGCCGCCTGCCGCAGAGACCCCCGCTTTGGGCTCCTTTAAAAAGCGAAAACAGTCGGTCATGGAGGAGTATCTCGGTTCGGTAAGGCTTCAGTTATCCACTTCTTTGCCTCTCTTATCTTCAGAATTCAGGGAAAATGTTTGCTGTAAAGCATGCCTTGAAATTCATGTTATTTTTGTAGCTCTCTGATTTCATTTCCTTGCCTTCCTTTCTTCCAGGGGAGGAGAAGAAAAGGGAATCAGTGAGAGGGGGGCATCTCTCTTATGACTGAGGCATTTTGGAGGCTGTCTTGAAGGCAGCGATTTTTGCGGCGGGGTTGCTCTGCCGGGCGATTAAGCTCGCTATGCTTCCAAGCCCGCCCGTGGGCTTCCATTTATTATTATTATTATTTTAAAGATGGCCATATCCTGCAATATATTAATTTTACAATGCGACTACATTTGTATGGTTTAGGAATTGTATGATCTTCGAGCTGTATTTTGATTTTATCTACGTGCAGAATTTAGCAATCATCAGGTCTACATACTCAATTGGGGAGCACTTTTGCTATGCCGTTTGTTCAAGCTTATAATGTTTATTTATTTAAGTGTTTGATAACAAGTATTCAATTTTTAAAATACAACTAATCAAAATGATATGGCTGACAGACTGCTGCATTTGCATGAGTCAGTAAATTTAGGCTTCCTTTCGGGGGATTTATTTTCACTATTAGGTGGTTCATGCGGTCATAATCGCTTGACCTGTGAAAATAAATCTCTCAAACGGAGTCTTAGTTTTATCAAATATCTTGTGTACTAAGCATGTCTGTTTGTGGGAGATTTATTTGAAATCCCAGATTCCCCTTGCGCCCAATTGCTTTCTTCTGTTTACACCGATGTTGCGAGCTGACTACATTTAGATTTATTGAGTCGGGAGGCCCTTCCGCCAGGACCAAGCCGAAGGAAAGAGAATTTGGCCGGTCCCAATGGTGAACCGGCGCTCACGGCCCCTCCAACTGAGAATCAGCCCGGTGGCACGCCGGGGAGGAGCCAGAAAACAGCGCCCTGGGCTGGTACTCGCAGGCCCCGCAGCAAAACGGCGCTTTTTCTCCTGTTCACCCCGGCCATCACTAAAGGGAAGGCGCACCATGACGCAAACACAATTTCTCCTGCTCGGCCCCGCCGGCCGTTCTGCACCAGAGAACTCAATTTCTTCCCAAAAGACGTGCCACCGGTTCGGCCCCGCCGGCCATCATGAAAGAGATCACGTTTTCTAACCAAACCATTTTTCAACTAGAATAACTCTTCAATATCCACAGGGTCATGAAGGATATGATTGAGTTCATAGGGACTCATCTTCCTTCAAAGGTGAGTTTTTCATGAGAGGCGGCCAGTATTCACAGATACTCGCATGCTCATCCGCAAGATGAGGAGCGGTTCAGCATCTATGGCTCCAGCTATATCTATTAAACCTTCACCATGCCGGTTCCCACAAAAGGTGCTGGACATTTCCTCTGCGAGCTTTAACACAAGCCTCCTTACCAAAGTATATATCTTCTTCTTGCACCATCTCCAAACAAGTGTCATGTGGAGACTATTGCCTTTGTTTTATCTACTATATTTCGTTGGTGTGAATCTTAAGCGCCGTGATATTATTCCATGTCATAATCGATCTTGAGCGTCGGTCGAGAATTCAACCCTTTTTTCGCACCGCACCACCTCCTTTGTGAATGCTTACGGCTAGGTTAATTTTGGAAACAAAAAACAATGACTGAAAATATTGACCGACACAAACACATGCTCATCAGGCTACAGACCTTATGAATACAAAAAATAAAGATGATGAACAAACTATGCTAGCTCTCTTACAAAAAAATTGAAAACTAGAAAAATTAAAGGAGGGAAACATAAATGCAAAGAAACAGCATAGCAAATTCAATAAGGAAGGTAGGTCAAATGAGGTAATCAATAGCTTCGGCCCCAATATGTCCACATCTTTGCCGGCTTTCCTGATGCGAAGCAGAGAGTCCCTGCATCATGCATGCATACAATTCTCTATATTATGATCACAGCAACACTTTATCATAAATAAGTTTTTTTTTTTTTTTTGGAAAATCACTTGAAAGAAAGTTGTTTGATTGGACACGTTCAGCTCTTGTTAAGCGGGCTTCGGTGTACCGCTCAAATGGAGTCTAAATTAGGGAGCCTACTTAATTGGGGTAATCCTAAATATGGTTTATTATTGAAAACAATATAAATATTGTTGCGGCCGAATTCGACGTCCCGGTCGTACCGGAATAACCTGGACCGTCTTAGTTCTCGGAACGGTCGAGCGCACACGCAATCAATGAAAATAGAAAACTGACAAGGTAATTTTTTGACGTGGAAAACCCTGGAAAGTGGTGAAAAACCACGTGGCCGGATCTGTGCCGACCAAACCTGCACTAGATCTGAATGTTGTTACATGACTTTTTCAAGAACTCGAGGGCAATAGGCCGTCTCTCGTTACAATAATTGGAGAGGGAGAGAGAACCTGGAGGGTGACAAGCCACTGCCCGCAGGGCTAATTATTTCCTTGTGTGCTGCGGAGAGCGAAGCGCTCGCTGTATTCTGGAATCTTCTAATAATTCCCGGATGTGGGGGCAGCTTGCTGTACTCGCTCTGATGTCTGGGACTTGGAAGCTCGTGCGACGCGTCGGGCGCGTCCTATCCTCTGTGGATTGTCGCTTGCTGTACGTGGAGGAGACGAGAATTGATAACTTGCTGACGCTTGGTGGGCTTGTTGCTGATTTGTAGGCGTTGAATACTTGCAGCAGTATTGAGAGCGGAACACACAAAGGTGTGTTTCGGGCGGACTTGACGGCAGAGCGCGCAGAGAGCTGGCTGATGGGGAGCGCATAGGGCACTTGCTGGAGGAGAGCGCGTAGAGCGCTTGTTGGTGGAGTGTGTGGGGTGCTTGTTAGCAGAGAGCGCGCAAGGAAGAGATGCGCGCTAGAGCGTGCCAGGATGAGGACACGTGTGGGAGCGCGCAAGGAAGGCAATGCGTGCAGGAGCGCGCAAGGAAGAGAAATGAAGGAGAGATACAATCCGTATGAGGATTTTCCGGACGAAGAAGATGAAGATGTTCGAAAGAGGCGTCGAAGACGAAGATCTTCAAGGAGCGCTTGAAGATCTTCAAAGAAGGAGAGAGATGAAGGAGATTGAAAAATCCGTATACAGATTTCCGATGAAGTAGAGAATGAGAATTAAAGGGGGATCTGAGGCACTATCTATAGGCTTCATGGGTGGTTATGGATGTTACGCGGTTATCCGCAACCCGTAACCACCATGATCGCTATTAATAGGCCGAAATATTATAATTATTTTTATAACATTTCGCGAGATTATAACTTAATATGCGTATTAATCTTGTTATACGTAGACCGCTCTATTTTTAGCCACGCATTTCCCACACTACGGGAGGTCATGCTAGTGGTTAGGTGGGTGGTTACCCACGTAACCGACGGTGGCGATCGCGAGAGCGCGATCAAACGGTGGAGAATACACATGACGGACGACGGGAGGCGGCAGCGACGACGGGGAAGGTTGCTCGCCGGCGAAGGTTACGCTCGGTCGGAGGAATAAGGCCGGCCGAGGGGAAGGCAAGCCACCTCTAATCGGGGCCTGCGGAGGAGGACGAGCGGCCAAATGGCCGCCCGTTCCGAGCCAAAGGAAGGGCGCCACTGTGAGGGGCGGCGGGCAAGCACGGGCGGCGGAATCACCGCCCGTTCTGGGCGAAACGGGGGCCGCCCCTGTGAGGGGCGGCGACCAGAACGGGCGGCAAAATTGTCGCTCGTTCTGGGCGAAACTGGGGCCGCCCCTGTGAGTGGCGGCGGCCAGAACGAGCTGCAAAATTGCCGCCCGTTCTGGGCGAAACAGGGGCCGCCCCTGTGCGGGGAGACGGCGGCCAGAACGGGCGGCAAAATTGCTGTCCGTTCTGGGCGAAATAGGGGTCGCCCCTATGAGGGGCGGTGGCCAGAACGGGCGGCAAAATTGCCACCCGTTCAGGGCGAAGCAGGGGCCGCCCCTGTGAGGGGAGGCAGCCAGAATGGGCGGCAAAATTGCCGCCTGTTCTGTGCGAAATAGGGGCCGCCCCTGTGAGGGGCGGCGGTCAGAAAGGGCGGCAAAATTGCCGCCCGTTCTGGGCGAAACAAGGGCCGCCCCTGTGAGGGGCGGCGGCTAGAACGGGCGGCAAAGTTGCCGCCCGTTCTGGGTGAAGCACGGGCTGCCCTTTCTAGGGGACGCGGCTCTGACGGGCGGCCAGGATGCGGCCCGCCTCCTACGACAGAGGGCCAATTGGCCGAGGAAGAAGGCCACGCCCTGCGCACGGCCTGGCTCTGCGCGGGGCCTGGCTCTGCACGACCAGGTGCGCGCTTCCCAGAGCGCGCACAGGTGCGCGCTGCCCAGGACGCGCGCAGGTGCGCGCTTCCCATAGCGCGCACGAGGGTGCACTGGCCAGGACGCGCGCAGGCACGCGCCTCCCAAGGCGCACGCGCCTGCAGGCGCGCGCTTGTCGGAAACTCAGTGCGGGCCGGGGCGCCCGCGCGCGTAGCCTTTGCGGCCGAATGGTTGCTTGCCTACACCCTTAGCGGTTGCGCTGGTCCGGCCGGGGTGGTCCTCGGGCTTGACTGAACAATTTTTAGGGGGAAACCCCATCAAATAAATATATAGATATCATATTACTGCATAAAAGCCCACTTCTTTGGGGCATTATGATTGTACCTTCAGGAAGACTTGGCTGATCAAAAGGAGTGCACAATGTTTTAGCGGCTCCTAGTTCACCTTTCGTGCGTGTCCTCACGTCTTTCTCAACTTCCTGCAAGAAAATTTTGAACAAAAAATGAGTCATAATATAGCTAAAATACTTCATACAATGCATCATCTGTGGATAATTCTAAATATTGGAAAACGACCCAAAAAAACCCCCAAAATTTTCATCTACTTTAAGTTTTAGAGTAATGAATATCAAGGAAGAACTAAGTTTTATATGTTCGTAAATTTTGAGGAAAAATGATGTAGGCAGAGGATCATAATGTTTCCGATGCAGTCTTAACACACCAAAAAAGAATAAATTGATGCCAAAACATGCTTTTCATGAAGAGAAGTATATATTTTCAACATGCCTATGAAGCGCTTAGGTGTTAACTATGTTGTTCCCAACTCTTCGGGATAGGTTAGATTTATGAATCCTCATTTCCATTTGTCCTACTATAGGTGTTAACTATATTCTTCACAAATCATTTTGAGAAACTTATATCTACACCACTAAAGACACATTTTCTACCCCATCAATGAATGCCCATGATATAATTTCATGTAACTGGAGCATGCACGAGAACCCTGCACAACCAGCTCAGGTAGCGCAATCAGACCGAGTACCGCGGTAGCGCAACGAAATAAATCGAGCACAAGCAATAGCGCAAAATAATAAATGGAACAAGACTTCAAGCACACACAGACGACAACACAAATTTACGTGGTTCGGAGAGGAGCTCTTACGTCCACGGGGAGAGCACGCCGGAAAAGATCCACTATAATGATGAGGAGTTACAGATTACAACAGAGACCGTAAAGATTGAACCACAAAAAGAAAATCTCAAAACTGAAAAGCTATCGCCGGGCGATAGTGATGTCGCCGGGCGATATCGTGCGAACCAAGTTCGCCGCCTTCCTCTGCAACACGGTGATGCCGCCACCTCCTTCCTGGAACCTCCACCTGAGAACGTCGCCGCCTGACTGCAGATCCGCCTGGATCGCTACTGGAGGCAGGCCGACGGGAAGAACTCCAAACTGATGTCGATCTGCCTGGACCGACTGGAGTCACCGCCGCTAGCAAGGCCTGCTGCCATCACCGCCTGAACCCGCTAGAAACGTCGCTGGAAACAGCGGCCCGTAGACGCTGCTCTGCCTCTCGTCGGGAAGAAGAATCGGTGGCTAGGAATTTCTCTCTTGATTGCTTGTATGAAACGGCTGGGGCCAACTCCTATTTATAACCGTAGCGAATCTCCTAAAATTAGGAGATAATATTGATAGCCAAATTAGGCTCAACCTAAATAGGAAAAACAGCCCCGAGATAATATCTCACTCATAATGATATTCCAAAGTAGGATTTCTCCAAAACAGGAATAACGTAATCCCATGGATCGATGAGGTGTCACAATCCTACAATATCCACCTTGACACCTCATACAACAAACTCCACCTACAGCTTGAATTTTCTCCCTACGACAAACTACCCCCTCTCCCCGGGGTCGCCCCAATCAACATGCACCAATATGAGCCAAGTCAAAGGAGTGCTTGAACTTGACTCCTATCACTGGTTTGGTTGGCATGTCCGCAATATTGTCCTCCGTGGGCACCTTCAGTAACTGAATGTCTCTGCCAGCAACGAACTTTCTCAACTTGTGGTAGCGCACGTCGATGTGTTTTGTTCTGGCATGATAGACCAGGTCTTTGGCCAGACAGATAACACTTTGATTGTCACAGTGCAGCTTCACCGCTTCTAGAGAAATCCTGAGTTCTTTGGCGAGACCTTTGAGCCAGATGGTTTCCTTTCCTGCTTCCACTGCTGCAATATACTCCGCCTCCGTGGTAGATAGAGCTACGATGTCCTGAAGAGTAGCTTTCCAACTGATGGGACCTCCACCTAGAAGGAAGATATACCCGGAAGTAGATCTTCTCATATCGAGGTGACGGCGTAGTCGGAATCAACGTAGCCCTCTAGAGCACTAACATCCTTGCTCCTCTGAAATACTACTCCAACATCTGGAGTTCCTCTCAAATACCTTCGAATCCACTTGACGGCTTCCCAATGCTGTCGCCCTGGATTCCCCATGTATCTGCTGACAACGCTCACAACCTGAGTGATATCTGGTTTCGTGCAGATAATCGCGTACATCAAGCATCCTACAGCACTGGTGTACGGTACGCTAAGCATCTTCTGGCGTTTCTCCTCGGTATCTGGACACTGTTGAGATGATAATCTGAACTGCTGTCCCAGAGGAGACGTGACTGCCTTGGAATCCATCATATTGAATTTCTCCAGAACCTTCTTGAAGTATCCGGTCTGAGAAAGCCAAAGCATGTCGCGCTTTCTATCCCGCTTGATCTCCATCCCAAAAATTTTTTGCGCGTGACCCAGGTCTTTCATTTCAAACTCAGCATGTAGCTTCTTCTGCTTCAGAGATTGAATTTCCCGTGCTGACTTGCAAGCAATCAGCATGTCGTCGACATATAGCATCAGAATCAGAATGTCCCCATTAGCCAGGAACTTGTAGTTGACGCAGTTGTCGTACTGGCTTCTGCTGAAACTCTGTGAAGCCATGAACGTGTCGAACCTCTTGTTCTACATTCTCGGAGCCTGCTTCATACCGTAGAGGGATCTTCTTAGCTTGCACACCTTTTTCTCGTTACCGGGTTGAATGAACCCCTCAGGCTGCAGAATGTAGATTTCATCTTCTAAGTTGCCGTGAAAAAACGTCGTCTTCACGTCCATTTGCTCCAGCTTCAAGTCTCATATCGCTACTATAGCAAGTAGCACCCGTATGGAAAAGTGCTTCACCACGGGTGAGAAGATTTCGTCGAAATCAACTTCTTTCTTCTGCGCAAACCCCTTTGCCACAAATCTGGCCTTGTACCTCCACTGGTCCTTCCCGGATGTGGACTCCTTATTCCTGAACACCCACTTGGAGCTGATTGCCTTAGCTCCTTATGGTAGACTAACCAGCTCCCAAGTCTGGTTCTTCTGAAGTGAATCAATCTCTTCCTCCATCGCAGCTTTTCACTGAGAGCTGTCACTGCTCTTCATAGCTTCTTGATAAGATCCAGGGTCTGAGGAGATCACCTGAAAGACATATGCTACAGTGTCTTGTAGCCTGAGAGGCAGTCTCACCTCTCTCCTTGCCCTTTCTATGGCAATAGAGTACGACTCCACTTCAGCAGGTTGCACAACATCAACATCCTCCGGGTCGGAGGAATCACCATGGTCGTCAGCCTGGTCACTTCCTTCCAGCTCCACCTTCAGGGGTGTGACTGGAGTCTTCTCCACCTCTTTAGACCGAGGCTGAGACTTCTTTAGCATAGAAGCCTCATCGAAGATCATGTCGCGTCTGACCTCCACCTTCTTAGTGTCAAGGTTCCACAGCTTGAATCCCTTCGTGCTGGCCTTTCGGCCCAGATAGATGCATTGTCTGGACTTAGCATCCAGCTTCGTCCTCTCAGAGTCCTGTACAAGGGTATACACAGGACAACCAAAGATGTGGATATCAGAATAGTCAGCAGAGGTACCTGACCAAGCTTCTAGTGCAGACTTCAGATCCAGTGACATCGATGGAGATTGATTCACCAGATAACATGTCGTATTGATTGCTTCGGCTCAGAAAGACTTAGGTAGGTCAGCAAATAGACGCATACACCGAGCCCTCTCCAGCAGCGTCCTATTCATTCTTTCTGCGACACTGTTTTGTTGCGGTGTGCCAGGAATAGTGAGATGGCGAGCGATGCCCTCCTGGTTGCAGTATGCATGGAACTCCGCTGAGGTGTATTCACCGCCATTGTCAGATCTGAGATATTTCACTCTCTTCCCGGTCTGCTTCTCTACTTTCGTCTTCCAGATTTTGAACTTCTCGAAAACTTCAAATTTATGCTTCAGAAAGTAAATCCATACCTTCCTTGAGAAGTCGTCAATGAAGGTCACGAAGTATCTGGCGCCTCCAAGCGAAGGCTCTGGGGCAGGCCCCCAAACGTCTGAGTGTATATACTCCAGTGTCTGCTTACTCCACTTTGTTGATGTTACGAACTTCACCTTGCACTGCTTCCCGAGAACGCAGGTCTCGCAGAAGTCTAGCTTCCACGTCTTGACCCCTTTCAGTAGGCCCTTCTTGTGAAGCTCCGGCAGTCCTCTCTCGCTCATGTGGCAAGCCTGGCATGCCACAGCAGAGACGAGTCCTCATCTGACGTCGTAGCAACTGTTGCATCACCGACAATTGTGGTGTTGATTAGTCTGTAGAGAGTACCAGAGCGCTCTCTTTTCATAACCACCAAAGTGCCTCTCTTGACCTTCAGATATCCGTCTTCGCCGGGGTAAGAGTATCCGGCCGCCTCCAGAGTACCAAGGGAAATGAGACTCATCCTCAGATCGGGCACGCACCTTACATCTGTAAGGGTTCTGATTGTTCAGTTAAACATTTTTATTCGGATGATGCTGATCCCGTACGTCTTGCATTCTGAGTCGTTTCCCATCAAAACACGACCGTCGTCACATTGTCTGAAGCTAGTAAACCATTCTATGTTTGGGCACATGTGATACGAGCATCTCGTATCCATGATCCAAGTGTCGGTGGAGTCGAGGGTAGATTGAACATGGAGTACGTCAGCATCGCTCTCTGGGTCTGAAGCCACAACCGCCTGTTGTGGTGTCTGATTCTTCTCTTTCGTCTTTTTCTCCGGACAGTTGTTTTTCCAGTGCTCTTCTTTTTTGCAGTAGTGGCACTGCTTCTTGTCCTTAGACTTGGACCTAGGTCGATTGACCTTCTTCCCTCTATCTCTCAATCTCCCTCTGACCGGTTCTTTGTTCTTTACGAACAAACCCTCGCTGGTGCTAGGGCCAGATTTGCACCTCGTTTCATTTGAGAGCAACGTCGTCATCACCTCCTCATCACCTCCGTAGAGGATGGTGGTCCATCTTTGGTAGAGATGATAGTTAAGAGTGTCTTTTTCTTCCTTTTCGTGAGAGAGAGTTTGTTGGCATTCATGCTCCAGCAACTGGTGACCAGTACAATTGTCTCTTGGCTTATTCGTGAGAGATAGTACAGTTCCCCAATCTCTTTCATACTTTGGTAGACTAGTTATACATGACCTCATCGGCTAGACTTAACTATCGTGTTGATGCCTTAGAAGTTCTTCCCATTCGTCTGGTGCCGAGGAGCGCCTTGGAGACCTTCTTCGATCCCTTTTGCCATCACGATTTTGCCGTCAACTTCGAAATCTCGAATTTTGCGCAGTTGAGAGCTGTTGGGATGAGTTTGAACCAAATCTTGACCGATGTCGTCACCATTCAGATCTAAAGCCGGAACGTCCAGCGATCACCCCCGCGGAACCTCCCTCTGCAAATTGTGCAATCGGACCGATACCGCGGTGCTCAATAGCGCAAAATAATAAATAGAACGAGATTTCAAGCACACAGACGAAAACACAAATTTACGAGGTTCGGAGAGGAGCTTCTACGTCCACGGGGAGAGCGCGCCGGAAAAGATCCACTATAATGATGAAGAGTTACAGATTACAACAGAGACCGTAAATGTCGAGCCACAAAGAGAAAATCTCAAAACTGAAAAGCTATCGCCGGGGGATAGTGATGTCGTCGGGCGGTAGTGATGTCGCCGGGCGATATCGTACGAACCAAGTTCGCTGCCTTCCTCTGCTACACGCCGATGTCGCCTCCTCCTTCCTGGAACCTCCACCTGAGAACGCCACCTCCTCCTTCCTGGAACCTCCACCGGAGAACGCTGCCGCCTGACTGCAAATCCGCCTGGATCGCTACTGGAGGCCGGCTGACGGGAAGATCCCCGGCCTGATGTCGATCCGCCTGGACCGACTGGAGTCACCCCCGCTAGCAAGGCCTGCTGTCGTCGCCGCCTGAACCCCCCGGAAACGCCGCTGGAAACAACGGCCTGTAGACGCTGCTCTGCCTCTTGTCTGGAAGAAGAAGTATCGGTGGCTAGGAATTTCTCTCTTGATTGCTTGTATGAAACGGTTGGAGTTGACTCCTATTTATAACCGTAGCGAATCTCCTAAAATTAGGAGATAATATTGATAGCCAAATTAGGCTCCTATTTATCTCACTCATAATGATATTCCAAAGTAGGATTTCTCCAAAACAGGAATAACGTAATCTCATGGATCGATGAGGTGTCACAATCCTACAGGGTTGACCCTCAATGAGCGAGATGAGAATATACACAAGCCAAAGAATCACTTAAAAGAGTCATTGGAGTAGCAAATCACAATTATCAAGAAATGTCGTAAATATGAAATATGTGCATACCTCTTCATCACACCAGGGAGCCAATATCAACTTTTTCTCATTTAGTGCAGTCATGAATTCCTCCCATGTATAAACAACCTTTTTACAAGCATCTCTTTTTACTTTCGCCGCAGTGAACAAGCTTTCGTGGATATTCGATAATGAGTCCCGGACATGTTCAACCATGTTCTCCGTAGGCACATTTACTTTAGATCCATTATCACGACGTACAATTCGCACCTGCAAAAGTAACCTTAACTTACTACGAGCAATTAAATAAATACCATGATAAAGGAATTTAAATTGAAGAATTTGCAAAAGAGGGGATTATCACAAATGTTGCCGCCTTATGATGAATGACACCGTCCAAACAATGAGAAGATTTGAAGTAGATTATTAGGTTTGCTTTGAACCAGTCAAAAGGAAGAAGAAAAACCTCCCAATTTATTCGAATTCTTCAACACACGGATGCCCATGAAAATATCTAAGAGTAAGTTACCTGGTTCCCGTCAATTTCATCTTGGCCAATTTCAATTCTCAGAGGAACGCCTTTCATCTCCCAATTATTGTACTTCGCACCAGGATTTTTTTTGCCAAAATCATGCTCAGCCCTGAATCCTGCAGCTTGCAATGTTTGAACTGCTGAAGAGCAGGCTGCAAAGATAGCTTCCATATCTGCATCATTGTAAGGTACAGGAATTATAATGATTTGGACAGCAGCAACTTTAGGTGGAATAACCAAGCCCTTGTCATCTCCATGAACCATCACCATCACACCAATCTACAAAATAAATCAGATTGGGAAAAATGGAACATAATTGCAACAAATCCTATAAAGTAACCTGCAAAATCAAAAATTATTTTCTAATTTAAAGAATATACATCATGCACTTTCAGTTGAATTAAAGAATGACTGCCAAATTGACTTGGTGAAATTTTTTTGATAATTCCTACAGGTAATTTGAAGGGAGACGATGAACGAAGGGTATATAATTTGTAAGGCAAAAAATAAACTAATCAAGAAAAAACAAATAATTAAAAAGTATAAGACCATCCTAACGAAAAATATGAAAAATAATGATACAATATCAAGAAAGGAAGAGGACGCCATCTACACGACAAGCAGACTTGAAGGAGAAAGCAATATAAAAAAGATAGAAGAATAGCCTTGCCAAACATAATTACCGTGCGGATGCTGTACGCCCAAGAATTCTGCCAAACCAAAGCCTTCTCCCCCTTCTCATCGTCAAAGTCGATCTCAAACATTTTCGCAAAATTTTGTCCGAGGCAATGTGAAGTGGCGCCTTGTATTCCACGGCCTGTATTTGGAATAAAAGCCTACCAGGTAGGGAAAAAATTGTCAAAGAAACGGAATAATCTAAGGACTCTAAAATCAAAACTTCATTGCAAAATGGCACTACACTGTATACACACACACACACATACACGCACACACATACACGCACACACACACATACACGCACACACACACATATAGGAAGGTCAATTCAATACCTCTACACTTGTGGTATAAAGGCCACCAGCAAATTTTTCAAACTCACTTTTCCTTCCTTTCACCACCGGAATGGCAAGGTATTCTTCGTAAATTCTTCGATATAGTTCCAATATCTCGAGAACCTGGGAGCAATATTAAATGAAGGTCAAACCATAATATCTCTAAATCAACCAGTCATGATGGAAAAAATTTCGTTCAATAAAGTTGAGAACATTAGCTACCTCATTATCTGCTTCTTCTTTTGTTGCAAAAGCTGTATGGCCTTCTTGCCAAAGAAACTCCCGACACCTGAAAATGGTATATGATGGTTCATGTATATCCATTATCAATGAATTTTTACCAAAGACTATTTTCATCATAAAAAGAGAACACATGTGGAGTTCAAGAAGAAATACTAAACAAGAAACAAAAAATACCTTATAAAAGGAGTGGGGTGACTGAATTCCCAACGAACAACACTACACCACTGATTGAGTTTTAACGGTAAGTCTTGATGACATCTTATCCATTTGGCAAAATATGGATACATAACTGTTTCACTTGTGGGACGAATAGCGATTGGTACTTCAAGATCATTCTGCCCCGACTTTGTAACCCACGCAACCTACGAAGGAACAAAGGTGTAAACATCAATCCCGACCAAAATATAAACTCTGATAGAACTAAAGAAACCAAAAGTTAGCAAATCTTATTCAATCCGCAGCACCCCAATTTCCCAACCCACACCAACATATGTTTGAGAATTAAAGAATGTTTAAAGTGTGCTGAAAAAAGAAAACATGCTAAAGTTACTTGGGTGGTAACTGAAATAGGATAAAACTGGAGTTTTTATTTAAATTCAGTTTTGGTCATATTACATAACTCAGAAATCAACTTGAATTGAGAATAGAATTTGGAGTTATTAGGAATAAACAATATATTACCAACCCATCTATTTAAAATAACAAGTACCCCAATTTTAATTTAATTCAAGCATAACTATGGTTTATGAATACCGTGTAAGCAAATATCACCATATAACAGTTGTATTTGATTGTCACATGGCAACTGATATATTCATAGTAATACATGATTAAAACCCTAGACAGATTTGTTGACGACACGCCATGCATTAGCAGGCATTACACAGCCTACAGACACCAAGTTCAAAATTAGTGAATGTACTTACTACCCACTCACACCTTTCACCCATTTAGCATATTAGTTTTATCCGCAGGACTAAAATTGTATGACAGGACTAAGGTTGTATGACAGGTAAGTCAACCCTTAGTAAAGTCTATTCATTTTTCGTCCTATTTCTTGGAGACTAATTTGGGATCCATAATCATAAGAAAACAAAAAGATCTTGAACCTAAACATTTTTATCACTAATCAGAAAAATAATCAACTCAGCCTCCTTACCTTTTTAAATCTCTATTATTAATATTTTATCCATGACTGCTGTAACTTTTAAATGGCACCAGCTTCTACGCTAATTCTATTTAGTGAAAATTAAGCTGTTTGTAGCAAATAATAGGGCTCAGCACAAATACGAATGCATGATTTCGATCCAGCTCTGCCAGTTAATTATCAACAGAAAATTTAAGTTGCTAATGTGTGGAGAATATGAACAAAAAGACATATC
Organism: Platanthera guangdongensis; assembly: GCA_039583875.1. NCBI lineage: Eukaryota > Viridiplantae > Streptophyta > Magnoliopsida > Asparagales > Orchidaceae > Platanthera > Platanthera guangdongensis. The sequence goes on along the minus strand of CM077156.1, from coordinate 191,953,420 downwards.
CATCAAAGATAATTAAAAGTAAATGCTATCAATACACACCTCGAGGGAAAAAAACTGACCAGATAAACTACAATATTTAAAACTAAAACAAGTAAAATAAGAGAATATGTAAAAAAATATCATCCAATAAAATAATACAGGCTACAACAATAAGTCAATTCACACCTCTGGAGCGAAACCCTCAACATGATCCTTCTCCTTCTGAAGAACATCCTCAGTTATAAACATAGGAAAATATGCATTTTTTATCTTCATCTTCTTTATCTCTGCATCAAAAAATTCCTGCATGGAAATAATATTGATCAACAAACCATTGTGATTTAATACATATGATAAATAACATGGTAATATTATGAATAGAGCTATACTACTAAAAAAAGGAAAAGGGTAAAGATCAACATTTACATAAAGAAGAATAAAATGTCTATAAGGTAACTCTTTCCAACGTAAAATTAAAGATTGAATCCTTAAAATGTCTATAAGGTAACATTTCTATATAAAATGTCTAAAAGGTAACATTTCTATATAAGAAGAAGTCTGCCACTAACCAAAAAATTATGAGCACCTTGTTAAAAGTGCACACTAAGAAAAAGAATAAAAAGGGTAAAAACATTCAATTTTGTCAAATTTCACAAGAAAAATAAAACCTTTGTGTTAGGTTACGGCTACTCCTACGGAAGAAGAAAGAGCAATACCTGCGAATGATTCTCAATGCCATAGGGGAATGTCGTGATTCCCCCTATATACCCAGCCGCCGAACCGGCTGGGCCCACCCGGTTTGTTTAAGAGGAAGAGATTAAACAGGTTGATTCAGCCTCCTTGTTCTTTGGCCCGTTCTGATAGTAGACCGCACCGAAGCGGCTCTGGTTCATATCATTCCCGCCGTCTTCAAAAAAATTGCTTGTCCTCAAGCTGAAACTCGGGGTATGCCATAGGGGAATGTCGTGATTCCCCCTATATACCCAGCCGCCGAACCGGCTGGGCCCACCCGGTTTGTTTAAGAGGAAGAGACTGAACCGATTGATTCAGCCTCCTTGTTCTTTGGCCCCTTCCGATGGTAGACCGCACTGAAGCGGCTCTGGTTCATATCATTCCCGCCGTCTTCAAAAAAATTGTTTGTCCTCAAGCTGAAACTCGGGGTATGTCTCCTTGAGCTCGTCGTAATCCACCCAAGTCTGTTCGGACTCAGCCATGCCCCTCCAGTGAATTAGTAATCATACGATGGATTTCCCCTGCATTGTCTTAATCCTTGCTTCAAGAACCCTCTCCAGTACCGGCCGAACTTTGCCCAATTCCGTCACCTCCGGCAAGGAGACTAACATTTAGAGCGTCTCCTTAGTGCCGCCCTTTTGAGCAGTGACACATGAAAGGTTGGGTGAATACGAGAGTCCGCCGGAAGTTCCAGAGTGTAAGCCACAACCCCCACCCTACTCAAGATCCGGAAAGGCCCGTGGTAGCGGGGTGCTAGCTTCTGGTTCTTCACTCCTGCAGCTGACAGCTGTCGGTAAGGTTGTAATTTGAGGTACACCCACTCCCCACTCCTCAAAGTTCTGCTCTCGCCGGTGCTTGTCTGCTTGGGTCTTCATGCGGTGCTGTGTTTTTCTGAAGATTCTCCTTCAGCTATTTTAAGATGTCATCCCGTCTTTGCAATGCGGACTCCATTTCCGGCACCTCAGTCGATCCTTTTTCATAGTTTTGTAGTGTCGGTGGAGCTCTCCCATACACGCTCTCGAACGGTGCCATCTTTGTCATTGTTTGGTACGCTATGTTATACCAATACCCCGCCCAAGAGAGTCATTTACTCCACCGGTGGGGTTTACCCGCAATGAAGCACCAAAAATAGGTCACTACGCTTCTATTGAGGGCCTTTGTCTGCCCGTCTGTCTGGGGGTGTGATGTGATTTAAAACCTAGGGCTATAGTTTTGAATGATAAAATTGCGGCCTATTTAAAATAATTGCGGAGCGAGGGTATTTGCGGGCTATTTTCCAACGAAATAAACGGTCGAGGCGTCGCTCGCGAATGCAAGGCTACCGCACAGTCGTAATAGCGTCACAAAACATGATTCCACGGGCACAAAATATGAAAGCGGTCAAACACGGCAATGGAAAGTAAACGACAATTAGCGATGAAGTTGGTTAGGGCAAGCTCTTTTAATTACTATTTATCCAAATGTTGACACAATAAAATTTGACATGGATTAAGAGTAGGAGAATGGCGAGGTATACCCTGGGGGAAGCAGCAACGACGAGCTCGGGGTTGCCTGGACTGAGGAGGGCTGGCTGGAACCCTTGTTGGAGAGGAGCTGGACTCTGTATGAAGCAGTAGTGGCCGGAGAACAGGTTGCTGGAAGGGGGAGATCACCGGAGGGTTGCTGAAACCGCCAGAGGAACGAGCACAGGAGGTCGCCAGAGCCCAGGAGAGGCTCAGGCGGGCTCGACGGCGGCTGGAGAGTCTCCACAGGTGGCGGCGCAACGAAGGGGGGGGTGCAGGAGGGGGTAGAAGTAGTCGGAGGTTGCCGTCGGGGAAGGAGGTCGGAGCGGGCCCAGGAGGTCTTCCACAGTGGCCGGAGAAGGCGTATCAGGGTTTGCCGGAGCTCGGAAGAGAAGCTGGGGCGCTCGCCGGCGCTGGACGGGAAGGAGACAACGGCTTAGGGCTTCGTCGGGCAGGGAGAAGGAAGGCTCGCGGTTTTTGCGGCGCTGGAGGTGAACCCGAACAAATCGAATGATTGTTCAGTTTCTATTTCCAGCTCCCGTGTAATAGGTAGGAAGGGGTGGTTTTATAGAAGAAATTTAGGGCAAATATGGCTATTGGCAGACATAAAACATAAGAGATTTTAATTGGCAACTATTTAAAGGCAAACTGAAAGGGAATTTCAAAGAGGGGCCGACTATAGGCAAAGGGGAATAAATAATTAATTAAAATAAGCTTGCCCTAAACTAATTTATCCCTAAATTACCGGACCTATGCATTCAAGGTCTCGTTGGTCGGTCACACCAACGAGCCAACACAAGAAAAATGCACGAACAACATGCACGATACAAAATGATACCCAAGCGCTCATAACACGCGCAATACAACTCCACGCTACAAAATAACCCAAAAATTGCGCGAAAGCGTGCGCTACAAAAGTAAGAAAACATGTGTGAAATAAAGATAATAACGACGCGACGCGGGTTGCATCAGGGTGGTTGGTTGTACTCATGCGTAAGGACGTCCCCGTAAGACGGAAAAGCTCCTGCCAAAACTTGCTATTGAACACGGTGCCGCGATCGGAAAGGATGGAAGTCGGTATCTCATGCAGTCTCACCACCACGCAAACGAAGGCTTCCACCACGACCTCTGCGATGCAAGGGGGCGCCAGCGCAATGAAGTGTCCATACTTAGAGAGTCAGTCCACTACTACAAGAATGACCGACTTACCCTGAGATTTGGGTAACCCCTCGATGAAATCCATTGCAATACTTTCCCATGTAAGCTCTGGAATGTCCAGCGACACCAGTAACTCTGCTAGAGAGGTCGTGTCCTATGTTGCACAGACACCGACACGCGACGCGACATGTGACACGACACGACACGTGACTCGTCAATTCTTAAAAAATACTAATATCCCGACATGCTGAGACACACATATTAAATATTTATTTTTTATAATTATGAAAATTATAAAATATTTAACAAATAATAAAAAAATGAACAATTAATAAATATTCAAATAAACTAAGTCATGTTTAAATAATACTTATCAAATATTCTAATGCAAAACTTAAGAAAATGTCAAAAAATGATAGAACATTAACACATTTTCATTTATATCATCAGTAAAAATAATGGATTTTTAAGCAAACATTTTCCCCCACTTTCAATTTTCCTTTTTCTAGAGAAAATATTCACCCCACTAGTAGATCCACCTTCACTACTTGAAATGTTATAAGGGGCAAAGATACTTTTTTAGGAGCAAGACTCGCTATTCTAGCATTCATCTCTTCTTCTAGTTTTTCCACCTCAAATAGATCACTCCTTGAGACTTACACATTTTTCAATTCCTTTTCTACCAATCATTAACAAATGTACTCTCACTCTTGTATATAAACTTATAAAACGTTTTTCGCAAAAATTGCACTTCCAAGACAAATTGCTTCCTGCCTCACCATGAGTAGCTAACTTAGGGACATACATGTCCGATTGAGCGGGACACGCGAGTCCCGCATGAGCCAGCGTGTCGGACTTCCGATATGAGTGTCGGGAAGTGTCAGAGAGTCGGACGAGTGTCGAAGAGTCCGACACCGACACGTTGGGCACTTTGAAGTGTCGGTGCTTCATAGGTCGTGTCATACTTCTGCCTCTTGCATTCCACACAATTCTTCACATGATGTGCTACATCCGCCTTCAACTCTTCCAATACACATTCTGCTTGATCCGTTGATAGGTCCGCAGCAATCCGGAGTGTCGCTGGGGGTGTCGTGAAACTCGTGAAGTAATTGCTGCCTCAATGAGGATACTAGTGCCACCACCAAGCGTCCCCTGTAGTACAAATGACCATTAATGACATGGTTAGGCCGCTTCCACTCCTCTACCTTTCGTAATATTCGTTAACATCTGCTGCATCTCTGTATCAGCAAATACCTCCAGATGGACATCTTCCACTATGCCCAAGACTGGCGCAAAGATAGAAAAATAGAACTCGTCGTAGGCAAGAGCGAAAACGCGTTGGCGACCTGATTCTCCTTCCCTTTTCGGTACTCTATCTCGTAGTCGTACCCCATCATCTTTGTCACCCATTTCTGCTGCTCTAGTGACGAGACCCGCTACTCCAGGAAGTACTTTAAACTCTTGTGGTCGGTCCGTTTTTTGAAGTGCCTCCCAATGAGATACGACCGCCATTTCCCACCGCATGCATGATCACTAACATCTCCTTCCCACAAACCGATAGTCCTAGCGCCTTCCCTTGAATCGCCTTGCAGTAGTACGCCAACGACCACCCTTCCTGTACCAACACCGCCCCCAAGCAGGCCTGTGAGCGGTGCGGTTTGGGCCCAAACCGAAACCGCACCGCAGGGGTGCGGTTTCTTACTGACCAAAACCGCACTGCACCGAAACCGTGCGGTGCGGTTTCAATTCGGTGCATTTTTAGGGTCGGTTTTTGCGGTGCTGTTTCGGTTTTTGACAGTTTTTTTGTCCCTTCTTTAATTTAGGCAAGACACTTCTATGAGAAGTTGAAAATTGATTCCTTTCCCAGTAACAATCGAGTTTAACCATCAGATATAATTTCTAATGTTCAGTCATTCAATTGTACATTCAGATCATTTGTTATATTGGTTGTGAATATTTTTCTTTCATTCGTACTAGTGTTCTTTGCTAATTCTTATTTGAACGATGAGTTTCACTTTACAATAAAGATAAGATTATGCTACTAAAAGGTTAAGAAATTTTCTAAAGTACTTCCCTCTCCTCTGCTGCTTTGATTAGGGTGACAATTTTAAATAACAGATCTTCCTAATTCTTATCTATATGCAAATCCTCATTTAGTCAAGCATTCACTAAGGTTCCATTTGGCACGGTGGTGGCGGTCATGAATATGGGGGTTTGTCATTCGTTAACGCCACCTAAGGAACTTCATCCAATTTTATGTTGAAACAAATGATGTTTGTTAGATGATACTTAACTAATGACGGTTTAACCTATGCATTTACGAGCGCCACTACCGTTCCAAACGGAGCCTAAATATATAATGATGTATTAAATTATATTATATAGTTATATTATATATGTTATACAAAATACTTATATTTTATATATTATATAGTTATATTGAAATTTCATGAAAGATTGACCAAACAAGACCGTTAAACCCATTTACGAATTACGGTGCGTGCATTTTTCTTTCTTGACATAAAATTTTAAAAGTTAAACCTAAGTCACGGTGCGGTGCGGTTTTCTCGGTTTTATGGAGTTATAAACCGCACCGCACCGATCGGGGGTCGATTTTCACACATACAAAACCAAACCAAACCGCAACCGAGTGGTTCGGTTTGAAATGCGGTGCGGTTTGTCGGTTTGGTGCGGTTTTCGGTTTTCCTGCACACCCCTACCCCCAAGCCGCGCATTTGTTTCCACTATTGAACAACTTTGAGAAATTTGGTAATGCTAGCACCGGGGTCGTCACCATGGCCTCCTTTAGTGTTTGGAACGCTAACTCTGCGTCCCCTCCCCAATCAAACTTTCCTTTTTGAAGTAATGTGGTCAACGGCTAAGCAATCTTCTCGTTATCTTTCACGAATTTCCTGTAGTTGCCCGTGAGACCTAGGAACCCTACCCTCTCAACATCTTGATGTTGGTGGGCGTGGGCCACTCCGTCATGCTCTGGATTTTTTGTGGGTCCAATCACACTCATTCTCTATTCACCCGGTGACCTAGATATTCCACCTCCTGTTGCCCGAAAGAGCACTTCGATCTCTTCACGTACCAATTTTGCTCCTTGAGAACTTGCAGCACCATCCGCAAGTGCTCCTCGTGTGCTTCTAGACTCGGACTGTAGATGAGGATGTTGTCAAAGAAGACTAGCACAAACTTCCGCAACCACCTCCTGAACGTTTCATTCATGATCGCTTGAAAGGTTGTCGGCGCATTGTCAATCCGAAGCGCATCACCAGGAATTCGAAGTGCCCTTCGTGTGTTCGGAACGCCGTCTTTTCCACGCCCCCCTCCTGAATGCGGATTTGATGGTATCTCGATTGTAAATCCAACTTCGTGAAGTAATGGGCTACTTACAATTCATCCAGAAGCTCATGGATGATCGAGATTGGAAATTTGTCTTTAACGACAACCTCATTGAGCGCTCTGTATTCTATGCAAAATCTCCAAGTTCCATCCTTCCTTTTCACCAATAGGACCAGAGAAGAAAAAATACTTGTGCTATGTCGAATGGTTCCTTCCTGCAACATTTCCCAGACGATCTCCCCCTTCTGTATGTGAGGATACATGTATGGCCAAACACTAATGGGCTCCACGTCCTCCTTGATCAGGATTCGGTGATCGCATGCCCGCGGTGGGGGCAACCCCTTTGGTGTCTCGAAGACCTCCTCGAACCTCTCCACGACATCTTGCAACTTTTCTGGTATCATTTCCTTCCGCTCCTCCAGATCATTTCCTTGCTCGACCCACTTCTCCAAGGACAAGATCGTGGCTTCTTTCACACATGGGCCCGTCTGACTCTTCAGCTTGTGTCTTCCCACCATGTGTGAACTTCATGGTCATGTTCTCCCAATCATTTGCAACTAGTTTTAATTGCCTCAACCACTACGCCCCCAGAACGACATCTGCCAGATCCACATGGCATCTGAACCATTGTATCGTAAGTGGCACCTTCTTCACGAACTGTAGGAGGATCCATACGAGCACATTGAACACCTTGGCCTCCGTCGAACCTCGTTGATGAAGTTGTGGGACTGTCTGTTGAAACCGAAATGGACAAAAGAGGGGTGACCTACTACACTCAAGAGAATGGATCAAGAAGCTAGGAACAGATGAACCATTGAGCAGTAGCCAATCGTAAGTGGAACCTTCTTCACGAGCCCTGTGCACAATAGAAAATGTAAAGGGGGAGGGTGGTTCTACAGGGTCTCCACTAGCCTCCTGGGGCGAGAAGTCTCACGTGATCGCCGCCTGAACGAGCTCGCCCTCTTGGCGGTCTCGCCCCGCGAGCTGTCGAGAGGGTGTGATGGCCTAAGTTTTGGCCGCCCGGTCTGCCCCGCCACCTCGGTGTTGATGAGAAGCTCGCCGCCTGGGCGAGAGGGCTGTCGCACCGCGACCAGCTCGCCGCCCGGTATAGACACCTTTTGATCCACCACCCTTCCTGTCATTTCATTGTGATTGCCCTCCCCCTTCTAAGGCATGCACCGATACTTCAATCTCCTCCAGATCGAGGACTTCACTCTCCTCAGTCGGGTTGTTTTCATTGGCCTCTGATTCCTTCTCCTCTTGCAACATGTATACCTACAACACCTTACACTTGTACCCGGGAAAAATTGCTCGTTGCAAGTGTAGCACAGTCCCTTGGCCCGTCGATCCTGCGTCTCTTTCCATGACAATCGCTTCACTGCGGCCTCCCTCTGTGTGGATGAGTTGTTGGTCCCCTTGGTCGTACCCTGCTTTTCTTCCTTATCGCTCCCTCGGTAAGTTGTTGCGGCCTTACACCTTCCCAATTTTTCCTCCTGCAACTGGGCCATCCTGATGGCTTGTGCTAGGCTCCTGGGCCGAGGTGCCTGCACCTCGTCGCTAATTTTCTCCTTGAGTCCAACCAGAAAACATCTCAGAAGCGCCTTCTCTAACCACTGCACCCGGTTAGCTAACCTTTCAAACTCCTTTCTATACTCATTGACGATCCTGTCCGTCTCATCTTATCCAGCATCATATCAAAGTCCTCATATTTGGTCAGCCAAAACCTCGTGATGAGCCCATTGCAGAATTCCTCCCATGTGGGGTAGGGTAGCTCCCTTCTCTAGTCTCCACCAGCTCAGCCACTGAAAGGTCTCCCCTTCCAGATGAAAAGAAGCGAAGTGTGCCCACTGGTGCTTGGGAAGCTCCTGGTACTCAAAAAACATCTCGACCCTCTCGATCCATTCCAGCGGGTTGCCGTTTTTATACTTAGGAAACTTCATCCTCGTCAGTTGGGGCTGCACTGGTGGGCAGTGTTGCTGCGGCGCCCGCACCTTCGGGAACTCTAGAGGTTGTCCCAAGCCTTGATTCCACGATCCCCCGTTCTCCCCTGGTCTTCCCCTGCCTTGCATGGTGGGCCACTGACCCCAGTAGTCCTCTGCTAGTGCCTCTCCTTCCCCTCTATGTGGGGTTCAAATGCCCCCGCGCCATCCCATGTCGGTCCTGTAGCTTACTTCTCCTTCTCCCCAGCCCCAATGAGGTTGTCGCTGCTACCGAACCAGTCTCGGATCTCTGGTGAACCCGCAAGAGCCTCAAGAACTGTCGCCGGTCCTGCCGATACTGCGCGGTGGCTGCCCTGAAGCTCGCTGGCCAGGGGCGGCGGCCCCCGTAGCCCCGCCAGAGCCCCGGATCCTGCCTTCAGCTCTCGTCGTCAGGGGAATCCTCCATCCCGTGTTCTTGCGGTCGACCGACACATCTCCCGCTCCGTTGGAATCAACCTTGCCGTCGGCTGCAATGGCCTTGTCGCGATCGGCCACGGGCTCGATGCAGCCGATCTGCTCCCCGAGCACTTTCATCACCTTCAGCATCGCCACACAAGAGCGCTCCTCTCCCTCGCACAGCTTCAGCGACAACTCCTGCTTTAGCGCCTCCATGAGGTCCCGAAAACCTTGCTGCCCCTCTTCCAGCGCTGTGAGACGTGTGCCATGGGTTGTCGTGGTCGATGGTGGAGGATGACACCTTTGATACCAAATGTTAGGTTAGGACTACTCCTACGGGAGAAGAAAGAGCAATACCTGCGAATGATTCTCGATGCCCTAGGAGGATGTCGCGATTCCCCCATCTACCCAGCCGTCGGACCGGCTGGGCCTGCCTGGTTTGTTTAAGAATTGGAAGAGACTGAACCGGTTGTTTCAGTCTCCTTGGTCTTTGGCCCCTTCCGATGGTAGACCGCACCGAAGCGACTCCGGTTCATAGCAGCTTACATGAAGCACGCCCTACCTAGCCGAAAGTGATACCAAGACGCTGCAAGATGCACATACTCTGATAGATGTGTCTATCATCGACAAACAATTGAATTTAAAAAACGAGATATAATTTATTGAAACATGCTCGATATCAACTCTTAAGGGTGATGATCTCTCTAAGAGCAAACTCTCCTACGAGAGCCTAGACCTAGACAATGAACCAAAAGCTTTACTCTCATACTAAGGGTTCTTTATAATAGAAAACCCGCCGCATGACAAAATTCATTAAAAGACAGAAATGTCACTAGCCACTTAGGCTCCTAGAGGGTGTGTGGTAGGCTCAGGGATTCGTCTACGTATCAACACGCCCCTCTCAAAAAATTAACATGTCCTCAAGGTCGAGGTTCGTAGGGATAGTTATTGTTCGTCAGAGGATCCAAGTCAGCACAGTAAGGATTGTCGTATTCAACACCAAGCAACAAGCATAGGTCCTTGAGAGGTCAATTGTGGGTGGGTGAGTACGGCTAGTGGCAGCGAAAGAAAAGACCCTTGTGGAGATGCTCGAGGTGTTGTTGGTGAGATAAAAATGAGGTGTAAGAGGTAGTGGTAGGGGTGAAAGTGGCGACGGAGGGCCGATCAACGAAGGCCAAGATAGAGGCAGGTGATCAAGGAATGGGGAGGGGTTGAGATTTCTACGGTGGCAACGACTAATGGGGTGGTCAGGTAAAGGAGGACGGTTGCGTTGTGTAGTTAATCGTCGAAGAAACAAGCATGCACCATGGAGATGGAGAGAGTAGTCGATCTGTGGGTAAAAGTGGGGTTCCAGACCACCCCCCTCAAGACAGTACTGCGACAAAAAAACCGAAGAGAGTGGACTGCAGCTGCCGCTTTGGAGGCGGACTGTGGATGGTCGAAGTAGATACTCGAGGATGCAGGAAGGAGACGGAGGGCGGTGGGCCGACTGTTGGAAGGAGATGGAGACCACTGAGGTTCTCGGAGAGTAAGTGGGCTGGGTCGGGAAGCAGTTAAGGCGTACTGAAAGAGTGAAGGAGGCGTTGGAGGTGATACTGAAGCGCCAAGTGCATCGTGCAACCGGAAGAGCCGAGACAAGCGCGGCAAGAAGGATTAGGTCGGTCGCAGCTCACAGTGGCAAAAGAAATTGGATGGAGATAGGCGTACAATAGTGAGGGCATCGACGTGCAAACGAAGTTGGTGGATGAGTGTCGGCATGTGCAAGCGAGGTCACCGGATGGTCCGCGCCGAGGACTGGAAGACAAGAGAATCGGGCGAGCGGTGGCTTCCGTGAACATGGAATGAGATCCAAATAGGGTTGTGGTGGAAACCCACTCTATGTGAGCGATAAGTCGAACTAGATAATAAATCCGACTAATGTCGACAAACAATTGAACTTAACATACGAATACAACTTATCGAGACATGCATGATACCAACTATTTAGGGCAAGATCCCTCTACGAGTCAACTCTCCTATGAGAGCCTAAACCTAGACAATGAACAAAGATTCTCTCCTCTTATACTAAGGGCCCCTTATTGATGCAGTAGCCCAGAGCCGCCCCTCTCTGTCGCAGCCTTATGCTAGCCAAGCGACCACGTCTTGGCGACCACTGTCGGGCTGCAGTCCAAGCACCCCACCCATGACCGCACCTATTCTCAGTGCAGCTCAGTTGGTGATAGTCCCTGTTAGGAAAGGGATTTATCAAGGGGGCTGGGTTCGAGACTTCGCCTCAACATCCCGCCGCGCTGAGAATAGGTGCGGTCATGGGTGGGGTGCTTGGGCTGCAGCCCAGTAGTGGTCGCCAAGACGTGGTCCCTTGGCTAGCATAAGGCTGCGACAGAGAGGGGCGGCTCTGGGCTACTGCATCACTTATACAGATGGAGACCCTCTGCAAGACAAAATAAGGTAAAATACACAAATGTCATTGGGGCTACTTAGACTACTAGGGAGCAACTGGTATACCTGGGGAGCCGTCCTCGTATCATACTCAGAAGGAATAACCCAAAGCCTTAAGACACTACAATGGAAACTTGGCACAGGCTAGAGTCCAAAATAAATAAGATTTGGAGAAAATTGAAGAATGGTATCCATATTATTGAGGGTTTGTTGTTGCTGGACCAGACTTCTATTTCTCACCAAAATGGTTCCTTTGCTTCTAAAAAGGTGATAGTTCTGGCCTTTTCATGGCCTTTATCATTAAAAAATCAACAAAAGTGACTCGTAAATGTAAAATTTCAAGTCATTGACTTTTGCAGGCTTTCAACGATAGATATGATAGAAGGAACAAAAAATTTCGCCCTTGGATAAGGTCAGGAAAAAAACTAGGAAGCGATAAAAGTGCGATGTCAAAAAGAAAACACCCCGTATAGTCTATGAGCACTACAATATTTTTCATAAGCTTTTAGAATATGAAACTAATTAAAAATATATAACAAGTACAAACATATTCCAATGAAATCACAATTTTGATAAAAAATTTAAAGAAATATCAAAAAGTCCAAATGATACAAAATACAGATACCAATAGTGAAAGTTGAGAAAGTGCAAATATTTAAAGACATTTCAGCATCTTCAAAGTACGCCATTAAAAGCACCAAAACTGTAGGCGATAACGTTGCAACTCCAAAAAACCACACTGAGCAATAATAAATAAATCTGATATTCAAAACCTCCAAGCAAAATATTCAAATCAAACACATACCCACATAGTTTCCCAAATTGCCATTGTCTGTGGCCGTAGGTTGTAACAACCAGAGATGTCATAGTACTCAATCAATTCACTTTTAACAACAACCTGAAAGCCAACAAATGACAATCTCAAAAACGATAAGTAAGCTCTATAATAATAGAAATAAAAGTATCACAAGCCCAAATCTAACTTTACCTCCGAGTACCATTCTCCAAAAGATGCATCCTTTTTAAAGGTCATACCCAATCGAGTTTTTTTCTTTACTTCTTTCATCCTAGCTATGAAAACAAAACCATTACAGTTAGAGAAAGCCCATGATCCAACATAGATAAAATTCCCAGAACATTAATACTGACCATTTTTTGAGTGTGTACTTGCATTTGCAGTAGCCATGCCACTATATCTTGTAACAAATTGCGAATTTTCTGAAATCAAACTTATGCACATGTAAAATTTTACAAAAAATAATGAGTTAACATATCAAACGCGCGCCCGGGCGACAAAACGCGTGTCCGGGCAAAAATCGGGCGCAACGCGCGCCCGGGACAAAAACGCACGATCGGGGCAAAAACACGCGACCGGGCGAAATACGCGCACCGGGGCAAATACGCGCGTCTGGGCGAAATACGCACGTACGGGCGAAATACGCGCGTCCGGGCGAAATACACGCGTCCGGGCGAAATACGCGCGTTCGGGGGAAAAACGGGAGCCCGAGCGAAAAACGTGCGCCTGGGCAAAAAACGCGCTCTCAGGCAAAAAACACGCGCCTCGGCGAAAAACGCGCGCCCGGGAGACAAAACCCACGCCCGGGAGACAAAACTCGCCGCATAGGTGGGGGCATTAATTTTAATGGTGCGGGTAAGGTCGACGTCTCGTTCAGGGCGACGATGTTGTGGACGAGCACGTGGATACAAATCATTGCGATCGTCGTCATCGTGGTGGGGGTAATAGTTGGGTGGTCTATGGTCTCTAGATGGTGAGGAGGTTCGGTTGGCCAAAAGTTGGGCCAACATTTCCCGGAGTTCCCCCATTTGTTGATTTATCTCATAGCGAAGATCATCAACCGGAGAGGGGTTTGGATTCTGTTGTTGTTCGTCGGCCATACTCGAAGAGGAGGTGATGTGATACTCGTGACCAGACCTAATGAACATATGATGGGTGAGAAAATAAAATTTTTTGTAGGAAAATAAAATTTTGGTGCACAAATGAGACCTAACGTGAAATAGTGCGGATGGGGCCAAGTTAAGAAATTGGCCAACCCGGCTCTAATATCAAATTGATGTAGGCCTACATGTCGAGGCGTGCGCGATGGTTTACTCAAGCCCTTTCAGACCACTCACGAGCGTGTAAGAATTCTTTTCAACTCCAATATAGCGATTTATATCGCAACACATGCATAACATACAACAAGAGAGAATTCCAACAAAAATATGGATTCGGAAAGAGGTTATCTCCTGTCAAGAAAACTAGCATCGGATTTGCCCAATCCTTTGAGCGTCAAAACAAGAGTTTACCCAACCCAATTAATGTCACAGTAAGGATTTACCCAACCCTTCAAATCACAAGATTGATAAAAAAACAACACAAAAGCTTCGACTAAATTCTGCGAAAATTCAATGGATTCGAAGGCAACGCCGGCCTCTTTCACCATACAAAATCACGCATATAAGAAGAACACACAAGATAGAGTAGAATAAATCCTTACCCAAGCACTCTAGGTAATATTTGTGGAGAATCTCTCTCTACCACGAGTACACCTGAGTCACACCAAGGGGAGGGGAATACTTGTCGATACTTCAACTGAGTCACACCAAGGAAGCGGGGAGAAGAGAGGGAGGCTGGATCTGGACCAACGAGAGGAGGCCGACGGGCCGACGGCGGCAGATCGCACGGGTCGCGCAGAGGCAGACGGAGAAGGGAAATGGGGGCTCTAGTCCACCGGAGTCACACCGGAGGATACTCCACTCCGGTACAGCGGATGGTGGTCGACAAGACGCCGGCGGGCTGCTTCGTAGAGCTCGCGCAGGCGGAAGGCACTGGGCCGAACCCTAGGGAAAAACTCTCGGGAGATTTTTTTTTTGTCAATACTCAGCTTCCGTTTGGCATGGTTGTGGCCGTGGTGAATATGATGGTTAAATTGTTATTCATTAACGTACACACTAAGGAACTTCACCCACTTTTATGACCGCCACTTTTAGGCTTAAACTGAAAATTTGTGAGGTGGTTGTTGGAGTAATTTTTAGGTCAGGACACCTGATCATAAGCAAGGTCCTGCACCAATGAAGAGTCCGCAAAGGAGGTGAGACCCACGCAGTTGTGGCTTGTGTCATACACTTTTGCGCGGGGCCCTCATCATTTTAGGCCCCTCATTGGTTGTCCTGAGCATGTTTATGGTCAGAAGTCCTGACCTAAAAATTTTCCTGGTTGTTGACGACTGATGATTTAATCCATACGTTTATGACCGCCACGGCACCACCGTTATGCCAAATGAAGCCTCAATCTGCCTTCATTTCTCATAAAAACCAAGCACAACATGTCTTACAACTTAGACTTCGTTTGACAAAGCGGTGGCGCTTAACGATCACCTAAAAAACTTATCTTTTAAGCATAAAAGTAGATGAAGCTTCTTAAATGTGCGTTAACAAACAACAGTTTAACCATCATATTCACAACTGTCACCACCGTGCCAAGCGTAGCCCCATCAGGCATAAGGGCTCTATTATCCTCAGTTGACAGTGATTGTGAAAATGATGAGGAGTTCAGTCTCATGACACTATCGAAAGATAATCAGGATAGTACTATTCCTGATAAGGTACATTCTATCTCTAGTTCTTCTACCTATGAGTCTAGCTCAGACTCTGTTGCATCCACTTCCTCAAGTGAGAATGATGGTTCAGATTCTGAAAATGATGTCAATCAATTGATTGACAAGTATGATGTACTTCTGAATGCTTTGAAAAGAAGCAATGAGTTGGCCAAGAAGCAGACTGAGGAGATTATCTCCCTTCAACAAGCTGCTTCCCAGCAGTCTGATTCAGCATCTTTGTTGTAGCAGAAAAAGAGGGAAGTCAGCCAACTAAAGGTCATCTCAATCATCCAAATTGAGACCAAAAGTCAGAAGAACAAAATCATCTTGGATCTTGAAGAGAAGCTTCCTAAGGAAAAAGAGGTTGTGGCTGAAATCAGTAAGCCCAAAACTGTATTGCCACTGATTGACTCATTTACCTCTCAAAAAGATAAGAGAGGTTTAAGGTTAAGTGAAATTCTAGAGTTGCCCTTTCCAAAGGGAAAGACAAAGCTCCTGTAGTGCCTCTGTCAACCTTTCATAAGGTATTCCTCTCTTCCAACAAGTATGATCATGATTGCATGTATGGTCACTGGAAGAATGTGAATTCTTCTTGTAAGAGTACAAAAGTATCTTCCAATAAAAGAAAAAAAGACATGAGTTTGAGTGCACCGAAGGTTCCCCATGAGGAAATTCAAATGACCCATCATGGACCATTTGTATTTGTTGCACCAGCCCTTACTCTCAAGAATAAGGCAGTGGCCTTTTCTCAAGATCTTCCAGCACACACTCAGACCAATGACAAGTCTGTCACCAAACCATACTTGAGCATTTTTGAAGCCATCAATAGTATGTCTTCTACAAAAAGACCATTGTTGGTAGATTTCAAGAAAAAACAAGCTTTTCTATTGCCAAACCTATCTTCAGCCAGATTGTGGCTGAGAGAAATAAGAACAAAGGAGCTTCTCTTCCTTCTATACAGTCAGTAGTTAACCAAACTGTAAGACCTACTCAGAAAAGAAGGTATAATATTCATGAATGTTGGTGTTGTGGCAAAGTGGGTCACTATGCCTTAAATTGCTCATACAATCCTACTGTGCCCAGAGCAAGTGATAATCTTCCTGTCAAAAAATTTGCAGGAAGACAAGTTCATGTTCAGACTAACCAAAACCTAGGACCCAATCCATTTTGGGATCCTAAGGTATACAAACTTATTTTGCAGGATAGTCCAAGTGCCCATACCCCTATATGGTACTTGGACAGAGGATGTTCCAAACATAGGACTGAAATAAGGAAGTTATCTTAAGGATCATACTCTAGTGAGGAATGTACCTAAGATCTACAGTTGGGAAGTTGGAGATAGATATTGACCATCAAGGATACTCTTTCTGCTGCCCAAGAGGAAAAGGATGTTGTGTGCATTCCTGAAGAATGATAAAGTACACAAGTCTTGGGTAAAGACCAGCAGAATCCAGCCATTGAAGCTCAAAGATGTCTGACTGGTGGGACACAGTTTTTGTTGTCATTTTAGCATAATAGTGAGAAGAAAAGAGAAGAAAAAAGCAGATTGTACTCATTACTGAGGAAAGCACAGGAAGCAGCTCGATCTTTTGAGAGTAGTAAGGAATGGGCACATTATCCTCAGCTGAAATGATGACTAAAATTAATGTGGACAAGATCTGTGGAAATATTAAGGGGGAGCAAGTCAAGATGCTCCTGTTGAGGGGGAGCAAGTCCAGCACTTGCAGGATCAGGTTCAGCTTCCTATTGAGAAGGAGCAAGCAGCTGCAACAGTGGATCAAAGATCAACACTGCTGATCTGTATGTCCTAAGGACAATACACAAACTTAGAGGGAGATCAACCCTGAACTCCCTATTCTAGAGATTCTTTATAACATAGTCATAAATTTCTCTGAGTCTGAGGTGGAATGTTGCTGCTGAGAAAGAAAACTTTCAAAGCTATGAAGGTCAGCACCTCCCTGACTATAGTCGCTTCTGTAGAAGTCATAAAGGGGGAGGAGTGACATTAGCTCAAGTGGATCAAGGATGGACCACTCAAGTTTCAAGTGGCATCAAGTGGAATTGGAGTGGTGTGTAAGTGGTATCAACTCAAGAGGTATGATCACTAGCCAAGTGCTACGATCACTACTCAAGTGGTATGATCACTATTGGAGTGGTATCAGTCTATGATCAAATGAAGAAGGCAATGGTCAAGGGGGAGTAGGCTTGCCAATGGAATCAGAGGTTCATTGGGGCTTGAATAATATCCAGACAACATTCCCCCTATTCAAGAAGGACTGTATGATAAACAGTATGATGATCAATGGGGCAGATAAATATGATGATCAAGATGGTGCTCAGTGGGCTGAACCGTCTTGTGATGCTGATCAGATAGCTAGAGCAAGAGGCAAATCTGTTGCTGAAAAAGAGAAAAAAATCAGGCTCAACAAGAAGATACTTTGTAGGGTACAAGGTTAGATAAATAGTTAGCAGTTAATCACCTTATCTTGCTGGGTTATATTTCACTGAGATCAGCTGAAATAATGTTGGTTTCACTAAAATATAGTGCAGATACAGTGGTATCAGAGTTTGCTGAGGAATCAACTCTTCCTAAGCATGATAGTCAAAAGGACCAAGAGTAAAGTTCACCCATGATCCTTTCTCCTCCCTCCTTAGATAAATGCCTTTTTGAAGAAGCCATAAAGGGGGAGGAGTGGGAGAGCAATACTTGACATGAGGACATGTTGAGTAAGTGCATATATTTAGAGGAGTGGGAGAGCAATGACTACATGTTGAGTCAGTGCATATTACATGAAAACATTTAAGTGGTATGGGGAAAATGTTTCAAGTGGTATGAAGAGAGCAATGACTACATGTTGAGTAAGTGGATATTACTTAGAAACATTCAAGTGGTATGAGGAAAGGAATGACTTAACATGTTGAGTCGCTGCATTAAATTGGAGAACTTTGAACAAGTTATATCTGCTAGCTTATATTTGCTTAATTAATATGTTTTATGTGTTAATGCATCTTAGTATTGTTGTGTGTTTTTCCTTCTTCAAATATGAGGAGATTTTTGGGAATATTGCCCTCAATGTTCCCTGGATTCGAAGAGACGTCACCATCAATACTAAGAGCATAATTGTATTTGATATATGTTTAAGTTCAATGTGTGCAGAATGTTCTTTAGAACAAAGATTGGACAAGTGTTCAAAGTGACAATGACAGGTGGACACAAGGAAGAAAGCTGATAAGACAAAAAACTGTTTAATTCCACAGGCGTTGAGTGAAGTCAGTTCACTCAACGCCATATGTCAAGAAAGAATACTGGAAAGACAGATATTTGTCTAAGTCCACAGACGTTGAGTGAAGCCAGTTCACTCAACGCCAGATGTCAAAAAGCACTGAGTATAGCTTGGACAGTCAAATCCTAATATGGGAAAGATAAAAAATTTGCTAAGTCCACAGACATTGAGTGAAAACAGTTCACTCAATGCCAAATAACAAAAAATGTCGAGTAAAGACTGGACAGTCAAAGCCTACTATGGGGAGACAAAAAATTGGCTAAGTACACAGACATTGAGTGAAGGCAATTCACTCAACGCCATACAACAAAAAGCGTTGAGTAAAGACAAGACAGTCAAAGCTTATGCTTTGACAAGCAAGAAATCTGGCTAAGCCAGAAGCGTTGAGTGAAGCTTGCTCACTCAACGCACAAAGGTGAAAGCGTTGACTGGACCATGTTCAGTTAAAATCGCAGTGTTTTCAAACACAGAAAATTGTCTAAGGACAAAAGCGTTGAGTGAAGGCTATTCACTCAACGCTTAATCAGCAAAGAAATTAAGGAAAAAGGCGTTGAGTGAAGGCTATACACTCAACTCCTAACAAACCAGAAATCTGTCAAAGGACAGAAGCGTTGAGTGAAGGCTATTCACTCAACGCATAATCAACACAGAATTTGTCCAAGGACAAAAGCATTGAGTAAAGGTTATTCACTCATTGCCTATGTAGACAGAAAATCTATCTAAGTACAGAAGCGTTGAGTGAAGACTATTCACTCAACGTCTCATCAAGATATCAGGGTAAAGCAGAAAGCATTGAATGAAGAAGCTACACTCAGCGCTTTCATTCAGGAAAATGCGACTCAATCCAGAAGCGTCGAGTGATGAAGACTCACTCGACGCCTAAGTAGTTAGATTATGAAAGTCAAGAAGGCGTTGAGTGATGAAGGCTCACTCAACGCACTCAAAGCCTAATGACACAAAATTTGGCTAAGTCCAAATGCGTTGAGTGGTGATGGTTCACTCAACGCCTAGTGAGATAGAAAACTATCTAAGTGTCTTGGCGTTGAGTGAAACTTGCTCACTAATGCACTCAATGCCTAATGGCACTGAATTTGGCTAAGTCCAAATGCGTTGAGTTATGATGGTTCACTCAACGCCTAGTGAGACAGAAATTTATCTAAGTGCTTTAGCGTCGAGTGAAGCTTGTTCACTCAACATCTATACCAAATTGTTTGAATTTGACTAAGTCCACAGATGATGACGTCAACAATAATTCAAATGTTGTGGGAAGTCTACAGTACGCGACAAACGACACTACAGGCATACTATACGACTTTTACTGATAAAGCAAGTTGCAACCAACAACTAAAGTCATTCTCAAAGCTCAATAGAGCCGTTGAGCCTCAGGAATAAAAACATTCAGATCATATAGAATAAATAGACTTTTGAAAAAAGCTCTGGACTTCGTCTTCTTCCTCTCGCCATTGTTGCAGAGCCTGAAGAACAAGTTCAAACTTCTGATCTAAGAGTTCAAGCAAGTTAGTCTGTGATTACACATGCAGTGTTAGCTGGTTGAAGAAATATCACTGAAGAATCAGTTTGACTTCAACAACAAGTTCAGAAAGCTCTCTTTTTGAGTTCCAAGAAGGAGCAGAGCTAAAGATAGCTGGTTGAAGAAAGTCTTTATAATGACCCAGCCCACGACATGCTCGTCAACCCCAAGCGACGTTACAGGGCTGCAGCTCATGCCACCCAAACCCATCTCCGACACGTTTCTCAGCACGACAGATTTTTGAGCATGCCAGGTTTCGAACCCAACACCTCCTTAACAAGACACCTTCAACAGCCCTCATCACCAACTGAGCTGCAGCTCATTTGGTGATGAGGAGTGGTAATAAGACTCTTTTATCAAGGTTGCGGGTTCGAAACCCCGTGGTAACAACCTACCACTGTAGATAAACAGGCACAGAGATTTGGTTGGGATGCATTGGGCCTACAGGCCTTGATGTTCAGGCTTACTACCAGTGGTGTCGTGGGGCGAGACAAGCCGCCGACCCAGGAAGGGTGTGGTGGGCCTCTGAGCTCTAAACTCGAGCTGCTGGTAGGCCGATGACGCCGTGGGGCGGCCCTTTGGGTCTAAACCCGGGTCGTTACAGTCTTCAACAACAAGATCAGAAAGCTTTCTTTCTGAGTTAAAAGAAGAAGCAACAAGGTCTAACCCTAGCTGCAACATCTGATAGCTAAAGGAAGATAGATGTTGTCATTCTCACCTACAACAGCAAGTTCAGAGAAACATCTCTGAGAAAGAAGAAGCAGCAATGCAAGCCCTAGCTGTAGCACTTCACAACCCTAGCAGATCATTGTTGAAGAACACTTTCTGGAGCTGTGAAGAAGAAGATAGGACCGAGCCTTCTCAGTTCGGGAAGAAGCAGGCTCAGAGAATCATCTTTCTGGAGTCAAAGTTAGGATTAAGTTTTTCTCGGTCCAGGAAGGTAGACTTAGAGTTTTTTCTCTGTGGTCATATTTCATCAAACTCATTCTCACTATAGTATCTTTTGGATCTGAGCATAGACCTATTTTATAAAGGATGGGGTAGGATCCCTGTATAGATCTGAGTGTATGACAGTTTGCTTGAGGTAGGATCTGGTTTAGATCTGAGTTGTAGGAGAGTCATTCTCTCTGAGCTATAGGGCCTTTGCGCCTGAGTTGTAGGATATTTTTGTGGATCTGAGGTAGGGCCTTTGGGCCTGAGCTGTAGGAGAGTCATTCTCTCTGAGTGGTAGGGCTATTCTCCTAGCTTGAGGTAGGATCCTTTGGATTTGAGTTGTAGGGCTTTGTGCCCAAGCTGTAGGTCTTGAAGGTGACTGAGAGATCCTGTTGGATCTGTGTTGTAAGCTCTTAGGAGTCGAGATTGGAGAAGTGTCTTGTCTAACACACTGTTAGAAAGGTGGGAGGGATAGTGGACGTACCCATAATCTAGGGAACCACTATAAATATTATGTGTGTTGTTTGTGCTCTTGAAATCAAGCTAACTAAGCTAACTCAACACACCTAAAACACAAAGAAAGTTAAAGATAGTCACAACAGACTAAGAAACATATTCACCCCCTCTAGGTGATTTAGTTATCCTTGAAATTAAAGACTTTCAAGTGCTATCAGAGGGAGGTTGATCAAGAAGGACTTAACAGTCTGAATAGATCTCCAAGGATAGCTAACAGAATATACTTATGGGTTTGGGGGAGAACCATAAGGAGTGGAGCTCAATGAAACTTCAAGTATCCAAAAATGGAAACTTTGGGATCTAGAAAGAGAGGGTCATATTGTTCATGTAGGCATCTAACCATAGGATCTTTGTAACAATTCAAGAAGTACCCTTCATCCCCATGAAGGTCTCTGCCTTAGATGCAAATGTTCAGACCCCAAAGAGTTATACTGAAATGACTGAGGATGAAGTCATCTTGGTAACTATGGACAAGAAGGCACAAAACATCATTGTTAGTGTCACAGATAACTCCACCTTCCAAAACCTTATCCACTGCAAGACAGCCAAAGAGATGTGGGGCACATTGATTGTCTATATGGAAGGCACATAAAAAGTCAGGGATGATAGAAATCGCTACTTAACCAAGAGTATGAAGCCTTCAAGCAAGACAAGGAAGATTTAATAGCTGAATATTATGAGAATTTCTTTAGGATAGTGAACAGTTTGATCACCTATGGAAGACGGTTCTTAAATTATGAACTTAATGACAAGTTTTTGGAATCCCTAAACAAGAAATGTGATATCAAGATCTGTGCCATCAGAGAAGTTGACAATCTGGCAAACACATTGCCCCGGAATCTATTTGGGAAGCTGCTCTCCTATGAGATGCAGTTGAACTCCAGGAAGGCTGGAGAAGATGCAACTAGTTTTCTTAACAAAGAGAAGTATGTGGCCTTCAGAGCTGAAGCCACAAGAAGAAGTAGAGGAAAGACTCCTTCTCCACCAAGGAGAGTTGTAAAGTCAGAAAGCTCAGATCTTAGCTCCTTTGGGAATGAACTATCAGATGGAGAACTAGCTCTGTTCTCCAAGCAGTTCAAGAAGTTGCTTAGCAGGAGGAGACAATGGAAGAACAATGGCTCTTCTAGCTCCACCTCAAATAAGCCATACTACAGCAAAGACAAGTCCAAAAATGACCTATCTGGGGAAAGGTATGACTCCAAATAAAATAAACATGTTAAGACTAATGTTGTTTGCTACTATTGCAACAGGAGTTGCAACAGGTTTATTGCTGATTGTCCTGTTAAGAAGGAGCAGATGAGGTATGAAGGCAAAAAGCAATACAGGGACAAGAAGAATGAAAAGAGCTTCTTAGCCAAGAAGAAATTCAACCTGTCAGATAGTGATTCCGAGTCTTCTGATTCTGATGAAAAGGAGGCCTACATTGGTCTCATGTCCATTGAAGAAGAGGTCGATCATCCAGCTGCCCCAGCAAGCATAAGGGCTCCATTGTCCTCAGTTGACAGTGATTGCGAAAAGGATGAGGAGTTCAGTCTTATGGCACTATCAGAAGATAATCAGGATAATATTATTCCTGATAAGGTACATTCTATCCCTAGCTCTTCTTCTACCTATGAGTCTGGCTCAGACTCGGTTGCATCCACTTCCTTAAGTGGGAATGATGGTTCAAATTCTGAAAATGATGTCAATTAATTGATTGAGAAGTATGGTCCACTTTTGGATGCTTTGAAAAGAAATAAGAAGTTGGCCAAGAAGCATGCTGAGGATATTATCTCCCTACAGCCAGCTGCTTCCCAGCAGTCTGATTCAGCATTTTTGTTGGAGCAGAAAAAGAAGGAAGTCAGCCAACTAAAGACCATCTCAATCATCTAAATTGAGACCATAAGCTAGAAGAACAAGATCATCTTGGATCTTGAAGAGAAGCTCCTTAAGGAGAAAAAGGTTGTGGTTGAATTTAGTAAGCCCAAAACTATATTGTCATTGATTGACTCCTTTATCTCTCAAAAAGATAAGAGAGGTTTAAAGTCTAAGTGGAATTCTAGAGTTTCCCTTTCCAAAGGGAAAGACATAGCTCTTATAGTGCATCAGTCAACCTTTCATAAGGTAATCCTCCCTTCCAACATGTATGACTAGGACAACATGTATGGTCACTAGAAGAATGAGAATTATTCTTGTATGAATGCAAGAGTATCTTCCAATGTAAGAAGAAAAGGCATGGGTTTGAGTGCACTAAAGGCTCCCCATGAGGAAATTTAAATGACCCATCATGAATCATTTGTATTTGGTGCACCAGCCCCTACTCTCAAGAATAAGGCAGTAACCTTTTCTCAAGATCTCCCAGCACACACTCAAACCAAGAGCAAGTCTGTCAGCAAGTCAGACTTGGGCATTTTGAAGCCATCAATAGTATGCCTTCTGCAAAGAAGACCACTGTTGGTAGATTTCAAGAAAAACTAAGCTCTTCTACTACCAGACCTACCTTTAGTCAGATTGTGGCTGAGAGAAATAAGAACAAGGGAGCTGCTCTTCCTTATATACAGTCAGCAATTAACCAAACTGCTAGACCTGCTCAGAAAAGAAAGTATAATATTCATGAGTGTTGATGTTGTGGCAAAGTGGGCCACTATGCTTGACATTGCTGGCACAATCCTACTGTGCCTAGAGCAAGCGGTAGTCTTCCTGTCAAAAAATCTACAGGAAGATAAGTTCATGTTTAGACTAACCAGAACGTAGGACCCAATCTATTTTGGGGTCCTAAGGTATACTAATCTGTTTTGCAGGATAGTCCAAGTGCTCATAGTCCTATATGGTACTTGGACAGAGGATGTTCTAGACATAGTACTGGAACAAGGAAGCTATCTTAAGGATCATACTTCAGTGAGGAATGGACCTAAGATCTACAGTTGGGAAGTTGGAGATGGATATTGACCATCAAGGATACTCCTCCTACTGCCCAAGAGGAAAATGATGTGTGCATTCCAGAAGAAGGATAAAGTACACAAGTCTTGGGTATAGACCAGCAGAATCCATAAATTGATGCTCAAAGATGTCTGACTGGTGGGACACAATTTTTGTTGTCATTTCTGCAGAATAGTGAAAAAAAGAGAGAAGAAAAAGCAGGTTGTACTCATTATTGAGGAAAACAAATGAAGCAGCTCTTCCGAGAGCAGTAAGGAAGGGGCACATTATCCTCAGCTGAAATAATGACTGAAAGTAGTGTGGACATGATCTGTGCAAATATTAAGGGGGAGCAAGTCAAGATGCTCCTGTTGAGGGGGAGCAAGTCCAGCACTTGCAGGATCGGGTTCAGCTTCCTATTGATAAGGAGCAAGAAGCTACAGTAGTGAATAAAAGATCAACATTACTGATTTGTATTTTATAAGGACAATGCATATACTGAGGGGGAGATCAACCCTGAACTCCCTGCTCTAAAGATTCTTTATAATATAGTCATAAATTTCTCTGAGTCTGAAGTGGAATGCTACTGCTGAGAAAGAAGACTTTCAAAGCTGTGAAGGTCAACATCTCCCTGACTATAGTTGCTTCTGCAGAAGTCATAAAGGAGGAGGAGTGGCATTAGCTAAAGTGGATCAAGGATGGACTACTCAAGTTTCAAGTGGTATCAAGTGGCATTGGAGTGTTGTATCAATGGTATCAACTCAAGAGATATGATCACTAGTCAAGTGATATGATCACTACTCAAGTGGTATGATCACTATTGGAGTGGCATCAGGCTATGATCAAAGGAAAAAGGCAATGATCGAGGGAGGGTAGGTTGTTTGGGTTGCCAATGAAATCAGAGGTTCATTGGGGCTTGAACAGTATGCAGATAGCATTCCCCCTATTCAAGGACTGTATGATAAACAATATGGTGATTAGTGGGGCAGATAAATGTGATGATCAAGATGGTGCTCAGTGGGTTGAACCCTCTTGTGTTGCTGATCAGATAGCTAGAGCCAGAGACAAATTTGTTGCTGAAAAAGAGGAAAAGATCTGGTTCAGCAAGAAGAGACTTTGCAAGGTACAAAGTTAGATAAATAGTTAGCAGTTAATCACCTTAACTTGCTAGGTTATATTTCACTGAGATCAACTGAAATAATGTTGGTTTCACTGGAATATAGTGCTGATACAATGGTATCAGAGCTGGCTGAGGAATCAACTCTTCCCGAGCATGATGGTCAAAAGGACTAAAAGTAAAGTTCACCCATGATCCTTTCTCCTCCATCTTTAGATAAATGTCTCTTTGAAGAAGTCAAAAAGGGGAAGGAGTAGGAGAGCAATACTTGACATGAGGATATGTTGAGTAAGTGCACATATTTAGAGGAGTGAGAGGGCAATGACTACATGTTGAGTCAGTGCATATTGCATGGAAACATTCAAGTGGTATGGGGAAAGTGTTTCAAGTGGTATGAGGCGAGCAATGACTACATGTTGAGTAAGTGCATATTACTTGGAAACATTTAAGTGGTATAAGGAAAACAATGAATTAACATGTTGAGTCACTGCATTAAATTTGAGAACTTTGAACAAGTTACATCTACTAGCTTATATTTGTTAAATTAATATGTTTTATGTGTTAATACATCTTAATATTGATGCGTGTTCTGCCTTCTTTAAATATGGAGAGATTGTCGGAAATATTGCCCTTAATATTCTATGGATTCGAAGAGCATCACCATCAATACTAAAAACATAATTGTATTTTATGTATGTTCAAGTTCAATGTATGCAGGATGTTCATTACAAAGTGACAATGACAGGTGGACAAAAGGAAGAAGGATGGCACGACAAAAAACTGTCTAAGTCCACAGATGTTGAGTGAAGCCAGTTCACGCAACGCCAGATGTCAAGAAAGAATGTTGGAAAGATAGATATTTGTCTAAGTCCACATGCGTTGAGTGAAGCCAGTTCACTCAACGCCAGATGTCAAAAAACAATGAGTACAACTTGGACAGTCAAAGCCTATTGTGGGAAAGACAAAAAAATTAGCTAAGTCCACAGGCATTGAGTGAAGGTAGTTCACTCAACTCCATACAACAAAAAGCATCAAGTAAAGACTGGACAATCAAAGCCTACTGCGGGGAGACAGAAAATTGGCTTAAGTCTACAGGTGTTGAGTGAAGGCAGTTCACTCAACGCCCTACAACAAGAAGCGTTGAGTAAAGACAAGACAGTCAAAGCTTCTGTTTTGACAAGAAAAAAATCTGGCTATGTCCAGAAGCGTTGAGTGAAACTTGCTCACTCAACGCCCAAAGGTGAAAGTGTCGATTGAACCATGCTCAGTCAGAGTCGTAGTATTTTCAAACACAGAAAATTGTCTAAACACAAAATTGTTGAGTGAAGGCTATTCACTCAACGCTTAATCAACAAGGACATTCTCTAAGGACAAAGGCGTCAAGTGAAGGTTATTCACTCAACGCCTAACAAACCAAAAATCTGTCGAAGGACAGAAGCGTTGAGTGAAGGCTATTCACTCAACGCCTAATCAACACAAAATTTGTCCAAGGACAAAAGTTTTGAGTGAAGGCTATTCACTCAATTTCTAAGCATACATAAAATCTGTCAAAGTACATAAGCGTTGAGTGAAGACTGTTCACTCAACACCTCATCAAGATGACATGCTAAAGCAGAAAGTGTTGAGTGAAGAAGCTACACACAACGGTTTCATTCAGGAAAATGCGACTAAGTCCAGAAGCGTCGAGTGATGAAGACTTACTCGACGCCTAAGCAGTTAGACTATTAAAGTCAAGAAGGCGTTGAGTGATGAAGGCTCACTCAACACACTCAACGCCTAATGACACATAATTTGGCTAAGTCCAATGTGTTGAGTGATGATGGTTCACTCAACTTATAGTGAGACAGAAAACTATCTAAGTGTCTTGTCATTGAGTGAACTTTGCTCACTCAATGCACTCAATGCCTAATGACATAGAATTTGGCTAAGTCCAAATGTGCTGAGTGATGATAATTCGCTCAACGCCTAACGAAACAAAAAACTGTCTAAGTGTTTTGACATTGAGTGAAGTTTGTTCATTCAATGTCTACACTAAATTGTTGAATTTGACTAAGTCCACATGTGATGATGTCAGTAACAATTCAAATATTGCGGGAAGTCTACAGTACGCGACAAATGGCGCCGCATACCTACTGTACGACTTTTACTGATAAAGCAAGTTGCAGGCAACAACAAAAGTCATTCCCAATGCTCAATAGAGCAGTTAAGCCTCGGGAATAAAAACATTCAAATCAGATAGAAGAAATAGACTTTTGGAAAAAGCTCTGGACTTCGTATTCTTCCTCTCTCCATTGTTGCAGAGGTGAATGACGAAACACTTCGATAAGAACATCTGCATCAAATAATTACTTGCAGAGGATCTTGTCATGAAGAAAGTAGAAGCGGCATAAAGGGCAGTTGTAGAGAGAAAGCTAAACCCTATTTGGGAGGGGCACTTCATCATCTAAGAAGCTCTAGTCACTGAAGGCTACCACTTGCAAAATCAGGAAGGAGAGCTACTAGAAAGCACCTGGAGCGAGGATAACCTGAAAAGGTTCTATCCATAGCGGTAAATTTTAATGATTACATGTATGTAAACGTGGTTTTTGCCTTTTTTTAATAAAAGCCCTCTCCCCCTGAAATACAGGACGAGCGAGTTGCCTTCCTTGTTCGAATTGTCTCAAGTTAGCTAGAAGCAGTGAAGTCAATCTCCTCGATTGGTTTGAGAAACTCACCTCCGACCTGATTCTCCTAAAAAGTCCAAGACGGATGATGGGACAGTGTGTTGGGTTTTAAGGTATTCTTGTAAGACCAAGCCCCTGCATTGTCGGTCGAGATCAGCTCCCCTCGTGTACATTGGTCTAGCTACCACCTGATCGCACTTCTCATCCGACTGGAGGAACTATCAAGAACTGGTATGAACATCAACCTCCCAAACTTGACGAAGGGTCGACCTCATAAGGTAACACCATGCGTAAAGGCGTTGTGGGTCTTTGAGATGACTTAAATACCCGCTCTTAGTGATTTTTGTCCTACGAAGCCGGACATGTCTCTGTTAGTGCCGTTGTGTGATAACCCACCATGTTTTTGGAAGCATCTAAGCAAAGAAGTTCCGGGAGGTGAGAATCCACAATAAGATGGATGCCTCGAGTGTGTGCGTCCCGTTGGACCCCCCCCCCCCTCCCCCGACTATCGTTCTCTATCTCAGGATCCCTTCAGTTTTTGCCGGTTGAGGTGGAGCATAGGCCTCTAGAGTGTGCATCTTGCGATACCCCCCGAGTGCCACTCCCTTATTTGAAGTATCGTGGTCGGCAAGTAAAGAAAATATTTTCCACTTTTTCAGCAAGTATCTTTACTTGGGTGATTCCACCAAGCTTGCAAAAACAAACAAATATAATAAAGTTCCTTGTGCGAGCATGCAGGTGCGAGTAACGGCACGCGAGTAACAACACGTGAGTAACGTCATGCGAGTATGCATGAATGAGCATGTGAGCAGGGAACGCACACAACAAACACTCAATCCCCCCGCACTTATGAGCCTAGCGAGTACCGAAGATAGGCGTGCATGCGAACAAGAAAGAGAGCACATAAGAAACAAAGCCAACAAGAAATTCTTCTTTAAAGTATATACAGCGTGCATTACATTCCAAAAAACAACAATGATGCCTTATGTATTCGTCCAAAAATTTCCTAAGCTATGTTACATGATATATACATAAAGGCATGTAGGAGGTCGCCTGCCGACTAAGCCTCATTGTCGCTGGTATCCGGCTTGTAGTCCTCCTCATCCTCGATCACGACATCTTCGTCGTCGTCAGCATCTTTCTCGTCGTCCTCATCATCGGATCCCTCCTCGTTGTCGATGTCCTCATCATCGTCAGAATCAGTAGCAGTGGACATGACACGATTTGACGAGCTGGACTCCTCGACGAGCATGTCGGGGATGAGCTCCATCACCGTCAAGTGAGCGGTCTCAGCACCCAGGAGGCCATCCATTCTCAGCCTGTCGAGCACAATGTCTCTCGTTGCCTGCACAATGCCACGACGGATCACATGCATCTCATCCTCGTGGAAGGGATCTTCTTCCCCATCCCAGAGGTACTCGCCACTGCCGGTTGCGGCTCAGCTGGGCAAGTATCCACTAGAGTAGGGCAAGCTTCCACTGCAGATGGGAGAGTCTCCAGCTTGGTGATCTGGACTTAGGCGATCTCCAGCTCGTCTTGGTGTCAACGAGCTCTTACTCGAGCTCGAAGACCTTCTTCGTCGTTTCTATCTCGGCTTCCTGTAAGTATCAACAACAAATTGTCATGACATCAGGAAAACAAAATGGCGACTATGGAGACGTCGCACATAGAAGCTGAAGCTACCTCGTAGACCTTGCACTGTGCGGCCTTGAATCCCAGGTCGATCGTCTTCTTCGTCATGATCTTTAGGTGCTCCGGTGACTCGAGAAGCCTCCTCACCATTTTATGGCCCAACTCAGTAGTTTGCAGGAGCGCGCAAGCAGTTTGGTGATCGAGCGTCTCTGCGCCGAGATCCGGCAGCGACTTAGCATCAGCTTGCCCATAGAGCACGAATGCAACATCGTAAGCTTCCCCCTTGTCATCTTAGTCTTCCGACCAAGCAGACAGGTTGGTGCTCAAAGTCACCTTGTGTTAGCTCTTTGCCTAAGTCACAAACGAGCAGCCTGAGGCGTCCTTTCCGCTGTGACCCTAGTTGTAGTTCGGGTGGAAGTAGGGCGCACCGAAGTCCAATGGGTCTTCCTTCTCGCTGAAGATCTCGCGGAGACCTTCGCACGCTTCCTCAGGTGCTCTTGGGACTTAGCTTTCTCCTTCCTCTTGTCCGGCTTACTCTACAAGGAGTCTTCCTTGTTGCTGGCTCATGATCTGCCTTTAGGAGGATTGGGCGCAGGAGTTGGTATCTCCTCGACGTCGGCAGGCGGGTTCACCAAGCTCTGGCGCGAGGGTGCGACCTCCTTCGCTAGAGAAAGTGGTTCTCGCGGAAGGGTGCTAGTAGCTGCAAAAGAGACAACATGGAGTTAGTCGCAAAAATTGAAAAGATTGAATCAGCAACAAAAGCGGTGAGTACAAAAGGATCTCGCCTACATGTACACCTTCGCCAGGGAAGACCTCGTCGAGCTCATTGAAGATCAGATGCCAATGGATGACATTAAATCGTCGTCCTCGAAAGGCCTCAAATAGCTCTTTGTGTGGCCCCTCTAGGATGAGTGACGGGAAGGCGGCCTCTAGTGGCTGATGCAGTCTGCGCGGGACCCCTTCGAAGTCGCCGACGATAACGACTAGGTATTAGCCCCATCTGTAGACCTTGTTTGTCATGCCGACCAAGGTGCAGAAATGGCTGT
Organism: Platanthera guangdongensis; assembly: GCA_039583875.1. Classification (NCBI taxonomy): domain Eukaryota; kingdom Viridiplantae; phylum Streptophyta; class Magnoliopsida; order Asparagales; family Orchidaceae; genus Platanthera; species Platanthera guangdongensis. Next base: position 191,922,668 of record CM077156.1, on the reverse strand, counting down.
TGAATAAGATGACACCCTTGGCAGTCTATACAAAGTCCAAAACCTTCAGAAAGACTGAAAGATCGAAGACGATGTTCTCTGATCATGGGAAGTAAAGAAAGCTCATGATCATCGCCATGTCGTTCAGGTTGATTTGGGAGGGGACTATCCCGATGTATCTCAGGACCTGGCAGTATTCCGACCATAAAGGAAGTTGCAGTCCGACTTCAAAGTGGCAGAGCTGGAGGATAAGCTCAACTTCGAGAAAGTAGTTAAAATGCTCAGTTTGGGCGGAGAGTCGGCAAGAGTTAGCATGGGCCAATAGATTTCTTGAAGACAACCTCAGTAAAGTTGCTCGCATGGGCCAGTCGGCAAGAGTTAGCATCATCGCTGACCATCTGGAGAGGCGAGTAGAAGAGGGGAAAAGCGAGAAGGAAAAGGTGAGTGCAATCAGCGAGAAAGGGAAAGGTCTGGGATACTCATGAGCAGGACTGAGAATTCGCAATAGCATAGTTAAGACCCACCTACCCACTCTATTTACAGGCGGAGGCTAAGGGGTACGACCATCTCGCACGAGTATCAACCTAAGTTGCTACCAAACCATTGAAACCTAGAAAGTCGCTAAAATCCTATCTCACATAAACTCAGTCAGGAGATCGCCAACTTGCCAAAACCTGCATAGTCAGTCCAAGAAGTCACAGAACAAAGACAAGACAAGTATAACCACAAAAAAAGCAAAGTCACAAACTCAGGGCGAGATCCAAACTCGACATCATACTAAAAGAATATTACAAAAATGTCTCGTGCAATGTCGCCAATGACAAGGAAAGGAAAAAAGACTTGAAAAAGAAAAATCCTAGTTCATAGAAGGTCACTGCTCTGGAAGTGGAGGATGCCGCCAGACCCAGCCCATGTCGTGCGCTCGCCGGTAGTGCTTGCTCGTCACGGCCATCGCCTTGTCGCCTCGTCACAGCTGCTCCTCCATCCTCACCAACAGACCAACAGAACCCATGCTCGTCCGCATCACTGTTATCTCCTCGTGATGGAGCAGATGGTGATGCTCGGTCATGGTTTTTCGCCGCTCCAGCTCATTGATCAGGTGGAAGCGGGACTCAGCACCAGCAAGCCTCTCTGGTAACTCTTCCATCTTTGCCATCCCTACCTCTAGTGTCGAGATCTGGTGATGAGGATCGTAGATAGTGAGCTGATCGAACTTCGCCTCTAGCTTCATGTAGGCGCGGGCAGCTGCCCGACGATACTCGTAGACTGGCAGGTGGAGGGCGCCGATAAAACTGCTCTTAGGGTTGCAGGGAGACTTGTCAGACAGAAAGAGAAAGTCGTCAAGTCAAGACAAAGCAGTAACAAATCAGCAACCAAACAGTTCGACATCGAGGGAGTTACCAAGCTGGCAAGCTGAGGAGACCGGGACCGATGAGGAGAAGGCCCGCGACAGGCTGATTCTCGTTGTCCGTGCGAGGAGCCTCCAGCACGCTCGACGGTTTTTTCCTTGCCGTGACTCCAGAATCTCGCCCATCTCTCCTTAGCGTAGATTGGTGCGAGTGCCTCCCTCCTCGCCCGTGTGACGAGCTCGCCAGAGCATTAGAAGGAGACGGAGACCTTGGAGGGGGAGCATACAACATAGCATTAGTAGTCGATGACAAAGGCGGAGGCTGAGGCGACGTCAAGGTAGTGCTCGCCAAAGGTCGCGACGAGCTAGTCACAGGTAGAGGGGTCTTGCTCTCCCCTTGTTGCGAGGTCACCCCCACGGGAACGTCCTTGTTTCTCCCAGGAACTTGCACAACCCTAGGCTTCTTGGAGCCTATGTTGATTCAGATGGAATGGCTAGGTCGTGGCTCTTTCTGGGCTGCCAATGTGGCCAGAGGAATGGATTGCAGAGGAGGAATGCACAAAGGCTCATCGACGGTAGTTGGCGGAGGAGCTGCAAGTAAAAGACAAGGGTCAAGTGGTCAACAAGCCGACAAGATAGAAAGTTGCGATGACGCAAATAAATCAACAATGAGATGGTAACCTCGCGAGGCAGCGTGGTCCACTACATCTGGGTCAGGGTCCCGACGAGGTCTACAGTCGGTGGAAAGTTCGACGAAAGAGGGCGACATGTCTCAGGCGCCAACTGTCCAACATCGTCGCCCAGTCCAAGCTCGTCGAGGAGTTGCTGGGTGTGAGCAAGAACTTCAGGATGGTCTCCCGGAGTGGAGACATCCTCAGTACTCGGAGGTGGATTGTCCTTCGAAGCCAGCGACTTCTTCTTCTTCTTTGACAGAGGAAGGTCAGCAGCGTCGTCGCCCCTTTTTGGCTTCTTGGGTTCCAAGAACCCCGACAGAGCAGCAATACACGTGTTGTAGACTTCCTCGTCAGGGAGCGACATAGTGTGCGAGTTCAGAAGGTGTGCCTCGAAGATGAGCCACCCCCTATTTATAGGGTTCAACAGACATCCATAGGTCATGAGTAATCCATATACTCGCCAGAAGCAGCTCACTAAATAAGTGTTGGATGTTTCTTTCCGAGCTTCTACGTCGCTCGCAAAGAGCGGAGATTGTGTACAACTCATACTCGTCTAGGGTGGACCCCCCAGAGTCAGGTCAGCAAGAAATCAAAGTCAACACCAAACACAAGGCAAAGTCAACATTCTAGACAGTAGAAGGCTTGGTCGAGTTTGGCGAGCTCTCATCGCATTCGTCAGGTTGGCGACTAGGATATTTACTCGCCCAAGTAGGGCGAGCTCCCTCGGAAGTCGCCTAGTCGCTGGGGGATAGGGCTATAAATAAGACCCCCCCCCCTTTGGTTTTCCTATAAATAGGACCACAATGGTACAAGGATACAAACTTCAGAATCTCGCAAAAAAATCTCGACCACCTCTTTCTCTGGACGTCGAGTTGGGCCTTTGGATCCTTTCTTCAAAGAGACAAGTCGAGAGCTAGCGACTATCCCCTTGATCGCTGCTTTGACATAGTCACCAGGTAGTGTCCACCTTTTAACTTGCTCGACCATCTTTGGTTATGGAAGATAAGCTTTTTCTAAGCATTCGGGTACCTGATGGGACCTCTCTGCCGCAACACCAGAGGTCCTTTTAGTAGCGAGTAACCTTACACCGCCTTGATCCGAATTTTGGAGTAGGAATTTTCTCGGTTTCAACAAAAGTGATCTAAACTGTGCCTCATTTTTAATCTCGCAAAAACAGTAAACACAAAGAATTGAACCCAGATTCACATTATGACAACTAAAAATGACAATCGGTTCCCCACGGATGTGCCCTGCATGACAGTGCTTCGACCATGACTTGCCCCGGTGCAACAATGCTCTCGTCGCTCGCAAAGCCACGAGCACTATACTCCACAGTCTCCGCCCATCACATGTTTTTTCCTTTCGAATGGAGGTTTGAGAGTGATGGAGAGATCACATTTTTATTGTAGGTGAGAGGTTTTGCTTATATAAGAGATCATTTTTAAAATAAAAAAAACATATAAATTAAGGAAGTTGAATTATTTTTTTGTAACAAAAATGAATAAAATAGAAAAGTTGAACATTTCACCAAAACATATTTTTTTCTTTTAATATAGTATATATATATATATATATATATATATATATATATATATATATATATATATATATATATATATATATATATATATATATATATATATATATATTGTGGCAGTGCTCCGACCATGACTTGCCCCAGTTGAGATGTTATGATCTAATAAAATCAAACAGTTGATAAATTATGAAGACAGATCCGACGACTTGTAAAATTTTGAACTCATGTTATTCATAAACCCCAGTATTTTTTTATATATCATAGAGATATATAGCATCATTATTATTATGATTTTAAGATACTTCCCAAACTAATTTTATACCAAAATAAAAGTATATAATATATAAAATTATCTCTTTATTTCTTTATTTTTATTTATTGAAGTGGGTCCCAACTCTCACTCCCCTCTTGCCTCTCTCCTTTATTTTCACTCTCCACTCTCTCCTCTATTAATAGGCCTGCAAGCGGTTCTGTTCAGTCTGATTTTAGGTAAACTGTAACTGAACCAAATAATCTCGATTTTTACACACCCCAAATCGAAATTGATCGGTTTGATTTTCCAACAAACTTAAAACATAGCATTCTTGGTCCATCAACATTTTAAGTAATACTCATAGAACATATATAATAGTATTTATATTAACCCTTGCAATTAAAATAATAAGTTCAAGTATTAATTCAAAATAAGTAACATATTTAATGTTCAATCACCATATTTAATTTTCATTCATATGTATTTCATCATCATTTTTATTCACTCTTTTAGTGTTAATTGTTGTCACCTAAAACGAAAAAGTTACCTTGATCCAAACAGAATTTTAATACATAAGCTTTGTTAATAGTTATTCTCTAACACTTAGGTTCGGTTCGGTTTTTCGACTTATCCAACCAACGAACCGAACCGAAATGATACCGATTTTTAGCCCCCTAAACTGAATCGGTCCGGTCCGACTATCGATTCGGCTAATCGGTTCTGCTAATTGGTTCGGCCGATTTCGATTTTTTATGCACACTCCTACCTCTCATTCTTCCGCCGCCCACTCCCCCTTCTGCCTATCTCCCTCTCTCTCGCATTTTTTTCTCTCTTCATCTCTACTTGAAAAGGGAAAGCCTCCTACAAGTTATATTAATCAACAAATCTGTTTCAATATATTGTTGGGTTTAGTCGTAATTATTCATTTGAACTTTTTCTCTCCTTTTTCATTTTCCTCTTCATCTTCTCTATTGACCCAAAGATTCATTAAAAACAAAACGTTTCCATCTGTCATTGCGACAATCCTTTTCTCACAATGCCTACATGAATGCGATGTCTTTTTTTTTGTGTTTTCCGCATCGCTCGTGAACTCCCGAACTCACTCAACACACCCTTCTTGACCGGAGCAAAAGCGCTGGGGCATATAGAGCCCTATTTTCTAATTTTGAGAGTGAATAAAATTAGGGCGCTGCTATCCGCACCTAGGCCTGCACAAAAGGCCCGGGCCCAGTGGGCCGGCCCGAGCCCGGCCCGGCGAAAGCCTTTTTCGGCCCGGCCCGGAAAAAGCCCGGCCCGGGCCGAGACCGGGCTCGCCCTTACAGGGCCCTGGTTTTGGGGGCTAGCCCGGCCCGATGCCCGGCCCGGGCCGGGCCGGGCAAAGCCCAAAATCGGGCCGGCCTGGGCCCGGACCGGGCCCAGGCGAAGCCCGGACCGGGCCCGCACGCCGGCCCGGACCTGCTGCCAACGGCTCTAAGAGCCGTTGGAAATCACGGCTCTAGAGCCTACTGCAGCCAGCAGGGCTGAAGCCCTGCTGGCTGCAGTTTTTTGGCCTAGCCTAGGCAAAAGCCTAGGCCCTAGCATATTTTATTAAAAAAAAATAATTTTTTTTTTTTTATAAAATCCCCCCCCCCCTCCTAGATCCCCCCTCTCTCTCTCTTCCTCTCTCTCTCTCTCTCTCTCTCTCTCTTCCACTCACTCACTCTCTCTCTCTTCCACTCTCTCTCTCACTTATTCTCTCCCTCTCTTACTCTCTTACTCTTTCTCGCTGCATGGCATTTTATGCCGGCGTGTCGACTCAAAACACGGCCGAAGTTACATAGGGCGCCCGTCTGGGAGCATACATAGTCGGCGACGAAAAGGCGCGGTGCAATTTGAAAGTTGCAAGTCAACACTAGCGAGACATAGTCCTGTTTTTAGTCCATCAACAAATAAATCAGGACAAATTTGGACGTACGATCAAGCAAGACAGCGAGACCTCAGGTGAAAAACGTCATACGTGGGTTATTGTCACTACGACAACGATGAGACGACGGGTATATACACGAAGGGCTTAGCCCAAATATCGTAATTATTCTTAAATTATATTTGCAAAACAAGATTTAATAAAATTTTTTGAAACTTTCGAGGGACGTGTGAGTTTAACGAGCGACGTTTGGAGTAGTCGTTAGGGTAGGGTTATCTTATATTTTTAACGGCTCATTGGATCGATCCCGTTTCATGGGATTTAAATAAGCGCGTAATATGTTTTGAAGGTTTTGAATTTCCGCACACGGGTAAGGCTATATATTCGGTAATTATTAAATGTTTCGTGAATTTAAAATAAAGGATAAAATAATGAGTATTTCTTTTGACTAGTAATAACCACCGCAAGAGTGGTTAAAACGTGAATTAAAAATGCTCAACGGTGCTTTTTTCAACGATGTGTTTCGTTTTAAACAGTGGTCAGGATAGTTTAGAAGTGGAACATTGAAAATTCGTACTACTTAGATTTATTTATACCAAACAGCGAAGTCAAGATTTTCGAAAATTTGTGATCGCACACAAAAAATGAAACCCAATTTGATATGCCTGTAAGATGAACTCCACATAAAAAATAAAAAGAGCGTTTCAACAAAAAACACTTCTTATGGAATATTACACAACTACATAATTTAACTGATAATGATGGGACGTACTATTTCATTCATGGATTTATTAAAATGTTTTTTAGGGCGTGTTTTTTTTCTGGTGTTTATTATCCCACTACTAGTAATTGAAAATTTTGTAAATTCGCACAAAAACTTAACTATTTTAGCACGGTGGCTTCCTTTAATTGAAGTAATAGAAGAAAATTTTTTAAAATATTATAGAGAAATGCCTCCTGCATTTTCATGCGCCGGTACCCGTTACGAACGTAGAAAATTTAATGATGATTATAAACATAAATATAAGTTTCATCGTACTACTAATTTAATTCTATTTTTTCGAATGTTTTAATTATTGAACTCTCCGAACTCACCTAGGAACTTCAAATAAAATTTTAGAATTATCCAGAAAAAAAAGCAGCACATCGAGTAGTTTCATGCTGTATCAACACACGTGATTTTATTACGGAAGAGATCGAAAATGACTTAAAGTGGTGGAAAATGCTAATACCTATCCTATTTTGGCCTATATGGCCCGTGATTTACTAACAATTCAAGCTAGTACAGTAGCTTCGGAGTCCGCTTTTTCTCTTAGTGGCAGGATTTTGAACACGCGGAGGACCGACTAAATGAGAATCACTCAAAAGCAAGGATTATTTGGATGCCGAATAGGGCAACACATAGCGTTAGAGCCGAGGAAATTGAAGAGGAGATGGACAAGATAAAAAGTAATTTTTTTTATTATCATTTAAAATAATAAATTTCTTTTTTTTTCTATTTTTTTAAAAAGGTAATTTTGTTTTTTAAAATTTCAATATTAATAAAATTTTTTATTCTAATTTTTATTTCATTTTTTTAATTTTTTTAGATTTTTTTTCTTAAGAGGGCCCGGCCCCCCGGGGGGCCGGCTCGGGCTACGATAAAGAGGGCCCGGGCTCGGCCCGGTTTGCAAAAGCCCGGGCCCGATCAGGCCCGATCCGGGCCGGCCCGATTTTGGGCAGGCTCCGCACCACAGTTTTAGCTATTCGCACCGTATTTTCTTCTTATTTTTTATATCTTTTGGAAATACGCCTTGTACATGCATTTTTAGGAAAAGTGTTCAACACGAAAGTTATAGATCTCGACGAGATCTACAATTTTCGTGTTGAACACTTTTCTTAAAAATGCATGTACAAGGCGTACTTGAGAAATACATCCAGGTTTCGCGCCTTTTGGAAATACACTGTCCATACATTTTAGGAAAAGTGTTCAACACGAAAGTTGTAGATATCGTCGAGATCTACAACTTTCGTGTTGAACACTTTTCCAAAAATGCATGTACAAAACGTATTTTCAAAAGACACGAAAAATTAGGAGAAAGTGCGGTGCGAATAGCCAATACTGCGGTGCGGATAGCAGCGCCCTAAAATCATAGGAAGTTGCGGTGCGGTGCCAAACTAAAAAATCATAGGAAGTTGCGAGCACTTATAGATAGACCTTAGCCTACACAACCATTACAAAATTGGGCGGCATACACATTATCAAAGTAGCATGCATATAGTTATTGCCTAAATCAATGATGGTTTTTGTAGAGCTTCGTGCATGTTGGATTGTTAGTTACTACTTACTGGCATTAAAAAGTACTAAAAATGAAGATTATTTTGAGTCAGATTTAGTGGAAGATTGAAAAGAAACAGGAGGTTAGAAAGTCCACATAAAATTTTCATGGTAATAAAGAGTCAGAGCAAAAAGCAGAAGCTTAGCGAGCAATACTGAAAACAATATTATGAGAAACTAGCATTAAAAAGTACAAAACATAGAAAAAATCATACAATGGAAGCAATATATATATGATGGGAGCTTGTTCATGATTCTCCAAATTGAGGTCAAAAAATATGGAAAAGTCTGCTAATCTTGAACAAATTACAAGTGCGGTCTTGCAAAAAAAAAAATAGAAAATTGGAAAAAAAAAAAGGAGCTCATGTCTGATCGAAGGAAGCATAGATGTGAAAAACAGCATGGCGAATTCAATAGTGAACTAATCATAGCTACGGCCCCAGTATGTCCACTTCTTGGCTGGCTTTCCTGATGCAAAGCAGAGAGTCCCTGCAGCATACATACAATCCATAAAATCAAAGTAGCACCATATAACAACAACAACATTCAAGCCTTTATCCCACTATAGTGGGGTCGGATATATGGATCCTTTGTCGTCATTGTGCCCTATCTTTTGTCATAATTTCACTAATGCCTAAGTACATCATGTCTTTCCTTACAGTTTCATTCCAAGTCTTTATTGGTCTACCCCTCCCTCATTTAACATGCCTAGTGACTAGACTCCGACAACACCTAATAGATCTTTCAACTCAAAGCGATGAATGAAATAATATAAAACCTTATAACAGATTTTCAACTCAAAGTGATGTGTGGAATATCACTTGTAAGAAAGTTGTTTGATTGTCCGCTCAGCTCTAACTAAGCGGGCTTCCATGGCACGCGCTAAACCGCTCAAACAGAGCCAAATTAATTGGGAGAAGCGTAAGTACAATGTATTATGATGAATATTATGTCGAACTGCCTAAAAATCCCCTTCTTTGGGGCATTCTAATTTTACCTTCAGGAAGACTTGGCTGATCAAAAGGAGAGCACAATGTTTTAGCGGCTCCGAGTTCATCTTCCGTGCGTGTCTTCACATCTTTCTCTACTTCCTACAGGAAAATTTTGCAGAGAAAAATGAGTAATAATATTGCGAAAATACTTTCTTTGAACAAAGCATCTGTGGATAATTCTAAATATTGGAAAAAAGGACTGTTTTTCACAAATTATTTTGAGAAACTCATATCTATACTGCTAACGACACATTTTCTACCCATCATTGAATGCATATGATATATTTTCATGTAATTAGGACATGCATAAGAACCCTGCACAACTAGCTCAGGTGCGAAGAGTTGACCTTCAATGAGCGCAATAGAAATATACACAAACCAAAGAATCACTTAAGAGTGATTGGAGTAGAAAATCACAACTATCAAGAGACCCCGTAAATATGAAATATGTGCATACCTCTTCGTCGCACCAGGGAGCCAATATCAACTTTTTTTGACTTAGTGCAGTCATGAATTCCTCCCACGTATAAGACAATCTTTTCACAAGCATCTCTTTTTACTTTTGCCGCATTGAACAAGCTTTCATGGATATTCGATAATGAATCCCGGACATGTTCAACCAAGTCCGCCGTCGGTACATCTGTTTTAGATCCATTATCACGGCGTATAACTCGCACCTGCAAAAGTAACCTTTACATGTTATGTGCAATTAAATAAATACAATGATAAATGGATTTAAAGTGAAGAATTTGCAAAAGAGGGATTATCACAAATGATGCTGCCGCCTTATGATGATGAATGACAAACAATGAGAAGATTCGAAGTGGATTAGTAGGTTTCCTTGGAACCATTCAAAAAGGAAGAATGAAAACCTCCCAATTAATTGAAATTTTTCAAAATATAGATGTCCATGAAAATATCTAAGAGTAAGTTACCTGGTTCTTGGCTATATCCTCGGGGCCAATTTCAATTATCAGAGGAACGCCTTTCATCTCCCAATTATTGTTCTTCCAAGTGACAAAATCATGCTCAGCCCTGAATCCTGCAGCTTTCAATGTTTGAACTGCTGAAGAGCAGGCTGCAAAGACGGCTTCCACATCATCATCTTCGTCAGGTGCAGGAATTATAATGACTTGGACATCAGCAACTTTAGGTGGAAGAACCAAGCCCTTGTCATCTCCATGAACCATCACCATCACTCCAATCTACAAAAGAAAGCAGATTGGGAAAAGAATGGAACATAATTGCAACAAGACCTATGAAGTAACCCATAAAATCAAATTTTATTTTATAATTAAAAGGATATACATCATGCAGTTTCAGTTGAATTACAGAATGTCAAGACCAACCTAACAAAAAATATGCTAAATAGTGATGCAATATCTAGAAAGCGAGAAGACGCCATTTACAAGACAAGTAGCCGTGAAGGAGGCAGCAATATAAAGAGAATAGAAGAATGGTCTTGCCAAACATAATTACCGTGCGGATAGTGTACGCCCAAGAAGTCTGCCAAATAAAAGCCTTCTCCGCCTTCTTCTCCGCTTTATTCTCCTTCTCAAAGTTGATCCCAAACTTCTTTGCAAAATTTTGTCCTAGGCAACGTGAAGTGGCACCTTGTATTCCACGGCCTGTATTTGGAATAAAAGCCTAGCAAGCTACAATATATATATATAATATTATATATATATATATATATATATATATATATATATATATATACACAGTGCACGCCCGTGCTCGATGCTCTCGGGCGGCCTTCGGCCGCAAGGCGGGCTTCGCCCGCCTCTCCGCAAGTCTTCGCCTGTTAGGTGTTTGCGGGCTACGCCCGCAACATGCGTAAGTACTCAAAATCGTAAAAAAATATACATTAAATAATATAAGGTTTTTCTCTCTCCAATTTCTATACTAATTCTATTCTTTCTAAACTCTCTCTCACCTCTCTCCGTATGTTTCTCTCTCAATCTCAACTCTAGCAAAATGCATTCCGCCTTTATCTCTCCTACAACTCTCCCGCTGCCGGTACAATATATATATATATATATGAGAATTATCTCATCAATTTGATATTCTTTATATATGAGAAAGCACAGACTACGCCCGTGCTCGATGCTCTCGGGAGGCCTTCAGCCGCATCTAGGCGGGCTTCGCCCTCCTCCGCACGGGCTTTGTCACCCGTGCTCGATGCGTCGTTGCGGGCTGCACCCGCATCAAGGCGGGCAGCGCCCGCAATATATACATATGAGTACTCAAAATGACCGTAAAAAAATATAAATCGATATTACAAATTTTATTTTATAAAAAAAATTTACGTTTTGACATAAAAACATTAATTTATCGCCCTCTTTCTCTTCCTATTCTATCCCTTTCTCTCTCCCTCTCTCTCTCCTCCCCCTCTCTCTCCGCCTCTTTCTCCTCTCCCTTCCTCCATCTCTCTCTTATTCTCTCTCCCTCTCTCTCTCCTTCCACTCTCTCTCTCCTCCCCCCCTCTCTCTCATGTAGGGATAGGATTTATTTGATGAGATCCAATAGTCAAAACTTAAAGTATGGTGTGCTCAAGATATGTATATTGCTTTATATATATAAGATAAAGGTCAATTCAGCACCTCTACACTTGTGGTATAAAGGCAACCAGAGTATTTTTCAAGCTCACTTTTCCAACCCTTTACCACCGGAATGGCAAGGTATTCCTCATAAATTCTCCGAAATAATTCCAAAATCTTGAGAACCTAGGAACAATATTAAATGAATGCCAAATCAGTATATTTCTAAATCAATAAGTCCGCCAAGATGGAAAAATTTTTGTTCAGTAAAGTTGAGACCATTAACTACCTCATTATCTGCTTCTTCTTTTGTTTCAAAAGCTGAATGGCCTTCTTCACAAAGAGACTCGTGACTCCTGAAAATGATATATGAAGTTCATGCAAATCATTTGTCATTGAATTTTACAAAAGACAATTTCCACCATAAAAGAAGAAAATAATTTAATAATTAACTCATGTATAATTCAAATATTTTATACTTCAAATAATTGATGATAATATAATGAACTAAGAAAAAAGAAATAAAAATAAGATATCCTCACACACCTCATGTGGTATTCTAGAAGAAATACGGAAAAAAAATACCTTATAAAGGGAATGGGGTTACTGAATCCCAAACGGACGACACTAATGAGTGCTTTTCTTTTAACGGTAAGTCTTGATAACCACGTATATATTTGGGAAAAAATGGATAAATAATTGTTTCATTTGTGTGAGGAATAGCAATAGGCACTTCAAGATTATTCCGCCCGGATTTTGTAACCCATGCAACCTACAAAGAAACAAAGGTGTATCCATCAATCCCAACCAAAACATAAACTCCGATGGAACTAAAGAATAGCAAATCTTATGAAATCCACGACACCCCAATTCCCAACCCACATCAACATATGAATTGGGAATTAAATGTTTAAAGTGTGCTGATCGCTGAAAGAAGAAAACATGCTAAAGTTACTTGGGTGGTAATTGAAATAGGATAAATTTGGAGTTTTTATTTACATTCAGTTTTGGACATATTACATAAATCAGAAATCAACTTGAATTGAGAATCGAATTTGGAGTTATTAGGAATAAACAATATATTACCAACCATCTATTTAAAATAACAAGTACCTCAATTTTAATTTAATTCAAGCATAACTATGGTTTATGAGTACCGTATAAGCAAATATCACTATATAACAGATTAAAACCCAAGACAAATTTGTTGATGACACTTCATGCATTAGCAGGTATTACACAGCCTACAGGCACCAAGTTCAAAAATAGTGAATGCATATTAGTTTTATACATTGGACTAAAGTGGGTAAGTCAACCCTTATTAAAGTTTATTTATTTTTCATCCTATTTTTTGGAGACTAATTTGGGATCCATAATCATTAGAAAACATAAATATCTTGAACCTAAACATTTTTATCACTATTCAGAAAAATAGTCAACTTAGACTCCTTACCTTCTAAAATCTCTATTAATCAAATTTTATTCATAACTGCTATGACTTTTAAGTGGCACCAGCTTCTACGCTAATGCTATTAGTAAAAAATTAAACTGTTTGCTCAGGACAGAATACGAATGCATGATTTCCATGCAGCTCTGCCAATTAATTATCAACACAAAATTTAAGTTGCAAATGTATGGAGAATATGAACAAAAAACATCATCCATCAAAAATAATATAAAGTAAAACGCTACCAACTCACATCTCAAAAAAATAACTCAACAAGATGAACTACAATATTTAGAACAAAAACAAGTAAAATAAGAGAATAGGTACAAATATATCATCCAATAAGATAATACAAGCTACAACAATAAGTCAATCCACACCTCTGGAGCAAAACCCTCAATATGACCCTTCATCTTCTGAAGAGCATTCTCACTTACAAACATAGGAAATTTTGAACTTTTGATATTCATCTTCTTTATTTCTGCATTAAAAAATTTCTGCATGGAAATGGTATTATCAACAAACCATTGTTATTCATGTTGTAAACAAGTATAAAATTAAGAATATAAATAATATCACAAATCATTGTACATGCAATAGTTAAATAAATATGATAAATAATATGAAAATTTTATGAGCAGAGCTATATTGTTCAAAAAAAGGAAAAGGGTAAAGATCAACATGAAAATAAAAGGGAATTGTTATTCATACCCCACAATTGGATATTCACATCCAAAAGTTTAAAAATTTCAGCGCTTTATTTTTTAAACCCTATCCAATATTTGTACCCAAAACCTTTCATTCGGTTCTCTCAAGCCCAAAACCCCCGCGGCGAACCCGCCTCTCCTTCGTTGTCGCTCCCAGTCACTCTGTGTTTGTCGCCGATCCCTCGCTGCCGGTCCATTCCCTCGGTCACAGCCTTCCACCTGTTTCCTCGCCGGCGGATGCTCCCTCGACGCCCGACGACCCTCTATTTTGCCGCAGCCCTCCGGCCATTTCCCCTCTTGAATGCACGACATTTAGGCAATTTTCTGCACAGCTGCTGCTTAGGGTTCCATACTCCTTTGCAGAGATGCTCAATGCACAGATGAATGGGCCCTGGGCACCATACTCCTTTTGCAGAGAGGCTCAATTCCTTGGCTATTATGTGGCAAGAACGGATTTTAAGGTTTTCTCAGTCCATTGCCGTCATTGTTTGAATGATTTCAAGGTCTCAGTAGATGGTTGAAATCGATGGTATTTTTGACAGCTTTTTCAGATTTAAACAGTACTAGTTCATAGGCGCTGTGGCTTCTGTTCTTAATCTTGGGTGTGCTCTTCGAGCCTGGCTCCAAGTAATTTTCTTAAACTAAGAATTGTATTTGTCAATGCACTCATGATTCACTATTTAAGATGTATTTTAATAACTTTGCGTATAGACGTATAGTAATAGTTTAATATGTAGTAACTTACATTTCTTTTGCATATGGATACCAATATGCAAACATCAAACACTTATTTTTCTTCTTAATATCAAGAGGGAAACACAACTGTTGTATGGGTACAAATATTAATTATGGGTACAAATATTAATGAGTTACAAATATTCATTTATGGTGTACCAATAACAATTCCCAAATAAAATTTCTATACACAGTCTGCCAATAAGAAGAAAATTTATGAGTATCTAACATCATTTAAAAGTGCACATTAAGAAAAAGAAGAAAAAGTTAAAAACATGCGATCTTGTCAAATTTATCAAAAAAAAAACTTGGATGAAGCACACATGATGTAGACCGAGAGTGTCAAAATTGAATTTTGCGCGTGAAAATCAAACTTGACGCTTTGAACGTTTAGAAATTCGTTAACATTGTTTTAAGTGGAACTCTCACGTGCTTTACGAGTCGAATTCTGCACGAGATTTTTACGGCCACAAGCAGAAATCACACACTATAATTTATGGAAATACGATAATATAAGCAAATAGAACGTTCGGGGCAAGCTTAGGATTATTTGACGAAGCACATAAAAAATAAACAAAATAACTAGAGCAAGAGTACCTGAAGCTATGGCCGAAAGGAGGATCGCTCCCGTCCAAATCCAGTAGGGCAGGGAGAAAACAACAATAGAGCTTCTCGGCAGGCTCCAAAGAGCGGCATGCCCGAACAAGGAGGGTGCCAGAATAAATCGTTGAGGTCGACGACACACCTCACGCAACTGGAACAGGCGGACGCCGGAATCGAGAGGCGAAGTCGACGGCATCCCAGGGCTGGTTGTGGGCCAGAGAAGGAGACGGAACGAAGCTTCTGTCGTCTATCCTGGCGCCTGGTGTGTCGCGCGAAATTGGAGCAGTTGGCTAAGGTTTCCAGCAGGGGAACAACTAGGGCAGAGGCTTCTTCCGATATTATAGGGGAACTATTTTTTTGATCGTTCTCTTGTTTACCCGGCTGTCTTCTTCCAAAGCAGGGAGGGGTTTTAATATATTTCTTTTTGTACTGCATCCTTTATTTCCTTACAAAAACTGGCAGATTTTAATTCCCCTTTTAATTTCTTCCAAAACAAAATGATTTTAATTTGTGCCCTTCCAAAATAACTTCCTCAATTATCTCCTAATTGATATGAATATTTTATTTAAATTTATGGCTCCTTAAATAACTTAAACTTGCCCTTTCTGTCCTACTTACATAAATTACCAGACTTTTTTTATTTAAGGTCTCATCGAACGGTCAACCCGAAGAGCCGCAATTAGAAACGATTGAGCGAAAAGAAATACATGAAATAAAAATAAGTGAATGCAAAATAAACGAAGCTAGGGTGCGTCTCAGGGCGCATCAACACACTACCTAGTCGATAGTGCTACCAAAACACTGCAATGATCTAGCTATCATTGGCAAACAATTGAATTAAAAAGACGAGATATAACTTATTGAAACATGTGCTATATCAAATCTCGAGGGTGGGATCTTTATAAAAGCAAATTCTCCTATGAGAGCCTAGACCTAGACAATGAATCAACATGCTCTACTCTTATCATGCTAAGAGTTCCTTATATATACGAAGACCAGTTACAACAACAACACTCAAGCCTTTATCCCACTATAATGGGTTCAGCTATATGGATCCTTTGTCGTCATTGTGCCCTATCTTTTGTCATAATCTCACTAACGTCTAAGTACATCATATCTTTCCTTATAGTCTCATTCCAAGTCTTTATTGGTCTACCCCTCCCTCGTTTAACATGCTCAGTGACTAGACTCTCACAACGCCTAACGGGTGCCTCTAATCGTCTCCTTTGTACGTGTCCAAACCAGCTTAGTCGACTTTCTCGCATTTTCCCTGCAATTGGTGCTACTCCTGTCTTATCCTTGATACATTCATTCCAAATTTTATCCAGTCTCGTGTGTCCACACATCCACCTAAGAAGACATGTTACACGGACAAAATACATTAAAAGACAAAGATGTAACTAGCCACTTAGACTCCTAGAGGATGCGTGATAGGCTCGGGGATTCGTCTTCCTATCAACACTCCCCTCTTAAAAAACATGTCCTCAAGGTTGAGATTCGTAGGGGTCATTGTTGTGCGTTAGAGGATCCAGTGTGGCCAAAGATTCCAAACCCTCCCCTGAGAAAGTACCCCAGATAATGGTTTGGAGATGTGCCGGTGGGCGTGGAGACCTTGCTTTACTCGATGATGTAGGTGGTTGATGCAAGCTAAGTCGCAAGATTATTTTTATTTTTGTGCAGCTTATTGGCATGACCAACCAATAAAATCTTGAATGAAAAATTCCATCAAATTAAGCGAAGTGATAATTAGGAAAAGCTTTTGAAAATATATTAAAATTAATTTTTTTTATCTTAATATTATGAGAATTAAATATTTTATAAATTAAAATATTTAATTTATTTCTAAATTTTTAGTGTTACAAGAATTTCTTAAAAGTCCCCCTCCCTCGTGATTTATTATTATTAAAAGCCCTCCTTTAATTCCAATATTTTTGAAACCCTAAAGCTTCTGCTATTAAAATGACCCTCCTCCATTGAAAGCAGCGGCTGGGAATTAACGAAACAGGAATACTCCTCTGTTTCGATTCCCCAACACGTCATCCGCGCCCTTCCTCTCCAGTTCGATGAACCCTTGTGAAGCCCTCGCCTGTCGTCGACGCCGTTGTCGGAGCCTCTCTAGGGTTTCGACGACCAAATCTTATGAACCCCTCCAACGACTCTGGCGAAACCACAACCCTTCTTCTCCTTCCAGCCGCACGACTCCATCTCCCCAGACCTCGCCACCGCCACTAGTGTTGTTTCTTGTCCACGGCCCCATAGCTAGTTTCTGCCCGAGGTTACTGGAAGGAGGGGGAGGGCGGTGGTCCGACTGTTGGAAGGACACGAGGGGGATTAGGATTGTCGGGGAGTCAGGGGGTTGGCTCGGGAAGCGACTAAGGTCGACTGAAAGAGTGGAGGCGATTGAGGCAAGGCTGACACGTCAAGAGCATCGTGCTTCCGGAAGAGGCAAGACAAGCGCAGCAGGAAGGAGTTGGCTGATCGCAATTCACTGGGGCAAAAGCGATTGGTTGAATATCGGTGTGTGCGGTGATGAGGACGACAATGCGCAAACGAGGTTGACGTGCGTGCCCGCATGTGCCAGCAAGGTGGTCGGATGGTTCAAAGTGTCGGGGACTGGAAGACGAGGGAATCGGGAGAGTGGTCGCTTCCAAGAATAGGGAATGAGATACAAATAGAGTTATGGTAAAAACCCACCCTAAGTGAAAAGATAGATTGAACTAGATGACAGATCCGACTATCATCGACACACAATTGAATTAAACATACAAATACAACTTATCGAGACATACTCGATACCAATTCTTGAGGGCAGGATCCATCTAAGAGTCAACTCTCCTATGAGAGCCTAAATCTAGACGATGAATCAAGAATCTCTCCTCTCATACTAAGGGCCCCCTTATATAGATAAAGACCCTCTATAAGATAAAATACAGTAAAACACACAATGCCATGAAGGCTACTTAGACTACTAGACGGCGAGTGGCAGGCTAGGGGAGCCGTATTCATATTAAACTAAGAATGAGTAACCCAAAGCCTTAAGACACTACAATGGAGTCTTGCCACAGGCTAGAGTCCGAAATAAATAAGATTTAGAGAAAGCTAAGAAAGTGCAAAGTATTAAATAAATTTAAGATATTAATAGTGAAAGCTAAGAAAGTGCAAAGATTTAAAACATTTCAGCATCTTCAAAGCCTGCCACCATTAAATAGAGTACCAAAACTGCAGGTGATAATGTTGAAACTCCAAAAAATCACACCAAGCAATTATAAATAAATCTGATATTCAAAACCTTGAAGCAAAATATTCAAATCAAACACATACCTGCAAAGTTTCCCAAATTGGCATTGCCCACAGTCGTAGGATGTAATAACCAGGGATATGATAGCATTCAATTAGTTCACTTTTAACAACAACCTGAGAACCAACAAATGACAGTCTCAAAAACTATAAGCTACATAATAATAGGAATACAAGTATACAGGCTTTACCTCAGAGTACCATTCTCCAAAAGATTCATCCTTTTTAGAGGTCAGACCCAATCCAATTACTTCAAAACATTACGGTTAGAGAAATCTTATAATCCAAGTTAGATAAAATTCTCAGAACATTAATACTTACCATTCTTTGAGTATGTACTTGAATTTGCAGTAGCCATCCTACTGTCTTGTAACAGACTGAATTTTCTGAAATCGAACTAAATGCACATGAAAAATTTTACAGAGAATAATGAGCTAACATATCAAAGTATCAAACAGATTAAAATCTACGTTTTATGCAAAAAAAGATGTATTATTTTGCCCTCTTCCCTTGACAAAATACTTGAACAAATTTTAACATGTTTAAACATATCTACAGGAACAAAAAACATATCTACAGGAACAATATGATAACTCATATTATTTTGTTAGAAAGAAAATACAATATTCAATTGGTTCCTCCAAAAACTTTTCCATTCAATCGTACATTTACTCACTCGTCCATTTGTCTTGAAAACGTAATTCTAAACACAACCATAAATTCTAACATTATAGTAAATGAACATAGGGTTCATAATTTCAGTAATTTCTGCCACAAAGCTAATTATTGATTTGTCATTCCAAAGGTGAATTATCCTATATAAATAAAAATTTTAGCTCGCATCCATAAGTAGGTGTGAAAATAAAAACCGAAATTCACAATAAATCGATAATCCACACCACATTTTGAACCGCACCGATAGGTTCAGGTGAGGTTCTAAGAATACGAAAACCCATAACTTTGTGGTGGGGTGTGATTTTATGTTTTTCAAAACCATGTAAACCGCACCACACTGATTAAATAATTAATAACATATAATGCATATTATGTACTCATAGAAAGGAGATTGATCGACACATGGGAGTTGAAGAAGATAAGATTGAAAACTGGCAAGACTAGAGAGAGTGAGGACCGATTCTCGGGTATTTCATTTTGACGAAACCTAGTCGAGATCGTGGAAGGGAGAATCACAAGCAATAAAATAAAGAAATCTGAAAAACTTAGTATAAAAGAAGTTAATGCATGGTGTTTCCCCGTACCGAGTGGCGCGATAGTAAATCCTCCGTTTATTGTCCCTATAAATTTTGTCACACTTAATAAAAACTCAATTTCTAAAGAAGAACATATTTTTGTAAAGTAAATACAAAATTTACAAATTAAATTCATTTAGAAAAAAATGGAAACTTTGTACTAAAGAAAGGTAAAAATAGAAAGATGAATATTCGCTGCCATTTTCCTAACTGTGGTCGTGACAAGACTCCCTTATGAGAATACATGTTTTAAAAATAAAAGAGAAAACATATAAATTAATTTCAATATCTAAAAATTCAAGAGACAACGTGTGACCTCAAGAAGGTATCAATTCTTGTGTTCAGCTACCCCATTCTGTGCAGGGGTGTAGACACGAAAAGTTTAGGTGGATAATGCCCTGGTCACTGAGGTAACACTCAAATTGAGAGTCAACATACTCACGACCGCATGTTTATTGAAATTATGATGCATTTAAAAACCCATTGTATCGAACTTGATAGAATGGTAAGCATGTAGGCAACTAGGAATTAGGAGTTCAGAGAATTCAATAAGGCTCCGTTCATTTGGCAGGAATTGAGATGCATGAATTAGAATTGGCCTGTTCCAATTTCAGCAGAAATTGGAATTGAAGTCAATTCCAATTCTGCTGTTCGGCTGAATGCAGGAATTTTATCACAAGAATTGGAATTAGTAATTCTGTTGTTCGGTTGTATGTCAGAATTTAATGGATGGAATTGAAATACACACACATACAAACATGCAAGCATGTACAAGCATATACACACTAAGGATGGAATTCTATCAATAATAACAAGACAGTGCATGAAATTCTATCAATTTTGGACAAGTGGTGGTCTGGGTTAAAAATACTCCACAAAAATAGGCATTGGTTCAATTTTAAGGACATTAAGTACCTGAGAATAGCTACTAGGAAATGATGAAAACTATCGATCCCTAGTTTTTGGGATCCCTTCATGTATTCCATTAATGAAACTAAACACCAAAAATTCAACAAAAAATACTAATCCTACTCTCCCAGCTCTAAATCTAGAGTCTCTACCCTCAGAAAAACAGCACACTACACAACTTACAACTAGATCATCATACATATGCAATATGCCAGATACACAATGACTGCATCAAAATACTACTAATCTACCAAAAAATGAAGCAACTATTCACAAAATGGATGGACTTACAGAGATGGCGCCACTTGAGCAATGGGGAACAATACAGCACAGTACTATCAGGATGCTGCCGAAGTTGATCTCCCAGCTTTCATTATTCGCCTTGATACCAAAAAGAAACTGTTGGATCGATGTTGGGGAGAGACCTTTGTCAGCGCCGGAAATGTTGATGAAGGGAGCCGACGAGGAAGGACCTTGAGCTGCGGCGATGAAGGATTTGAAGAGTTGCGTCCAGTTGCCGGCCGAAGAAGACGAGAAGGGATCCCGCCACTGAAGAAGGTAAGAGACAGTTAGCCGGAGGAGAACCACACGACGGGAGGCACCTTCGATCGCGCGGGCGAAGAAGGGGCCGAATTTCTCTATAACGAATTCCTGTAGGAATATGAATTCAACTATTCTAATTCCTATGGGATTTTTGAGTCGCCAAAGAGCACAATTGGAATTGGCAATTCCAATTCCAATTTTTTCCCTCAATTCCGCCCAAACAAACAGGGTTTAAGGGATATATTTGTAGGAGATTTTCATTTTGCATGAAAAACTGTCAAGCAGGTATTTAAAGAAGGCAAGGAACTTTACATGTCAACTACAAATTTGGAAGATATCTTTGTATAAAATTTGTAATTAATATCTTTACATGTTAAACCAGTCGTCTTAAACCCGGATGAAAAATGATGAGGGTTGTGTTAGGTAGATGACCAGCATAAAATTGTGCAAAAGCTAGGTTATTCTCCTAAGAAACGTGTCGCGTGGTCCGAATGCGGTGTCTTGGCAAGGACCGCTGCATCTCCAGAACTTGGGTGTAGTGTTAAATATACAAGAGTCGTCGTTGTATGGTCTGAATGCGACGTCTTGGCAAGTACCGTTGCACCTCCAAGAGGACTTGTGTGTAGTGTTAAATAGACAAAAATCCTCATATATTAGACATCATAGGGAAATATGTCGTATAAATTGTGACTGATTTAGGTTTGGAGTTGTAATATAGGTACGCTAACGGGAAAAATAATGGAAATAGTGGATACGATGATTAAGAGAAGAATAAATATTTTATGTCTACAAGAACCTAGATAGGTGGGTGAGAAAGCTAAATTTTTATATAATTCGGGTTTTAAATTATGATACACAGAAAAAAAATAAAACAAGATGTGGAGTAAATATTTTTGTGGATACTACTTAGATGAATGAAGTTGTTGGGGTAAGCAGAAAATGTGATAAAATTTTACTCTTAAATTGGTCATAAGAAAAGAAACTATTAATGTGATCAGTGTTTACGCGCCACAAGTAAGATTAAGTGAAGCTATTAAAGAGCAATTTTGGAAAAACTTAGATGATTTAGTAAGAGAAATCTCATAAAGAGAGAAGATTTTCATAAAATGCGACTTAAATGGACATATAGGGAAGGAAAATGTAGATTATACAACCGTTCGTAGAGGATTTGAATGGAGAAAGAAATGAAAAAGGACGATCCATTTTAGACCGTATCATAGCGCATGAGCTAATTGTGACAAATACAATTTTCATAAATAAGGAATAACATTTAGTTACGTTTAAAAGCGGACCAAATAAGTCACAAGTTGACTATTGTATGACTCGCAAAATGGATAAAATGATTTGTAAGGATTAAGTCATACCAGGAGAAAATTGGAAACGCAACATAAGTTAGTGGTGTTAAACGTACATATTAAATATAATAAATTTAATATAAGAACAAAAATATTGCCAAAAATTCGGTGGTGAAACTTGAAGATGGAAAAACATGTAGCTTTTAAGACAACAGTCTATGTTGTTAAAGGCGCTTTTTTAGCTTCAGGCTCACCAGGCTCGGAGGTTTGTGTCTTTGTGCGCCTTTTTGCGCCTTTTTGCGCCTTTGGACATTAATGGCTCGTCTGAGTGTGATTTTTATTGCAAATCTTTTTTCTTCAAGATAATGAAAAACTAATGCAAAAACTCATTTTTATATGATTTAGTATTTTTGAAATATAATCGATTGTTGAGACTTAGATATGATGCAAGTGACCATATTGATTTTAACTTTTAAGAGATATAAATGATAGTAAAGAATGATTAATAAGTAGGATATATGAATATTATGTTCAATAATATGAAATAATGTTTGAAGCTGATTGTTTAAAATGAATATGGTTGTGCCTTGCCTTCTCCAGGCGCGCGCTAGCGCCTTGAGCTATGCGTCTAGACTCCAAGACCCATTTGCGCCTTGGTGCGTCTTGCGCCTTTAATAACTAAGACAACAGTTATGAAACAACTAGTTGATGACCCCTATGTTGATCATAATGTCTTATGAGAAGTTATGTCTTCACATTTAAGAATAAGTGGAAAGAACGTACTTGGAATATCAAAAAGTTATGCACCCCCAAATAAAGAATCTTGGTGGTGGAAAAAGGAAGTAGAATATATGAAGAAAAGTGCAAGATAAAGTGAGGGCAAAGAGCGTCAGCTATAAATCACTTTACGCTTTTAGGAATGATAAAAACTTACTCAGGTATAAAGTCGTCAAAAAAGAAGTTAAACATAAAGTAAAGTAAGAAATCAAGATTATGAAGAATTTTATAAGTAACTGAATATCAAAGATGGAGAGTGTGATATACATAAAATTGCTCGAACTAGAGAAATGAAGACACGAGATTTAAGCCAAGTAAAATACATAAAGGATGAAACAAATACAGTTTTGACGGATGATGAGATATTAAAGAGCGATGAAAAAGATACTTTAATAAATTATATAATGAAACAAAAGACAATAAATTGAACTTAGAAGAGTTAAGTAAATCAAATAAGTATAGGAACATAACGTTTTATTGTAAAATTCAAGTATCAGAGATAAATGATGCTCTAAAGAAGATGAAAAATGGAAAAGTGGTTGAGTCAGATGATATATTCATCGAAGTATGAAAATGTCTAGAGAATGAGGCAATTTTGTGACTTGTTTTTTCTATAAGATACTGAAGCTAAAGATGATGTCAGACCAATGAACAAAAAGTATCTTGGTACCTTTGTATAAGAACTGCAGAAATAGGCCCAAAACCTTGTATATATATTCAAGTAATAGTTACAAGTATACACACACTTATATAGGAGAAGAAGGAAGAGAGAAAACCTAATACATGATGTGGGACTAATACAAGAAGAGAGAAAAAAGAAGAAACAACATGGGCCCTTAAATGGGCTTTTCTAACACTCCCCCGCAAGCTGAAGCGTACAAGTCGTAGGCGCCAAGCTTGGATAAGAACTGATAGTATAGCGGCCCGGAGAGAGCTTTCGTCAGGATGTCCGCAACTTGGTCGGTAGCAGGAACATGCTCCAAATCTATCTTCTTCGACTGTACCTTTTCCCGGATAAAGTGACGGTCAACTTCGATATGCTTTGTTCGTTCGTGAAAAACCAGATTCTTGGCAATATGAATTGCTGCTTGACTGTCGCAAAATAAGGTTGCCGGAGATGAGAGACGAACACCTAAGTCTCCCAGAAGGCCTTCAAGCCAGGTTAGCTCAGAGACAACAGCAGCCATAGCCCGGTACTCAGCTTCGGCAAAGGAACGCGCAACCACATTCTGTTTCTTGCTACGCCACGTTATGAGGTGTCCACCAAAGTAAGTGCAGAATCCAGTTGTGGAGCGTCTATCATCAATAGATCCTGCGTAGTCAGCGTCAGAATACGCGACAAGAGATAGAGATGTGGATGGCTTGTACACAAGTCCTTGTCCGAGGGCGATCTTGAGATATCGAAGGATGCGCTCGACAGCTTGAAGATAAGATGTCCGAGGAGCGTGCATGAAACGGCTCACAACTCCTACAGCAAATGAGATGTCTGGTCGAGTCACCGTAAGGTAGATCAGTTTCCCAACCAAGCGTCTGTAATATTCCGGATTTGTAAGTAGCTTGTCAGAGTCAGAGCTATGGGTCGAGAGCTTGTGATTTGCGTCCATAGGAGTCTCCGCAGGTTTGCACCCAGAATAACCTGCATCACGAAGGAGGTCCATACAGTACTTCCTTTGAGATAACACAAGACCATCAGGGCGTCGGGCGACCTCGTGCCCAAGAAAGTACCGAAGGTTGCCCAGATCTTTGGTTTGAAAGGCAGAATTCAACTGTGCCTTGATCTGTTGTATTCCTGCCGTGTCGTCGCCAGTAATCAGGATATCATCAACGTAGACCACAAGAATCACAGTCTCAGTTGACCGATGTCGGGTGAAGAGAGGAAAATCAGCCGAGCTCCAAGTGAAGCCACTAGCACAGACCACCTTACTGAACTTGTCAAACCACGCACGCGGGGACTGTTTGAGACCATAAATGGATTTCTGAAGATGACAGACCAAAGACTCCCCCCGTGGTCTCAAACCCGGAAGGCTGCTGCATATAAACTGTCTCCTGTAGATCGCCGTTGAGGAAGGCATTCTTGATATCCAGCTGATAAAGTGGCCAGTGACGATGAACAGCCAAGGAGAGAAGAACGCGAACCGGGTTCAATTTTGCCACGGGAGAGAAGGTTTTCTCGTAATCAAGGTCATGTTGCAGAGTAAACCCCTGTGCCACAAGACGGGCCTTCAGACGGTCGATAGTGCCATCCGTCGCATGTTTAATGACAAAAACCCATTTGCAGCTAACAGGGGTGTGGCCAGCAGGAAGAGGAACCAGATCCCAGGTCTGGTTAGCCCAGAGAGCCTGCATTTCATCATGCATAGCAGCCTGCCATCCTGGGTGGTGAAGCGCCTCCTGCACATTGTTAGGAAGAGAAATAGAGGAAAGGGAGGTGGCAAATGCGTAGAGAGGCGGTGTTAGCCGATGTAGAGAGACGTAGTTGGCCAAGGGATGAGCTGTAGAGACGGGAGCGTGATCGACCGCAGCCGAACTATCGCTGGCAGCAGGGAGCTGGGTCACGGGAGCATCCTTGGATGGGCGACGAGAGTAGACACGGATTAGCGGTGGAGGAAATCGAGGAGGAACGGGGGGGGAGGAAGAAGACGGCACAGATGGCGTGACCGGGACAACGGGCCGGGGAAGAGAGGGAGCAGAAGACGAGGTGGTGATGGGTAAGTGGAAGGGCTGGTCTTCGCAGAAGGTGACATCCGCAGAGACGACCATTTTGCCGGTAGTAGGAGAGTAGCAAACGTACCCCTTTTTAGTGCGGGAGTAGCCAACAAACATATACTTGGCGGCCCGAGGAGCAAGTTTGTCGGAAGGAGGGCCAAGAAGGTGGACATAACAAACACACCCGAAGATCCGTGGGGTGAGAGAGGTGAGGGGGATGGAGGGATAGAGGAGTTGGATGGGCAAGGCAAAATCAAGGACAGAGGAGGGAAGGCGGTTGATGAGATGACAGGCGGTGGAAACAGCAAAGTTCCAATATTCGGCGGGAACGTGCATTTGGAACATAAGGGAACGGGCAACATCGAGAAGATGACGATTTTTGTGTTCGGCCACCCCGTTTTGCTGAGGGGTATACGCACATGAAGTTTGATGGATGACACCAAAGTCAGTGCAGATATTGCAGAAGGCACGACCCGTATACTCCCGAGCATTATCAGTGCGAATGATTTTGAGAGGAGTGGCGAACTGCGTAAGCATCTCAAGTAAAAAGGCGCGAAAGACAGAAGGAAGTTCAGTGCGATCATGTAGTAAATAGAGCCACGTGGTACGGGAGTAATCGTCAATGAACGTGACAAAATACCGAAAGCCAAAAATACTAGGGATCCTATAATGACCCCAAATATCAGAATGAACCAACGACAAGGGAGTAGTACTCCTGGTACAGGCTGGGGGGAAAGAGGAACGGTGTTGTTTGCCGTAGACACAAGATTCACAGGAGAACTCCTGTAAAGAGATATCAGGAAGAGCCCGCTTGAGAATCGGAAGGGGAGCATGTCCAAGACGGCAATGCCAATCAACAGTAGAGGTGGTGGAGAGAAAAGGTGGTGGGATATCCAAGATGTACAACCCATTCACCAGCTGCCCCTGACCAATGGTACTCCGGGTGCGGCGATCCTGCATAAGAAAAGAAAAGGTGAAAATGTAATACAACAGTCAAGGTCGTGTGTGAGACGACTAACTGATAATAAATTGAAGGGAGACCCCGGAACGTGAAGAACAGAGGAAAGAGAAAGGGTTGGCGTAAGCTGAAGATCAGCGGAGCCAAAGACGGGGAGGGTGTCACCGTTGGCCACAGTGATGCGAGCAGGATGAGGCGTTTGGAGATATGCTGGGGGCTTCTGGGAGGAGATATGGTGAGTAGCGCCGGAATCAACGATCCAACAAGGATGATGAGAGAGGCAGGTGATACCCTCCGTAGAGAAGG
The DNA here is from genome assembly GCA_039583875.1 of Platanthera guangdongensis. NCBI lineage: Eukaryota > Viridiplantae > Streptophyta > Magnoliopsida > Asparagales > Orchidaceae > Platanthera > Platanthera guangdongensis. Next base: position 191,895,592 of record CM077156.1, on the reverse strand, counting down.
ACACAACAGAGGTGACAGCTGAAGCAGCAGGCGCCATGCGGTGAGCAGAGACGAGGCCGGGCGGCTAGCGGAGAGGAGGCCGGCGACGAGCAGAAGGGAGGCCGGCGGCGAACAGGAGCAGACCGCGGCGGACAGGAGTCGGTCGAGGCGAGTAGGGCAGACCGCAGCGGGTATAGACAGCCCACGCAAACAGAGAGAGGCCGCAGCGGGAAGAGAGAGGTCGCGCGGACAGAGACAGGCCGCAGCGAGCAGAGACAGGCCGCGTGGACAGAGAGAGGAAGAGCCGGAGGAAACCGCGACCAAGATGCAAGCGAGAAGGAGACAGCCCGCACGATCAGGCAGATCTTAGCAGCGGACAGAGAAGGAAGCCGCGACGAGTAGGGAGGCCGCGGCGGACAGAAAAGAGGCCGCAGGCAAGACAGGCCGCGAACAAGCAAAGAGCGCGGGTGCGGACTGACGAGAGGCCGCGACTAGGAGAGGCCGCAACGGACGGGAAAGAAGGTGGTCCCACGGAGAGAGAAAAGGCTATAAAAGTAAGGGGGGAGGCGAGGAAGAAGAAGCCTCGCTGCAAGAGAGAAGAGGAGCGCGCAACGGACAAGAGGAGAGTCCGCAGCGGACAGGAGCAGTCCGCAAGAGATTGCGGATAGGGAGTCCGCGAGCAAAGAGGCTCGAGCGGACAGAAGCAGAGCAGGCTAGAGTGGAGCAGTCCGCGAGCAAAGAGGCTCGAGCGGACACAAGCAGAGCGTGCAGCGGACAGGAAGGAACGCCCGCAGCGGATAGAAGAGGTGGGCCCCACGAGTCAGAGCAGAAGATGGCTATAAGAAGCCTGAGGAGGGTGGAACCACGGAGAGAGCGAGAAGAGAGGTGGATGCAGAGGGGCAGTCCGCGGGAGACCGGAGCGGACAGAAAGGCAGTCCGCAGGAGAGCCGAGCGGACAGAAAAAAAGGCAGTACGCAGGGAAGGCGGACAAAAAAGACAGTCCGCAGAGAAGCGGATGCAGAGGGGCAATCCGCAGGAGACCGAAGCGGACAGAGAGGCAGTCCGCAGGAGAGCGGAGCGGACAGAACAAGCAGTCCGCAGGGAAGGCCGCAGCTAGAGGGAACCTGGCTCTGATACCATGTAGAAATAGGCCCAAAACCTTGTATATATATATTCAAGTAATAGTTACAAGTATACACACACTTATATAGGAGAAGAAGGAAGAGAGAAAACCTAATACATGATGTGGGACTAATACAAGAAGAGGGAAAAAAGAAGAAACAACATGGGCCCTTAAATGGGCTTTTCTAACAAGAACAAAAAAGATATACAAAATTATATTAATTATAGGGGAATTAAATTGATAAGTCATACCATGAATGATGAAACTATGAGAACGAGTAATAGAAAGAAGAGTAAGACGAAAGACAAACATCTCGGAAAATCAATTTGGATTCAAGCCAGGCTGGTCGACTATGGAAGTTATACATCTATTGAGGAGACTCATTGACAACTACAGAGAAAAAAAACAAGATTTGCATATACTGTTTATCGATCTTGAGAAGGCTTATGATAGAGTTCCAAGAGAGATCTTATGGAGAGTCTTAGAAAAGAAAGGTGTAAATGTATCATACATTGATATAATCAAAGATATGTATACAAATTCAATGATAAGGGTGAGGACATCTGGAGGATTAATACATAAAGTTCCTATCACTGTTGGCTTACATCAAGTTTCAACTTTAAGCTCTTATCTCTTTACCCTTATCTTAAAAGAGCTCACCAGACATATCCAACAAGCAATATCTCAGTGTTTATTGTTTGTGGATGACATCTATTTGGTCGATAAGACACGCGAGGGTGTAAATATAAACTTGAATCTTGGCGAGACACTTAAAAAGAAGGGTTTTAGGTTGAGCAGGGCAAAAACGGAGTATATGAAGTTAAAATTTAGCAGTGTAGGATGGACGGATGAATTCGTTATTAAGTTGAGTGATCAAGATATTTCTCGTAGTCAGTGTTTTAAATATCTTGGATTGATCGTTCAAAAAGACGGAGATATCGATAAAGATGTGACACATAGAATCCAAGTGGGTTGGTTGAAGTAGAGAGGCGCTCCAGGGATCTTCTATGATCGTAAAGTACCACTAAAACTTAAGGGCAAGTTTTATCATACTGTAATTTGACCAAAGATGCTTTATGGTTCTGAGTGTTGGGCAGTGAATTGTGTACGAGCAAAAAATGGGAGTTGCGGAGATGAGAATGCATAGGTGGATGTGTGGACACACGAGACTGGATAAAATTCAGAATGAATGTATCAGGGATAAGACAAGAGTACCACAAATTGCAGAGAAGATCCGTGAAGCTCGACTAAGATGGTTTGTACATGTACAAAGGAGACCATTAGAGGCACTTGTTAGGCATTGTGAGAGTCTAGTCACTTGGCATGTTAAACGAGGGAGGGGTAGACCAGTAAAGACTTGGAATGAAACTATAAGAAAAGACATGATATATTTAAGCATTAGTGAGATTATGACTAAAGATAGGGCACAATTATGACAAAGGATCCATATAGCCGACCCCACTATAGTGGGATAAAGGCCTGAGTGTTGTTGTTGTTGTAATATATGTATATGTTAGAAGTATAAATTTAATTTCTAGATCTCATCAGACGTTGTAATGATGAAATTTGTGGTGCATGCATGTTTGTTGAGGACATTGAGTTCGAGAAGGACCGCAACTCTAAATACAAAAGATATGTGCAGTTTTGACATAAAAATTAGATCTGACTAATGACTCATATTCTCACAAGTCCGGTTTGGCGGATTAGGATGTCGACGCACATATTGATAGCAAGTTACTAACTTGTACTATTTTAGGGTGAAAATACAAAATCATGATAGGAATTGACCCACATTTTGTTGTGTATAATCTCGAGACCTTGAGACAATGGGATTTTGTTTTTTATTTGAAATAATATTAGAATTGAACCAAAGATTTAGAACATATTTCATCATACATGATAGGTTATTTTTGAAGAACATATTATACCTTCCAACCACATCACTGAAAGACTTTGTTGTTTATTGTATGCTGGAGTTGTAGGAAGTTGACATGGTGATGGTCAAACTAGCTAGATCATAAAGGTTTCCTAGGAAAGCATACATAATTTACCTTCTAGAAGTGCAAAATGATTTTTGTGTATGGAGAATGGTGGTGCCCATTGAAGGCAACGAAAACCATTACTCAGTCAAAAAGCTTGCATTCCTTATCCCCATTGATCCCCGTCTACAATTCATATACCCCATTATCCTTCGCACGAGCATAAGATGAGATTGAAGATATCATTGATGAAGATATTCACGATATTATTGACGAGATTGAAGAAATCATTGACAAACACATTGACGATATTATTGACAGACATTGGTGACATTATTAACAAAGAGATTGTATCTACACAAGCTGGAAGTTTTCTCAATTTTCTTGTTAAATGGGTAGACAAAACAAAATCATACACAAACAGGATCTTTATGAAAGATACCCCAGTAACACTACAGGTAAATTGTTTTAAAATGTTTATAGAAATCAAGTGCCTAAATCAACAATCAGGAGTATAGACGCATTGTTGCGAGAGAAACCAATTTGATAAGTTTGCTTGATATGATATCCAAATTCCCCGAAGACACTGCTTAGACTTTTTTATTATTTAGTCATGTTGATCGAATTAGAAAGATTTGGACTACAGATAAGGCACACTGGCGACAAAGGATCCTATCCATATAGCTGACCCCACTATACTGGGATAAAGGCTTGAATGTTGTTGTTTATAGTCATGTTGATCAAATTTATGCCAAAGGTTGTGCTGTGAGTTGTTTATGTGAAAATTTGTGTTAATCTAAAATATATTATGAATAAAAAATTAAAAACATAAGACATTAAGAGCATTGAAACAATTCACTCATTGGATGTGCTCTTAAATTAGAACCATCAAAATAATCTCAACTATTTGATATAATCTCTTTGATCAAACGAAATGGGTGGGCTAACATAAAAATTAAAATATAGATGTAATGGTTGTGCACTGAGTCCTTCTGTGGGCATTGTACAATGACAATAATGTCTGGTCGCTCAAGTGATGCTCGAATACTGTCGTTGCGGAGGGAGCCGTCAATAGTGTCATTATGATATCTTTCAATTGAAAATAGAGCTCGTGGATTGGCCTTTAACTCATGAATGCTAGCGCATTGCACACGCCTATAGGGTTAGCCATTAGCGCTCTGTTTGGCATGACAGTGGTGGACGTGAACGCAGCTGTTGGAAACTGCGGTCATGAATGCAATGGTTTGAAACTGCGGTCATGAATGCAATGGTTTGAAACTGCGGTCATGAATGCAATGGTTTGAAACTGCGGTCAGGAACACAGTTCCACTGTTTGGAGGAATTGTATTTTCTAAATGAAACATCCTCAAATTTAGTAGGACTTAAGGACAAATATGTCAAAGTTAAAACAACAATTCACAGTGTCTTAAGCAAACTAGATTTGGGTTTATAATTACCTGGAGTTTTTAAGTCCGCTACTCATTGGATGCATCAATCATTTGCTTGAGGGAGTTCCAACCCAATCCAATATCATCCCGCTTAAGCTCTCTCCAAAGCTTTCAGTCTTTCTTCGTTTGGTCCCACTTATTTTTAAGTCGTGCACGATCATAAATTTTTCCAAAACCCTCTTTAAATTTCATTATCAGATTCCTCCAACTTTCCTTATCAAAATGGGCGGTGGGCCGGTTATCTGGTTTGATTTTTTGCATGACATCATTTCTTTATAAAATAGTGCAATCTTCACTTTTGGAAAAAACATGCAATCTTCAGTTTTGGAGGATGCAATTAACATCAAAGATTTGATATTTAATCCTAAATGATATTAACTTTAAACAGTATTACAGTATTCAAATATTACCAAAGTCACATAAAGCAAACTCATCCAAAAAAACAATATTGGCAAATGATCCCTATAAAACTACCTACAAACGACAATGAGAGTGGCATCCATACATTCCAATATCAGTTATAAGGTATGCTAGCAAAATCAAATTGAAAGTACTATATTTCTCTCTTCCCCTGAACTTTTTTGAGAGCAATCACGAATGAACACAATAATATTCTTGCAAAGAAAAACTGTGAACTAACAGAGGCAGAAAATCATACTCACTGGTTCGACAGAACCCTGGTGCCTGAGAAGAGAGAACAGATAAACGATGAGGGTCTGTAGGAGAAGAAATGAGTGCATTAAGAAACCTAAAACCAAGCAGAGAAACGATGAGGAATAGGAGATCAGCTGGGGTGTACCTGAGAAGAGGGGGCAGCGAGCTTTCGGCGAGGACGACGTCGATCTGCGGGAGACGGAGCGCACGATCCTCCGGAGGACGGCGAAACCCTATCGTCGATTGATACGAACCGGGCTTTTCCCGTCCTGGCAGCACAGTTCACAGGCCAAGATAACCTCCAAATACTACTTCACAAAACCAGAATCACCCAAAACAACAGGAACAGATACAAAATCAACCTAAGGAAGAGATCCTCCCTGAATGGCGATCGGCTAAGGGAGACGGCTGGTCCGATCTCCACACAGCAGTACAACAAGAAGCTATCGGTTTTTTCACACACAACCCTAGAAAAAAAACAAGGTACTTATACGGAGCAATACCCGAACCAAACGGTCCAAAATACCCTCCACAGCGAGGCGAAATTTTTGGAACCGGAGCCCGTATGGAAATCTAGGTTCAGATTAAGGTGGCGTTTAGTTGGGCTTTTTGCCTACGGTGCATTTCAAACGCACCGGCATTTTACGCATAAGCTATGTTTGGGGTTGCTGTTTCAAGAAACCCCGTTTCTAAAAATCCGCGGCTTCCTATTGATAGCGAACCGGTGGAATTTAACGCGTTCAGCCGCAACCTTTGCTTTCTGTCGCAGACCTAGAGCTCGAGCGGAGCGCGACGCGGAGGAGAGCGCGAGATCTTGACGACGAGGCGGCTTCTTCCCCGACGACGAGCAGGTCGTCCGACGCCTTCTTCCCCGACGCCTTCTTCCCCGACGCCCGCCCTTAAGAAATTTTTCCTGTTTGAGTGGCAAATCTCGCGTGATCACTCCGGCGATTTTCCTTGATCGGATACCCCAACCTTCTCTTCCTGGAACCTCTGGTTTGTTTGCTTCGATCCATGCTTTGTTCTTTAATTTTTCATGTTTTTCTCATGTAGATCTGTCAAACCCTCCGATTTCGTCCTTTTTTTTCAGATTTTGACCGAACCCTTCCTGATTTTCTCAAGATCTGAAAATCTTCAGTTTATTGCACAGGTATTGTTGGATTGTTTTTCTCATTGTACCAATTGTCCGTCTAGATTCACTTCTATCGCATTTCGCTGTGATTGTTTATATGTATGTTTATAAATGTGTAATGTTCAGAAATTTGTGTGAGTGTATCTTCATGAATGTGTAATGTTCATAAATTAGCAGAAAATTTCACACAAAACTCATTCCGTTTTGCATTCAAACAATTTTTTAAAAACTCCGTTTCACCCAAATATTTTTATAATTGTTAGAAAATACAAAAAAAATGATGTATTGACCCATGTGTGTGTTGTTATGTGTGTGTGTGTATGTTATATGTGTATGTCTGTGTATATATTTGTGTGTGTGTGTTTGTGTATGTTGTTATGTGTGTATGTTGTTATATGTGTTTGTGTATGTTGTTATGTGTGTGTATATATTTGTGTGTGTGTGTTTGTGTATGTTGTTATATGTGTTTGTGTATGTTGTTATGTGTGTGTATATATTTATGTATTTGTGTGTGTTTGTGTATGTTGTTATGTATTTGTGTGTATGTTATATGTGTATGTGTGTGTATATATTTGTGTTTTATGTGTGTGTGTTTGTGTTATGTGTGTGTGTGTTGTTCTATGTATGCGTCTGTTTCCATTAAAAATTAATTTATTTTATTTTGTAAAGATGGGAAAATCAAAAGATGGTGGTGTGGCCGCATTTTGGGACAATACAAATACCATGCTTTTCTGTGACATATGTATTAAGGAGATTGAACTTGGGAATCGACCAACCACACATTTTAATAAAGAAGGTTGGAACAACGTTATGAAGAAATTTGAGGAGCTTACTACAAAACAGTACGACAAAGTCCAATTAAAAAATAAATGGGATCATTTGAAGAAGGAGTGGAAATTATGGACGGAGTTAAAACGTGGTGACACCGGTTTGGGTTGGAATGCTTCAAGGAAAACTATAGACACTCATCACTAAGAAGAGCCGAAGGAGACCGAGAGATTTTCAATCACGCACACTCATCACTAAGAAGTGTGATAGAACGATCTTTTGGTGTTTGGAAAAAGAAATGGGCCATACTACGGGACATGTCAAGCTATCGTTTCGACAAGCAAATAGCTATTGTGATTGCCACTATGTGTTTACATAATTTCATTCGGCGGCATCCATCGCGTGTGGACATTGATTTTAGTGAGTCTGAACAAAGGGTTCAAGACCATGGGCTCTCCTCACAAGTTCCACAAGAGACATGTACTGACACTACAGGCGGTGTAGAGGAGATGATTGCGCTACGTAATAGTATTGCGAATCAGCTGTATGAATCAAGAGCGTAAAGTGTAAAACATTGTATCAATGAACCTTAATTTTGTGATGTGAATGAAAGTTTGTTTATTATTGTGTTATGTCACTTTCATACTTGAAAATTTTTTTTTGGGTAAAAACTCCGTTTTGAATCCAAACAACTTTTCGGAAACTCCGTTTTTTAAACTCTGTTTCACCCAAACAGTTTTTTAACAAAACTCTGTTTTCCAGAATCAACACTTTTTCAATCAGCAACAGCTCATCAGCAGCTTTCCATCAGCAACAGCCCAACCAAACAGAGCCTAAATGTGGGCACGACATGTGGACAAATCACGATTGTCCGTAAAATTCACGTAAAATCCCTCTAATTCTTCTTCTTTCACTTTTCCTGGCTCCTGTTGCTCGCGAACTCTGACGAACTTGGCTAATCTTCGCCTTATCTCCGGCGAACTGTGCATTCTCGCTGTCATCTTACCGAAGTTTCTCCAACCTCTCATTAAAATATCATCCAGAGGTGAGTTCCAGACCTTGGCTTGTTTTAGGATTTGTTCTAGGGTTTTCTTTCAAACGTGGAAGACGATCTCCGACTAACGTGGAAGATGATCGCCCAGTTCAGTATAATAAACATCTGCGAGATCATTTTGGAGATCAAAACTGATCTCTATGGAGATCATTTCTGATCTCCTAGGTGATCTCCTGGAGATCAAAATTGTTCTCCAATCAGGAGATTATCCTGAAGATCAAAACTGATCTCCATGATGTTGAAACCAAAAATTTGGTCTCTGTGGAGTTCGGGGTCCAAAGAAAGGGGTGACCTCGCACCTACTACACTCAGGAGAACGTCACAGACCAAAGGCTCGGGAAACTAGGAACAGACCCTCGGCTCTAGCGTGGAAGTCTCACCTCACACCCGGAAGACCTTTGAGGTCTCCCCCCTCCCTAGCCAATGCTTAAGCTAGGTGCCTTTGAGGAAGAAAGCAAGGAGGTTCAAGTGGCTAAGAAGTCATGCCCTCCAAGGCACCTTCAAAGGTATATTTATAGTTTTCTGGGAAAGGCTTGCCAATAACCAGCCTCTGCTGCTCTGAAATTATTGAAATGCCCCCGGATTGGCCTGCCAACAGCCAAATCTCGCTGTTCTAAACAGCTAAATGTAGTCCACCACGGGCACCCCCTCGAGCCGGGCGAGCAAGCGGCAAGGCGAGCTCGGCGGCCTGGGGCGAGTAGGCGGCTAGGGGCGAGCTCGGCGGCCTAGGTGAACTCGGAGGCCTGGGTTGAACTCGGCGGCCTGGGTTGAACTCGGCGGCCTGGGTTGAACTCGGCGACCTGGGGCTGGGTGACCCCCCGAGGGGGCCGGGGGGAGAAAAATATTTTATCCCCCTTACTAGTATAAAACACAGATTCTCACTAAATTGACCACCAATAGTGTCAAACCCCTCAAAAAGCTTAAAAAAGCATAGCTGGTCATATGCCTGCCGGGGGGACCCCACTCTTGCGAATACGGGGTTGTACACAATCTCCGCTCTTTTCGAGGTTGACACAAGCTCAGAAAGAAACATCCAACCCAATGTATTCGTTGAGTGTAATTTCCTTGAGTTGAGTTCATGCAACCTCCATTGAGAGTCATCCTGCCCTGCCAGCTAATGAGAGCTTGGGTGGAGAGATCCTCCCCGAGGTGAGAAACACTTGGCCTCCACGAAGGGTCAACCTATCATGCCAACTAATGGGAGTCTGGGTGACGAGACGGCCTCGGGGCAAAAAGAACACTTGGCCTCCACGAGAGATCAACATGCCCTACCAGCTAGTGGGAGCTTGGTCAGCGGAATCATCTCGGATCTAAAAGGGCTTAGCCTTCACGAGAGATCAACTTGCCGTGCCAGCTAGTGAGAGCCTGGTCAGCGGAATAAACTCGGAGCTAAAAGTACTTAGCCTCCATGAGTGATCAACCTGCCCTGCCAACTAGTGGGAGCCTGGTCAGCGGAATCATCTCGGGGCTAAAAGGACTTAGCCTCCACGAGAGATCAACCTGCCCTGCCAGCTAGTGGGATCCTGGTCAGCGGAATCATCTCGGAACTAAAAGGACTTAGCCCCCACGAGAGATCAACCTGCCCTGCCAGCTAGTGGGAGCCTGGTCAGCGGAATCATATCGGAGCTGAAAGGACTTAGCCTCCACGAGAGATCAACCCGCTCTGCCCGCTAGTGGGAGCCTGGTCAGCGGAATCATCTCGGAGTTAAAAGGACTTAGCCTACACGAAAGATCAACCTGCCCTGCCAGCTAGGGGGAGCCTGGTCAGCGGAATCATCTCCGAGCTAAGAGGACTTAGCATCCACGAGAGATCAACCTGCCCTGCCAGCTTGTGGGAGCCTGGTCGGCAGAATCATCTCAGAGCTAAAAGGACTTAGCCTCCCGAGAGATCAGCCTGTCCTGCCAGCTTGTGGGAGCCTGGTCGGCAGAATCATCTCGGAGCTAAAAGGACTTAGCCTCCACGAGAGATCAACCTGCCCTACCAGCTTGCGGGAGCCTGGTCAGCGGAATCATCTCGGAGCTAAAAGGACTTAGCCTTCATGAGAGATCAACCTGCCCTGCCAGCTAGTGGGAGCCTGGTCAGCGGAATCATCTCGGAGCTAAAAGGACTTAGCCTCCACGAGAGATCAATTTGCCCTGCCAGCTAGTGGGTGTCTGGTCAACGGAATCATCTCGGAGCTAAAAGGACTTAGCCCCAATGAGAGATCAACCTGTCCTGCCAGCTAGTGAGAGCCTGATCAGCGGAATCATCTCGAAGGTAAAAGGACTTAGCCTCCACGAGAGATCCACCTACACTGCCAGCTAGTGGGAGCCTGATCATCGGAATCATCTCGGAGCTAAAAGGACTTAGCCTCCATGAGAGATCCACCTGCCCTGCCAGCTAGTGAGAGCCTAGCCAGCGGAATCATCTCGGAGCTAAAAGGACTTAGCCTCCACGAGAGATCAACCCGTCCTGCCAGCTAGTGGGAGTCTGGTCAGCGGAATCATCTCAGAGCTAAAAGGACTTAGCCTCCACGAGAGATCAACCTGCCCTGCCATCTAGTGGGAGCCTGGTCAGCGGAATCATCTCGGAGTTAAAAGGACTTAGCCTCCATGAGAGATCAACCTGTCCTGCCAGCTATGGGAGCCTGGTTAGCGGAATCATCTCGGAGCTAAAAGGACTTAGCCTCCACGAGAGGTCAACCTGCCCTGCCAGCTAGTGGGAGCCTGGTCAGCGGAATCATCTCGGAGCTAAAAGGACTTAGCCTCCACGATAGATCAACCTGCCCTGCCAGCTAGTGGGAGCCTGGTCAGCGGAATCATCTCGGAGCTAAAAGGACTTATCCTCCACGAGAGATCAACCTGCCCTGCCAGCTAGTGGGAGCCTGATCAGCGGAATCATCTCAGAGCTAAGACACGGATCACAAATGTTTTTGGCGGTCTTTTTCATTAATCATAGTTAATACAACACAAGCAAAGTTCATTACAAGAGATGATCCACTTCACTACCTTCCTCTTTCCTCCTGAATCATGGGATCCCTCCCCGGGTGCCCACATAAACCCTATCCTCACACCTCTCTCATGCTGCCTCGGGTTGGACTTCTTCAATTCGTACCGGATCTTGCGGGTTGGTGAGGCTGTGGCGTCGGAGCTCTTGTCCTTCTCAACTCCTGGAATTCGGGGCAAGTAGCTGTTGTATGGCCCTCCTCCTGGTGGAACTCAGAGCAAGGTAACTTTACCCTGACTCTTCCTCTTCCCGCGCGGTTCCTCCTCTCCCTTCGACCGATCGCCATCGCTTGCTGCGGTGGGGGTAGGAGCTGCCTAGGGGCTTGTCTTTAGAAGTATCTTCCTTGGCCTTCCTGAAAGTCCCCCCTCCACCCTGGATGAGAGCTCTTCCTGGACCATGGGCAGGTCCTACCTACTGCCTCCAACCTGGCTTCGGACCCTCTTGTCCCTGGAACCCCAGAGCTCTCTGCTCCTCTCTCCTTCTCCCCTCCCGATGCCTTGAGTCACCTTGCTCCTTTGACTCTGCCTCTGTCAACCATGCCAATTTCTTGACAAATGTCGGGTTGGCCGCCTCCATGACTATCTCCTCTGCCGCTCTTTCCATCAGCTCCTCGAAGGAAAGGGGGGCCTTTCGAGTCAGGCTCATCTTGAAGAACCCCTCACGCAACCCCACCGTGAACGCCATCTGGAGGGCATACCCCAGAATCTCCTGGATATCCAGAATCTCCTCTTGGAACCTGTCAACGTAGTGGGTCAGCGACTCCTCGGCCCCCTGCCTTATCAGGAAGATGGACTCTGAACTCTTCTTCCTCTTCTTGGAGGTGGAGAAGCGAAGCTGAAAGCTCCAGCTTAAGTCCTCAAACTCATAGATCGATCTCGGTGGGAGTTGGTGGAACCAGTCCCTTGCCTTGTCCTTCAACATGATTGCAAAGAGGCGACACTTGAAGGCATCCGTCATCGGCCTGATGGAGACGACATCCTCGAACCACTGCAGATGCTGGATGGGGTCATTCTTCCCAGTATAGTAAGCCATGTCAGGCTCTCTGAACCCCTCGGGAACGGGAGCTGATATGATCAGCTCGCTGAATGGAGACCCCCTGAGGGGTGGTCTCTCCACCTGTACTCGCGCGACCTACTCGCTGGAAGGTTGGCACTCGCCGGGCTGGAGAACAACTCCCGGCCGGTGAGGTCTCGCTCGGTCCCATCTCCCATCCTCTCCTTCCCGAGCCTTCTTCCTGGTGTACTTCCTTCTCCCCCCGCTAGGGTCATCTCGCTTAGGTCCCTGTGAGATAGCTTGCCGAGAACCCTGGGAGCAGTCTCGCCAAGACCCCCGAGAGCTAAGTCCTGAGGGGTGGGAGTTGAGCAATTACCTCGAGGAGCAAAACTTCGCAGCATCTCCATGATGCCTTAGATGGATGTCATGAACTCTTCTATTCCCATAAAGGGCCATGGGTTGGGGAGCTCGCCGAGATCATCACTACCTCCCTGATCTCCAACCATGACACTCTCCCTAGATCTTCTATGCTGGTCACTCCCCACGCTCACCGCACCAAAATGTTGAAATCAAAAACTTGGTCTCTGTGGAGTTCGGGGTCCCAAGAAAGGGGTGACCTCGCACCTACCACACTCAGGAGAACGTCACAGACTAAATGCTCAAGAGACTAGGAACAGACCCTCGGCTCTAGCATGAAGGTCTCACCTCACACCCGGAATACCTTTGAGGTCTCCCCCTCCCTAGCCAATGCTTGAGCTAGGTGCTTTGGAGGAAGAGAGCAAGGGGGTTCAAGTGGCTAAGAAGTCATGCCCTCCAAGGCACCCTCAAGGGTCTATTTATAGTTTTATGAGAATGGCCTGCCAATAACCAGCCTCCGCTACTCTGAAATTACTGAAATGCCCCGGGGTTGGTCTGCCAACAACCGAATTCCGCTATTCTAAACAGCTAAATGCAGTCCACCAGGGGCACCCCCTCAAGTCGGGCGAGCAGGCGGCAAGGCAAGCTGAGGCCAGGAGAGTAGGCGGCTAGGGGCGAGCTCGGTGGCCTGGGGCGAGTAGGCGGCTAGGGACGAGCTCGGCGGCCTGGGTGAACTCGGCGGCCTGGGTTGAACTCGACGGCCTGGGTGAACTTGGCGGGCTTGGTTGAACTCGGCGGCTTGGGGCCGGGTGACCCCCCGAGGGGGCCGGGGGAAAAAAATATTTTATCCCCTACTAGTATAAAACACAGATTCACACTAAATTGGCCAGTAAGAGTGCCAAACCCGTAAAAAGTTTAAAAAAACATAGATGGTCATATGCTTGTCGGGAGGACCCCACTCTTGCGAATACGGGGTTGTACACATGGAGATCATTTCTGATCTCCTGGGTGATCTCCTGGAGATCAAAATTGTTCTCCAATCAGGTGATCATCCTGTAGATCAAAACTGATCTCCATGGAGATCATTTCTGATCTCCTGGGTGATCTCCTGAAGATCAAAATTGTTCTCCAGTCAGGAGATCATCCTGGAGATCAAAACTGATCTCCATGGAGATCATTTTTGATCTCCTGGGTGATCTCCTGGGTGATCTCCTGGAGATCACAATTGTTCTCCAGTCAGGAGATCACAATTGTTCCCCGGTTAGGAGATCATCCTGGAGATCAAAACATTCATGAATGAACTCCAGGAGATCATGGATGATCTTTTGGAGATCACATTGATTCTCAAGCAAGGAGATCATTATTGATCTCCATGGAGATCAGTTTTTATCTCCATGGAGATCAGTTTTGATCTCCTGGAGATCACAATTGTTCTCCTGGAGATCACAATTGTTCTTCAGTCAGGAGATCACCCAGGATATCAAAACTGATCTTCATGCAGATCATTTCTGATCTCCTGGGTGATCTCCTGGAGATCACAATTGTTCCCCAGTCAGGAGATCATCCTGGAGATCAAAACATTCATGAATGAACTCCAGGAGATCATGGATGATCTTTTGGAGATTACATTTGATTCTCAAGCTAGGAGATCATTATTGATCTCCATGGAGATCAGTTTTGATCTCCATGGAGATCAGTTTTGATATCCATGGAGATCAGTTTTGATCTCCATTGATCTCCAGGAGATCAACATTGATCTCATGGCTAGGAGATCATTATTGATCTCCATGGAGATCATTATTGATCTCCTAGGAGATCATTATTGATCTTCATTGAGATCAGTTTTGATCTCCAAGAAATTGATCTCCAGGAGATCAACATTGATCACCTGTCTGGCGAATAAATGTGATCTTCTGGAGGTTAGTTATGATCTCCTAGCTGGAGATCACCTTAATTAGATTTGTTAGTGTTAAGGGAGGAAGAGGAAATAGATGGGAAAAAGTTTGGGCCCATACCTGTATCTTCGCCATTCCTGTCCAAAGTATCGAGAATGTCTCCTTTCTGGCGCAAAATTTAACAGATGTCCCGGGCAGCACAGGCGCACAGGACGACGAATCCTTAATGTCGGTTTAAGGTTCAGAAGGGTGAAGAACGGTGAAGAACAGGCGAGCGGATGGAGCAATTTTTTTGGGTCATACTAAGCTGCTGTTAATGGAAAAAGAGAAAATAGCTTGGCAGAAGAAATGTTTTGGAGGGAATCGCCACTTACGCGCCAGGAAAAATGAAAGAAGAAGAAGAATTAGCGGGATTTTACGTGAATTTTACGGACCGTCGTGATTTGTCCACGTGTCGTGCCCACATTTAACCCGGACCTAGATTTCCATACGGGCTCTGGTTCCAAAAATTTCGCCACAACGAGACCGGGTTGAGCCCGCACGAACCGGATCGCATCAAATGCCTCCCCCAGAATCTGTTCCTTGTCCCCAAGGAACAAAAGTGGGAAATCGTTGGTGTAGTGTCCAAAGGTCCTCCCAGGTAGCGTCGTCTCGCGAGCCGCTAGACCACTGTATAAGGAATTGAGTGACTGCACGGCCATCGCGATTGATAATTCGTCGCGCTAAGCTCTTGATGGGGTCCATTATAACGTTGTCCTCTGCCGTGATTGTTGTCGGCAGCTGCCCCGCATGGGCTGGAGGGTTGCCCACATGTTCCTTCAGCTGCAAGATGTGGAAGGTTGGATGAATGTTGGCGGTGGCCGGTAACTCCAGGCGCCACGCCACTTTGCCCACTCGGTCCAACACCGAGAATGGCCCGAAGAACTTGGGAGATAATTTTTGACAGTCATGAGGTCGAAGACTGGTTTGCCGATAGGGCTGTAGGCGGATGTAGACCCAAGAGCCCACCTCCAATTCACGCTCCCGCCTTCCCTTGTCTGCCATCATCTTCATGCGATTTTGGGCTTGGGCTAAGTTGTGTTTCAGAATGGACAATGTTTGTTCTCGGGCTACAAACATGCGGTCCACGACCTGTACTGGCGACGAACTGTCGATGTAGGTGGCCAGTAGGTGAGGTTCTTGACCATAGACGACCTCGTAAGGTGTCATGCGAATAACACTTTGAAATGTAGAGTTATACCACCACTCGGCGAGAGGTAGCCATTCCGCCCAACTGCGAGGTCGATCATGACACATACAACGTAAGTAGCCTTCGACACATCAATTGACTACTTCAGATTGTCCATCGCTCTGCGGGTGGTAGGCTGTGGAGTGGTTGAGCTGGACTTGTAAAATGCGAAAGAGTTTCGTCCAAAAGTCGCTAAGAAAAACCGTGTCCTTGTCGCTGACAACGGTGGTTGGCATGCCATGTAGCCGGAAGATATTATTGAGGAAAATACGGGTCACCCCCTCGGCGGTGTACAGGTGGGCCAACGCCATAAAGTGAACTTGTTTACTTAGCCGGTCCACCACCACCAACACCACCGATTTGCCCTAGCTCTTCGGAAGACCCTCAATAAAATCCATCGATATTGCTTGCCAAATACGTTCGGGGATTGGGAGGGGCTGCAGCGTACCCATCGGCAATTGATTGGTGGGCTTGCAAGTTTGACAAACGGAGCACTTTTGGATATAATTGTAGACATCCGGTTTCATGAGTTTCCAATAAAAAACCTTCTTCAGACGATGGTATGTAGCTGTGACGCCGGAGTGATCCCCGACGGGACTATCGTGATAGAGGTGGAGAATTCGTTGTTTCACCTCCGTATCTTGCCCCACCACTATCCGACCATGGCGCTGGAGAACACCACGTCTCCATTGATATTTTGGCATGCTAGATGCGTCGGCTTCCTTGGCCGCAATGATCGCCTGAATGTGTGTGTCCCGCTCCCATGACTGGCGGACAACATGCAGGATTTCAGACTGTACCATGACCAAGGCCATGAGCCGCCCTCCCCTTGTTCATATTTTCTGGACAGCGCGTCCACGCATTTGTTGTCCACGCCCCTCTTGTATTGAATCTGAAAATCAAAACCCATTAGTTTAGAAATGTACCGTTGTTGGGCTGGTGTTGCGATTCGTTGCTCCAAAAGAAATTTTAAGCTTTGGTAGTCTGTTTTGATGATGAAGGGATCATGTGCCAAATAATGTCGCCATCGTTGGACGGCCATGACCACGACCAACAACTCTTTTTCATAGGTCGATAGACGTAAATTCTTTGGCACAAGAGCTTTGCTAAAGTATGCCACCAGTTGCCCCTCTTGTAATAACACCGCACCCACGTCAGAATTTGCTGTGTCCGTCTCCACCACGAACGTCTTCCGAAAATCGGGAAGCCGTAACACCGGAGGGTGAGACACCGCCTGTTTGAGTGCTTGGAATGCCACCTCTGCTTCGGCGCTCCAATGAAAGTGGTGGTGGTGAAGTAGAGTCGTGAGTGGTTTGGCCAATAACCCATAACCTTAGATGAAACGCCGATAGTAGCCGGTTAAGCCCAAGAACCCTCGTAACTTCTTGAGATTAGTCGGCACCGCCCAATCCAACATTGCATGAATCTTGTTTGGGTCAGTTGCTACCCCTTGACCGGAGATAAGATGTCCCAAGTAATGTATCTGCTGCATGCCGAAATTGCATTTGCTTTGCTTTAGGAACAGTTGGTGTTTTTGGATAAGCTGAAGCGCCATGGTGAGGTGGTCCAAATGGTCATTCCACGATCGACTGAAAACCAAAATGTCGTCGAAGAAAACTAAGATAAAGCGGCGGAGGTGCTCTCGAAACACAACATTCATCAATTTTTGAAAAGTGGAGGGGGCATTTGATAATCCGAACGACATTACTAAGAATGCGTAATGCCCATGGTGGGTGCAAAATGCGGTTTGGGATGTCGCCGACTGCCATGCGTACTTGGTGATAGCCAGCTCGTAGATCCAATTTCGAAAAGAAAACCGCGCCATGCAGTTCTTCAAGTAACTCCTCAATCACCGGAATTGGAAATTTATCTTTAATTGTATTCTTGTTGAGTTTGCGATAGTCGACACATAGGCACCAAGTACCGTGATTTTTCTTGACCAATACCACCGGGGATGCAAATGGGCTGTGATTGTGTTGGATCATTCCTGACTCGAGTAATTCCTTCACCATCTTCTCAATTAATTCTTTTTGAACCGGAGGGTAGCGATAGAGGCGGATGTTCACCGATGTCATACTGTCAAAAAGAGGAATCTGATGCTCGTGGGGGCGGTGTGGGGGCAGTCCCTTTGGGTCCGCAAAAATGTCAGGAAACTGATTGAGTATATGGTGAAGTTGTTGTTATTCGGAACTGGTTAAATCTTGGTTGAAGATACCAGGTTGGATGCTAGCGTGCAGATGATGCTCCTCGGTGGCGGTGTGCGGTGGCCTACTCAGTTCCTCGCCGTCGCTGGATATTTGACACAATGCGAGCATGTTGAGTTCGCCCTCTCAGTTAATTAACTTCTGAGATTTTCTAGACTGCATCCACGAACTAGTCGATTGTTGGGAGCCTCGTAGGGAAATTTTGTGCCCATGAGTCATGAATTCCATCTTCAGGTTTTGGAAATCTCATTGAACCACACCAAGGGTAGCTAGCCATTGCACCCCTAACACCATTTCACATCCCCCCAATGGTAGTATGAGCATGTCCGATGTGAAAGTAACCCCTTACATCTTCCATTGAAAGCCCAAGGCCTTGTGGGAGCTCTCAATGGTCTTCCCATTTGCCACCGCGACGTCAAAGGTGAGAATGGAAGTGAGGGGACAATTTAACTGCCCCGCCGTATCCCTGTCAAGAAAATTATGGGTGCTGCTGGAATCGATCAAAATGTAAATGGGGAGACCCTGATAAGACGCGATGTCGCACATTGTTTGAAAGTGGGTGGTGCCATCTAAAGCATAAACTGATACGTGCGGTTTGGGATCCTCGTCAGGCCCCTCCCCCAAGTGAAGCTCTTCTAACTGTGGACTGACCTCCTCTTCCGCCTCCTCACCCTCTGAGATGAGTTCCAAGGCATACGACTGGAGCCGCTCCAAGCAACGATGCCCCGAGGTGTATTTGTTGTCGCACCAGAAACATAGACCTTTACTTCTGCGTTTATCCATATCTGTCGAAGAAAGCTTCCTTCCCCCTGTCCCGGTTGGCCCAGCGGTTGAGAATTATGGTCGGTGACTGCCGGTGAGGGTGTGGTGGTTGGCCCGGTGGGTGTGAAAGTCCATCGACTGCCCCGCATAAACCGCTCGGAATAACTGGAGGAGCTGTGTTTGGTGGTCACAAGCAGCTGTTGTTCCTAGAGGCGTGCTAGAGAAAACACATCCTGAAGTGTTTTGGGTTGGAACATGCAGATTGCGTATTCGATCTCCCCCTTCAACCCCGCTAGACAGAAACTGATGGCATGGTCTTCCGGAATAGCAACCTGGTGCAACAATAGGTCAAACTCATCCAAGTAAGGTTGTACGGCCCCCTTCTGACGAACGTTCTTCAGCTCACTCAGCGGATCATCGAACAAGAGGGTCCCAAAACCGCCATTGAGGGCTTTACAATATTCCTCCCATGAAGGCCATTGGTGTGTGATACGGTTCTTCATGAACCCTTGATGCCACTATAAGGCTTTGTCTTCCATGTGTACGAAGGCAATGCGAATTTTCATATCATTAAGAGTGTCGTCCATGTCGAAGAATTGATCACACTTGTAGATCCAATCGAAAACTGCTTCCCCAAAAAATTGCAGGAATTCGAGGCGAGAAAAATGAGTCTGCACCTGATATTGATTTTGAGTATGTCGTTGTCACTCCGGTGGTGAAAACGAGCCGCCGCCTCCGCTGGCCTTGTCCGCCATGAGAACGGATAAAATTTCTTTTACCTCCTCCAACGTCCTACTTTGTTGCTCCGTGAGGGACTGTAGAGAGCGCGCAAGGGCTTCCTGCTGGTGGCGAAGACCGTCGATGTCGGTCGGCACATCCCGCGACCTGGTTGCATCCGAAACTGGCATGGCGCCGGCAGGATTGTGCTGGCTCTAATACCTGTTGAAACCGAAATCTCGGTCTCCTGTGGAGTTCACCCTCGCGGAAGGGGTGATCGCACACCTACTTCGCTCCTGCAAGCAAAACAACAAGGGAAACAAGAAAGAACTGACCCAAGGGCTCGGCGGGGAGGACACACCACACACCCGGAAGATCTTAGAGTGCTTCCCCTCCTTAGCCAAAGGCCGAGCTAAGGTATCCTCAGAAAGCGCTTGAGAGACGGAGCAAGAGAACACATGGATCATGCATTCTGAGGTACCCCTTGGGTCCTATTTATAGATTTCTGAAAATGGCCTGCAAATAGCCAACTCTCGTCATCCTGAACGACTATGTGCAGTCCAGGTTGGCCTGCCAACATCGTAACTCAGCTGTTCTAAAAGGCTATGGGCAGGCCAACATGGGCAAAATAGTAAAAAATACCTCATAGACCTGGGCGAGCTCGGCTACCTCTGAAGATCCTGCTCGTCTGCTGTCTGCCGAGCTCCATAGGCGAGTGCGAGCTGGCTACTATGCTCGCCCTTCAATCTGTCTTCATTAGTCGAGCTCAGCTCGACGAAGTCCGAGCTTAGCTCGGCGAATGCCGAGCTCGGGGTCGACGAATGTCGAGCTCAGCCTTTAGATTACCCTGCCGAGCTCGCATGCTGCCTTCAGATTTCCCTGCCGAGCTCGCCTGTTGCTTGTGCGATCTGAACCGGCCAGTCTGGTTTCTGCCGACCTCACTCGCCGGATACGGGGTTGTACATAATCCCCGTTCTTTTTGAGCTTGACAAAGCTCAGAAAGAAACATCCAACCCCAGGTGTTCGGCAAGTGCGGGGTGGAACGGAGGGAATCTTTGGGTGGGTCACCTGTGTCTATATATATACACATGCATACCTGCCTGATTATTGCCAGTCCCCGTGTTATAGCCCTGCCTTGATGCTGATCCCAAAGGAGATCCAAGAGCGGCTCGGGCGGGTTCGCCAGACCTCAGCTACTCGCGTAGCTGCCCTGACTGCGGTTCCGCTCGCTGTCCCGTAGGGTGACTCGGCCTAGCCCAACTCCAAGAGGGTGAAACCGTTTCTTCAAGCAGTCGAGCCCATTTATGATGACCTGAGAACCACCTTGGAGCATGGGACCGACTCCTCCACTCTCCCTGCCCCTAAAAAGGGCAAGAATATTGTTGTCCTCTACGACGGCCCGAACGGCCAGCTTGATGGTATGGGGGGCACCACGCCGCGAGACTCCACCCCACGAGCCAAGACCACACTTGGTGACTCGCGATTCATAACTCCGGAGAACCATCCTCGGGATCCGTCGCCCCCCTTTGGGATCTTGGGGGTGGGCTCACAGAAGCCGAACTCGCTGGTGCGCCCCCCCTCCCCTCAGCGAGCTGTCGTGACCACGGGGGCGGGTGTGGAAACCATCCCTGTCCCGGGATTCGAGCTCCTCTCACAGGGAACGCGCGACCCAAGCCGCAGGAAGAACCTGAGGTTTGTCCCTCCCCGCACCTCCTTGGAGATGTCGAGCTCATCAGGTAAACTTGGCCTTGGATTCTTGTCATGTGATTTTCCAGCACACCTCCACTTGCTGATGTTTTTGTCTTCACAGCTCCCCCCAGCCAATCCACGGCCGAGAACTCTTCACGGGCAACCCACTACTCTCTCCTTCCCTCCTCGAGCTCACTGTACTCTTACCTAGGCCCTGAAGTGGAGCAAGGCGAGCTGACGAGGAGGGGGTCAAGCTTTTCAAGAAACTTGTACGCGGGCTGTGCGAGGTGCAAGAAGTCAACGAGGCGTTACAACGTGACTACGTGCGTCTCACTGATGAGGTGCGAAGCGGCCAGGCTGGCGAGATGACGTCTCCTTCCCGGCTTTTAGATGAGATCGACGACGACCTCTCGGTGGCGCAGAGGAATTCGGGGAGGATCCGCGAGCTTCTCCGCGCACGACAGTCTGGGGGGCGGGGGATGCGAGGCCGGGGTAGATAGAAGGCGGCTCCCTTGCCGAGCCGACCGACACTCGCCTCCTGGTCCCCCCTTGCCCGTGCGCCCTGCTTTCTTATTCCTATACTTGACTGCTGTAATAAATAACTCAAAACATTCTTAGTTGTGTGGTATTCAAATAATAAGTATATTGCTTTTTATTTAACTTTGCGTGGAATGGAACACGCCAGAAGGCGGCGAGCTGAGGGGTGACGAGCTGGGACGACGAGCTGGGTTGATGGGACAGCTTGACCCCAGATTTCTTTTTCCATAAATAGCCCCCCCTAACCCTGTACTGCCGCCTTAACTGCCTGTTTTTTCTCTCTCTTCCCGTGCCCCTTCTCTTTCATATTCGCGCTCCACCCCTTTTTGCGAGCATGAGCAAGACCAATCCTGACGCCGACGACCGCACCAAGTGCGCCCAACATTTCAGAAACTACTGCTTCTTTGAGGGAAACACGAGCGATGCCGAGCTGGCTGAATTCGTTGGCGACCATGTGCCGCCTGGCTTTGAAGCGCGCCGGCCCAGGGAGGGGGAGGCCATCAACTCCTATGATGACGAACTTGCCTTCCCCATCTCGCACTTTGAGGTGGGGTTGCGACTTCCCCTCTGGCCCGAAATCCGCCAAATCTTGAAGTAATACGACGCAGTGCCTGCACAGCTGAACTCGAACGCCATCGTCATGATGGTGGCGTTCGTGAGTTACCTCCGCCGAGAGAGGATAGAGTTCAACCTGACGGTGTTCAGGAAACTCTTTTCTTACAAGGCGATGCCGGATGGCGTTGCCTATTTCATGGGCTCGCTGATCAAGGTTCGCGAGATCGCGAACAAGCACCACAATTGGATGACCAAGATCGCCTTCATCAGGGGCGATCTCGGCAACATCCCTTTCTCCCCCCAGCAGAAGGCCGAGGAGGTCTACCGTCCGCCTGTCGTGTCCGGCAATGATGTCGACCTCCACAAGTTCTTCCTCCACAAGGACTTCGAGGTAGCCTTCTTGCGAAGGGGCCTCGACTCGCTCTGCCCCGTTCTGCCCGGCGAAGGTATTGTTCTCTCCCCATTGCCGAGCCCGCCACATTATCATGGAAATCTTCTAATTTTTCCAAATTATTTCATGCAGGGGAGCGGCTAATCCCCGTTAACCTGCCGTTTGCGGACTCGAGGTTACATGCAGACCCTCTTGTCAGCTAGAAGGCGGCGGCAGCCTGCCACGATGAGGCGGCTTTCTACAAACCCTCCTCCAGCAAGAGGCGACCTGAGGATGCGGGGTCGAGCCCTCCCTATCACCAACAACTACCAAAAACGATGAGGAGATCCATGGTGGTTCCTCGGGCAAAACAATATCAACAAAGCCTCAAATACATGAGCACGCCCGAGGTCATCCCCGATGGGTCGCCGGAGAGCCCGCTAAAAAAGATCACCAGCAAGAAGCAGGGAGGTGGCGAGACCCCTACTCATCCCGCGGCGACCTCTGCTTCCATCGCGGCGAAGAAGGCGGCTCGTAAGCCCGCCGTGCAGAAGGAACACCCCCTCTTCGGGTTTGGGTGGATGTGGAAGGACTCGGCGGACGAGCCTATGGTACAGTGAGACGAGCTGGCCCACCGATTCTCCATATCCACCCTCCACCCCTCCTGGGCTGACTGCGAGTCCGCCACCGGGCATGCCTATGCACTTGGCTCGGCCTATATGGCTGCGAGGACGTCGAGACCTACAAGGGCGCCCCCCCTGGGGCAGCTGGGCCATGAGGGCCTGCAGGCCCATATGCGAGCCATGGAGCTCCACCATATGGTGGTCCGCCGCAGCTTCAACCTCAACAACCTCCTCCAGAAGGCCGATCAAGCTCGTGATGTCGTCAAGGACAAGGCTGTCGATCTGGCGAGGCAGCTCAACATTGCTGAGAATCTTCTCACCCAAGCCACCGACGGACTGGTAAGTATCGGGTTGTTGCCTATCCTTTTCCCCTTTTACTTAGGATTTTCTGCTCTGTTGCTAACTGTACTTCCTTTCTTATCAGGTTGACAAGGCTGCTGGAGAGTTGCGGGCTCGCGCCGCCGGGCAGGAAGAGGAGATAGGCCAGCTGCACGCCCGTCTTGACGAGCTGGAGGGGAGGAATGCGAAGTTGATGGAGGAGAACACGAGCCTCAGCCGCGAGGTCCGCCGCCAGGCAGAGATCTTCTTTCCGGCTCGCTATGTCGAGCCCATCTTCCCCTACAAGAGCCCGAGGATCTTCGGCGAGGCTGACGTCGCTGAGAGGCTGCGGATCAACTCCATCCAAACCGCCGAATGTATCCTCCAGATGATGAAGGATACATGAGTGCTGGTGGAGGGTTGCGAGGAGATCTCAGTCTGGGACCTGATGCCGAGTATATTACCGACGACGCCTCCCAGCGAGAAGGAGGATAGCCTTGACGCGCTCTTTGGGAAAGCTTCCAGGACCTGTCCGGCGGAGGCGGGGGGGGGGGGGGGGGGGGTGATCACCAATCCGGCGAGGGGGGCAAGGGCTAATCATGTATTTTTCTTTTTGTAATCTCGCCGAGGCGAGCTCCATCTGTAAATATTACTGTTCAATGGAATACATTTTTGATTATAATCTTGTCCATTTTCTCTTTTTCCTGCATCTTTGCTGTGTTATGCTTCCTCGCAAGCCCTTCCCTTGGTGACCTTGCGCAGATAGGTTTTACTGCGACATGCCAAAATTTCATTTTAATTCATGTCACATCAGCCCCAGCTCGCTCGCGGGCCACCTATTTTCATCAATATAAGACCAAAATCATAAAATTTCACAAGTAAAACTGAGAAGGGGTGGAGCGTCCTGCCGGAGCCCGCCTCCCTTCAGTGAGGTCCAAGGGCCCAGCTCACCACCCTTCTGTCGAGGCCGAGCTGAGCTAGCGAGTTCTGACTCACCTATGCCAAGCCTCTCTCTCCCCTATTCTTAGAAAAAATGCCAAAGCTGTTGGACACCACCTTGAGAGTGTAGGACTATCCCCGAGTGACACCCGGCCCTGCTAGCTAGGTAAGCGTCTGACAGTGGGATCTGCTCGAGGTTTGAGGTTGACACCGAGTGACATCCAGCCCTGTCAGCTAGGTGAGAGCCTGACAGCGGGATCTGCTCGGGGTCCAGAGTTGATATCGAGTGACCAGCCCTGTCAGTCAGGTGAGAGCCTGACAGCGGGATCTGCTCGGGGTCCAAGGTTGACACCGAGTGACTTCCAACCCTGTCAGCTTGGTGAGAGCCTGACATCAGGATCTGCTCGGGGTCCAAGGTTGACACCGAGTGACTTCTAGCCCTGTCAGCTAGGTGAGAGCCTGACAGCGGGATCTGCTCGGGGTTCAAGGTTGACACCCAGTGACTTCCAGCCCTGTCAGCTAGGTGAGAGCCTGACAGCGGGATCTGCTCGGGGTCCAAGGCTGACACTGAGTGACTTCCAGCCCTATCAGCTAGGTGAAAGCCTAACAGTGGGATCTGCTCGGGGTCCAAGGTTGACACTGAGTGACTTCCAGCCCTGTCAGCTAGGTGAGAGCCTGACAGCGGGATCTGCTCGGGGTCCAAGGTTGACACCAAGTGTCTTCTAGCCCTATCAGCTAGGTGAGAGACTGGCAGCGGGATCTGCTCGGCATCCAATGTTGACACCGAGTGACTTCCAGCCCTGTCAGTTAGGTGAGAGCCTGACAACGGGATCTGCTCGCGGTATAAGATTGACACCGAGTGACTTCTAGCCCTATCATCTAGGTGACAGCCTGACAGTGGAATCTGCTCGGGGTCCAAGGTTGACACCGAGTGACTTCCAGCCCTGTCAGCTAGGTGAGAGCCTGACAGCGGGATTTGCTCAGGGTCCAAGGTTGACACCGAGTGACTTCCAGCCCTGTCAGGTAGGAGAGAGCCTGACAACGGGATCTGCTCGGGGTCCAAGGTTGACACCGAGTGACTTCCAGACCTATCAGTTAGGTGAGAGCCTGACAGCGGGATCTGCTCGGGGTCCAATGTTGACACCGAGTGACTTCCAGCACTGTCAGCTAGATGAGAGCCTGACAACAGGATCTACTCGAGGTCCAAGGTTGACACCAAGTGACTTCCAACCCTATCAGCTGGGTGAGAGCCTAACGGCGGGATCTGTTCGGGGTCCCAGGTTAACAACGAGTGACTTCTAGCCCTATTAGGTAGGTGAGAGCCTGACAGCGGGATCTGCTCGGGGTCCAAGATACAGTTCGTCCTTTCGTACAAACTATGGCGATAGGGTTGGTATGTCAAAGATCTTTATTAAGAATCAAAGTACCACTTACATGTTTTTAAGGAAAAAACGTTTCAAGTCGTCACCACTCCAGGTGAGACTTAGGGTCTCGCCCTCCATATTTTGGAGTCGGTACCCTCCTGATCTTAATGCCTCTTTTACAATAAACGGACATTCCCAGCTGGGGTTGAGCTTCCCCAGGGTTGCTTACCTTCCTGCCGCATCTACCTTTTTCAGGACCAAGTCCCCCTCCATGAACTGTTTGACTCTGACATGCTTGTCAAAGTATTTGACCATCCTCCTCTTCGCCTCTTCTTGTTGGATGGCGGAAAGGTCCCGCAGCTCCTCCACCATGTCAAGAGAGAGCTGCAACTCTTCCTCGTTCTCAGCTTGTCATTCTTCCCTGCCTTCCCCGGCTGCGACAACTCGAGGCGTTTGTATTTTGAATTCCACAGGGAGTACTGCCTCGCACCCATGAGAGATCTTGAAAGGAGTTTCTACTGTAGCTGTGTTGGGGGTGGTCCTCAGGGCCAAGAGAACCGCGGGAAGCTGCTCCACCCAGCTCCCCTTCAGATTTTCTACTTTCTTCTTTAAGAGGTTAACAATGATCTTATTGGCGGCCTCCACCTGCCCGTTGATCCTCGGGTGGTGGACCGAGGCGAACCTGAGGTCAATCCCAAGTTGCTCGCATAAACTAGTGAACTCCGCGTTGACGAATTGGCGCCCATTGTCCGTGACAATGGCCCGGGGCAGCCCGTGGCGGCAGATGATCTCCCCCCCAAACAAAGTTTTTGATGATCTGGGAGGTCACCTTGGCCAGCGCCTTTACCTCCAACCACTTAGAGAAATAATCGATCATTACCAACTGGAACCTCCTTTGCCACTGGCCTAGGGGAACGGTCCAACCAAATCCATTCCCCAAATGGCAAAGGGACAGGGGGCTGTGATACTCTTGAGTCGATGAGCCGGCTGTAGCTGGAGGGGGGCAAACAGCTGGCACTTGTGGCATCTTCTTGCGAACTCTATCGCATCGCAGCCCAGGGTGGGCCAAAAATACCCTTGCCTGACGATCCTTCCTTCCAGAGTCCAACTCCCGGAGTGACTCCCACACTCCCCGAAGTGGACTTCTTTCAAGATTCTTTGCACTTCCCCCTCGGCCACGCAACGAGCCAACATCCCCGAGAGTGTCTTTTTGTACAGCTGCCCATCCCGGAGGAGGTAGTACGCCGATTTGTACCTGAGCTTCTTCTTGTCCACCCCCTCCGGATACTTTCCCGTGGAAAGGAAGGTTGTGACCGGGTCCATCCACGAGGGCCGCTAATCTATCTCCATGAGCTCTCCCTCTTCGATGGAAGGGCGTAATAGATCGGTGATAGTTCCCCCAACCCGGGGACCATGCTTCGCTAGTTGATCGACCTGTTCATTTTCCTCCCGGGGCACGTGTTAGATGGAGAAGGTTTCAACTGTGCCAATGACCCCCTTTACTTTGGCTAAGTATAGCCGCAGGGTAGGCTCTCTCGCCTCAAACTCCCCGTTGATCTGGGAAGCTACCACCATGGAGTTGGTAAGGACCTCCATGTCCAACACCCCTAGCTCCTTGGCCAGGCGCAGCCCTGCTATCACAACCTCATACTCGGCCTGATTGTTAGTGATGGGGAAGTGCACCACTACCGTCTGCTCAATTTTAGTTCCCCGGGGGCTATCCAGGATCACTCCCACACTCAGGGAATGCCTCCCCGAGGCGCCATCTACCTTCACCTTCCATGGAGTCGGACGAGTGAGCTCTTCCTCCGCCACCTCAATCACATAATCGGCCAGAAATTCGGCCATCGCTTGAGCCTTGATCGAGAGGCGGGGGACGAAGGAGATGTCGAACTCGCTCAACTCCACCGACCACTTGGCCAGCTTGCCAGAATGCTCTACCCTCTCAAAGATGTTGCAGAGGGGATGGTCAGTCACCACTCGGATAGAGTGCTCCGCCTCCTCCATCCTTCGCTCCATCTCCTCGGCTCCCTCCTACCAAGAGATGGAGTTCACGACGGTGATGTAACACTCCCGTGCCACTTTGGGGTCACCCCGAACCCGGACATGGATCCCCTCAACGTTGAACTTCAAGCACTGGTGGAAGGATGAGGGGAAGCAGTGGAAGACGCTGATGAGGGGCCTCCTGAAGATGGCGATGTAGCTGCTGGGGGCGTCCACGATGACAAACCTGCAGTTCCGGGACTGCCCCCCAGGGTGACATGGAGCCTCACTCCTCCTTCTACCTCCTTCCTCTCCCCCGAAAATCCAAACAAGGGCCCATCCAAGGCCAACACTCTCTTCGCCTCCACCTTCATCGCGTCAAACGCCTTCTTAAAGACGACATTGACGGAGATTCCATTGTCGACGAGGATCCAGGAGATAGTGAAATTTTTGATGGCTGTCTGGATGACCAGCGCATCGCAAAATGGATCCTCATGATCCGGCATATCGCTCCTCGAGAAGGTAATCCTCTCTTCTGGGGATGGGGTCTGGGATGTGGAACCAACGCCTCAGTGATACATGGTGTGGAGGCTCGCCCTCCGGGAAGCCTCAACCCCCACCCCCCTATGGATCAACCCGATCCCCCCTCAGGTCCCGACGTCCACCCGGTCCCCGCATCGGTCCCCCTCCACCCGAGGCAGAACTTCCTCGATCCTCACTTCCTGCCGCCCCTGCTGTTGATGTTGCTGCTGCTCCATGTTCCCTCTCATCTCGAGGAACTCCGGGCACGTGGCTGTGGCGTGCCCTTCCTCCTGATGGAAGTCGCAGTATGTCAACTCCACCCTAACTTCCCTCCTCCTCCTGGCTACTCTCCTCCTCTCCCCTATGGCTATTGTCATAGCCTGTTCTTGATTAGGGAGTGGAGGCCTCTACTCCCGCCTCCAACTCGGGGGGTGGAATCGATCCTGCCCCATGGTGGTGGTCCCTTCCTTGGTACCCCCTCTGTGGCCCCTGCTCTTGCCACTCGGGCCTCCAGCCTAGCCGACGGTCTGGCTCCTGACGCCCCCACCTGGGCTGTTGCTGCCCCTGGAGCTGCCTCTGCTCCCTCTGCCGGGGCTCGACTCTCCTCTCCTCCGGCCGCCTTCCACCTCTCGGCTCCTTCTCCTCCTCTATGGCCCACCTGGCCAGCTTTCAGGCAAACTCCGGATTTGACGCCTCCCCGTCAACTTCTCTCGCCTCCCTCTCCATCAACTCGTCATAGGAGAGGGGGGGGGACTCTCTTCAGCTCCATCCTGAAGAGGGCCTGCTGCAGCCCCAGGGTGAAGGTCATCATCAGGTTATGGCCTGACATCTCCTGGACATGGGTGACCTCCTCCTGGAACCGGTCAACGTAGCTCCCCAGTGTCTCATTCACTCTCTGCTTGATGTGGAATAAGGACTCTGACTCCTTCTTCCTCCTCTTCGAGGTAGTGAACCTCAGCATGAACCCCCGACGCAGGTCCTCGAAGAAGTAGATGGAGCTGGTCGGCAGCTGGTGAAACCACTCCCCCGCTTTCTCTTTGAGGGTGATGGCGAAGAGTCGTCACTTGAACCCATGCGACATCTGCCGGATCGAGACCACGTCCTCAAACCACTGGACGTGTTCGATAGGGTCTCCCTTCCCGTTGCAGTAGGACATCTCTGGTTCCCTGAACCCCTCCGGAACTGGAGCAGAAGAGACCAACTCGCCGGAAGATCTTAGAGCTCGGCGGGGAGGACCTACCACACACCCAGAAGATCTTACAGCGCTTCCCCTACTTAGCCAAAGGTCGAGCTAAGGTATCCTCAAAAAGTGCTTGAGAGACAGAGCAAGAGAACACATGAAGCATACATTATGAGGTACCCCTTGGGTGCTATTTATAGATTTCTGAAAATGGCATGCAAATAGCCAACTCTCGCCATCCTGAACGGCTATGTGCAGTCCAGGTTGGCCTGCCAACAACGTTACTCCGCTGTTCTGAAAGGCTGTGGGCAGACCAACGGGGGCAAAATAGTAAAAAATACCTCATAGACCTGGGCGAGCTCGGCTACCCCTGAAGATCCTGCTCGTCTGTTGTCTGCCGAGCTCCATAGGGCGAGTGCGAGCTGGCTACTGTGCTCGCCCTTCGATCTGTCTTCATTAGTCGAGCTCAGCTCGACGAAGCCCGGGCTTAGCTCGGCGAATGCCGAGCTCGGGGTCGACGAATGCCGAGCTCGGCCTTTAGATTTCCTTGCCGAGCTCGCCTGCTGCCTTCAGATTTCCCTGCCGAGCTCGCCTGCTGCCTGAGCGATCTGAACCGGCCGGTCTGATTTCTGGCGACCTCACTCGCCGGATACATGGTTGTACAATACCTTGATACGAACCGGGCTTTTCCCGTCCTGGCAGCACCGTTCACAGGCCAAGATAACCTCCAAATACTACTTCACAAAACCAAAATCACCCAAAAGAAGACTCAATAGGAACCAAAAACCACAGCTCCTTCTTGTAATAGCATTCAAAAATAACAACAGCAAGCACAAGCAGAATAGGAACAGATACAAAATCAATCTAAGGAAGAGATCCTCCCTGAACGGCGATCGGCTAAGGGAGAGGGCTGGTCCGATCTCCACACAGCAGTACAACAAGAAGCTATCAGTTTTTCACACACAACCCTAGAAAAAAAATAAGATACTTATACTCATCAATACCCGACCCAAAAGGTCCAAAATACCCCCCACAGCGAGACCGGGTTGAGCCCGTACGTACCGGATCTCATCATCGATCTGCAGGACGGTTTGCAAACCCCATCGTTGATCGAAACCCTAAACCAAAACCAAAATATTCCAGATTTTACGTGCCCAAAATACAAATCAAAACGAAATTAATCGATTTGGTTTGAGTGGTCGGTTTTTAAACAACAATTAAATTTTTCGATATCTTATTATTTTTATGTATGCTATCGAAATAAACATATTAAACATTCAATGTTCAATTTTACTTCTCTTTATTATTTATTTATTTATGTGATATTTTTATTATTATTTATTTATCTATGAAAAAACATTGTGTGATTAAACATTGAGTTTACAATTTTCCTCCATTTTATTAAAAAAAATCCATTTTTAAAATTTTATATGTTTTTTATTTTATTTTTTTAAAAGAATGTGATCTCATATCTATAAAGTTTTATATCTACAATAGAATTAGAAAATGTACAATTCCGCAGCTTGCAAATCCCAGTGCACGCTTTAAAAATGAAAAACAAGAGAAGTATAACGCTCGAGGGTTTGTGAGCGGCAATAGCGTCATCGCGCCGGGTAATGTCATGACCGGAAAAAATCGTGCGGGGGCACTGAAGACCCCTGAGCACTATTGCAATAGGAATACTATCGCAGTTGGCCGTAGGAGCAAAGCCTGTGCGTCTCACGCGTAATATATTAAAAGGGAAAACACCTTTTAGGCTTCGTTTGGCTTGGCGTTTTGCTCCGACGGCAGGAGGACAAGGAGGGTTTCTGAAACCGGAGAGGGGAGGCCACTGTTGGAATCCCTTTATTTTCCTCCATTTCCCATGGCGCGGCGGATGCAAACGAAGCAAACGCCGCCGCTGATCATTTGGTTACCCGTCGTGCGACGACGTTTGCCCCAAACGGAGAACTCCAAACGCTGCGCCAAACAAGTTGTAACATTCACATTTCGATTTTACTCATTTTAATTAAAAAAATTCAGTTTGTAAAATATATATATTATTTTTTTTTATTTCTCAAAATATGCTATCATATAAATAAAATCCTGCACCGACAATAAAAAATGTGTTCTCCCGCCACTTGCAAACCACAATGCACGCCACAAAAATAAGCGACGAGCGGTGCATAACACTGAAGAGCTTGCGAGCGGCGAGAGCGTCGTCGCATCGGGAAAATATCGTGGTCGGGATAATGTCGCGTTGGCCACAAAGGCCCCCATGCACTATCACAATTGAAATTCTGTCGCGATTGACCGTAGGGGCGGAGCTCCGTGCCCATCACTTTTGAGTTTGTAATTGTTTAGTCGTATGCATCATCAAAGTCATCTGAACCGTGCCTCATTTTTAATCTCGCAAAAATAGTCACCACAGAGAATTGAACCCGAATTATCATTATAACAAGTAAAAATGACAATTGGTGCCACACGCAACAGTGCACGGATGTGCCCCGCGTGACAGTACTCAGACCATGACTTGCCTCGGTGCGACAGTGCACATGCCGCTCGCAAAGCCACAGGCGCTATACTCCGCCCATCACTAGTTTTTTTTCGAATGGGGGTTTGAGAGTGGTGGGGAGAGCACATTTTGTTATGATATTTAGTTCTATGTCCGCGCGTGCCAGGACCGAATCGGAACGATCCTTTGGGTTTCGTGTCACTAGAGTATAATGACTCTACGCTGGAGATACTATATAAGGCTATTGCACACTTGATAAGCCTTAGTAGACTATATTGAGCGGAGCCAATTACATTCTCAAGATAATTTTCTAGGTTTTTCGCTCACCTGTCCGCTTTCTCCTTCTCCCGATCGGAAATCTTCTTGCATCCGCCGTTCCCAATTTTTCTGCGCCTCTCTGATTCGCGAGGAAGGAATCGCAAATCGCCGCCATCACTCTCGTCCTTCCCCGCCGCCTGCCGTTCACGAATCGGTCGATGCTCCCGTTTTTCGCAAGTTTCGCTCGATCGGAGGAAGGCATCCCGGCGGAGAAGGAAATAAGAATCCTGATAGTTTTATTTCTGGTGTCGTCATGGATTGTGAGAAGGAGATTGCAGTTTTTTGGTCTTTTGTTTTCTCCATTGATCTCTGTCTGCGCCGCCTGCAATCGAATTCTCCAGATCGAGAGGAGGCCAAATCCCGACTGTTCTTCTTCCTCACGGATCAGAAAAAGGGAAAGACTGCAGGATATCTTGAAATTCATGCAGATCTGAAATTTTTCAGTTGCAGCTCTCACATTTGTGGTCTTGACAATTATATTTCTGGATCTACAATTCCTTTGCACAGATCTACAATTTCTTGTGTTTGTATGCCGCCTTCTGGTGGAGGTTGTAGCTGCTAGCTTGGATCTCGCCACCCCCGTCACAGATCTAGGGCAGCCCGTCACTTTCTGTAGTTGCCTATTGCAGTTGTCGACCTATTTGTCGAGAACTTGCCCCTCTCACTTCCTGCAAATCTGAAACTACTGCTGATCATCTTTGCTGGAGGTTCTTCCTGGAAGGAACTCTGTGTTGTCGACCATCGAAGAACATTGTAGAGAATCATAATTATTGGAATAGAAACTTCATTTTTTTGTTCTCACTGCAGAGGTTGGGTCGGGCCATACAGTGGATCTCTTTCTTTATAGCAGTAGTTTTTCTCTGGCCACTGTTCATAGCCGGGAAGGAGGAGTTCTCGTCCTGGAGGTGGAATACAAATATCTTCTGGATTGGATCCGAAGTGTTGGACTTGTCTTCACACGGTTCAGATGACCCCGTTCTAGAATTTTTAATATCTGTTTGAATCTAGAAATATGTCGAAGAAAAGCGCGCTCGACATCGTTAAGCTGCAATCGTTCGACGCCTCTGATTTCCTTAGTTGGAAAATACAAGTCCAACTAGGAATGAAGAAACATGAGATTTCCTATACTGTTCAGAGCGATTTTTCTTCTACTATCGAGGATGTGGATGAGTACCAGTGGAACAAGGATGACGATTTTTGCAGGGATTACCTGTTGAATTCCCTGAATCCCCGTCTCGTGTTGACCTACCATGCTTACAAGACTGCAAAAGTGATATGAGATTGTCTGAACGCACATTTCCAGAAGGAGGAAGGATTGTCAAAGTCGCTTATCGGAGAGAAGTTTTTCAACTTCAGATTCAAAGCAAACGTGTCTATCACTTCTCAACTCTTGGAGCTGGTCAACCTGCGTCAGAAGCTGGATGATGATCATTCGAAGATGGACGACAGTCTTTTTGTGTACATGATTCTGAGTAAACTGCCTCCTAAGTGGCTCTTCTTCAAGACCGAGATGCACAGACTGAAAGAGAAGATCAGTTTGGATGAACTCAAAAGGTTCATCCATATTGAGGACCAAAACATCGCTGGGAAAGCTTGGAGCAGGTTGCGCAGCCCTCACAGGATGTCAACTTCATTTCACGTCCTAGTAAGCCTTCTTAGAAGCCCCCGACACCTAAGAGTGATACCCCAGCACCGTTGGCAGTCAAAAATTTAACATCCCGACTTTTATTGGGCCACCAGAGCCGGGGGTGGACTGGTATCCGACAGTCTGCCCAAAGAGCGGGGGTGGCGCGGTGGCACCGGGAGCAGGGCCACCGCCACCCCGAGCTCTCAGGATGGATAATTCCGGCGGCGACCGGCGGCGCCAGGCCGCCGGATCACCGCCTAGAGAATCGCCGAGCCCCGACGACCTGATCGGGGTCGACGCCTGCGTCTGCGGCGACCTGTCGGCGGTGATGGAGGCCGCTCATCCTCTGCACTGCCGGCGAGGAGCAGCAGCCGCCCGATCTGGTGATGAAGATCGGGCGGCTGGGATTTTCTTAATCCCCGCCCCGCCTCCATTTTTGTGCCCCCCACAGCGGATCCGTGGCTGATCTGCAGTGGGGGAGCGCTGGCCGATTGCGCCATGCTCAATCTCAGTCGCAGGATCTCTCTCTCCGATCTGCTAAATGCAGACCATTTTCATATCAAAAAAATCTAGAAATTTCTGGGCCAAATCTAGGCCCCTAGGGGAAACGTGACCAACATAAAAAATTTTCCCCATGATGAGGGATACCTCCACAAAAAGTTTGAGAATTTTTGAAATTAATTTATTATTTTTAAAAGTCAAAATAATATTTGTTTGGCTAAATTAAATGCCCAAAACACCTTGGAAAATTATAGAAAAATACTATGCTATTTTAGGCCCTCCTAAGGGTTGTATCAAAATTTGGGGTCATGTGAATAATTTTTGATATTTTTCCTAAAATATTGAAGAGTAGGGTCGCGCACGGATCCTTTTTTCGCTTGTTCTCCCTAAAAGACGGAAATTGGAGTGTGCGACCACTCCTTATAATCAAACAAGTACATTTAACTATTTTATTGACGAGAGCGGCCGAGGTAAGTGACTATGCTCCGGGAATCCCGAGATTTCACCGTCGAGCGCCTCGACTCCCGAGTGAATTGGGCACGCTCGGAAGGTGAGAGTACGAGTGATAAGTTAAGAATTGTTCTCGACGAATAATGAGAAGATAACTCCTAACAAGCTCTTGATCTAATTAAACCGTAATAAATATGGCGCAACCAAATTAATGGGATCCTAATAGTTGATGTAACCCAATAAAATCTCCTTTAAATCTCGATGGAATTGAAGGCTCTTAAATAGGAGTGATTGGACTACTAATCATTTTCTTTGTGTTTTCTCCAGTCTCGTACTGGTCAAACTTATTTTAGTACTTTCTATTCAGAGCTACTCCAGTCTCGTACTAGTCAAGATTATTTCAATACTTTCTATTCAGTACTACTCCAGTCTCGTACTGGTCAAGCTTATTTCGGTACTTTCTATTCAGTACTAATCCAGTCTGATACTAGTCACATTTAATTCTGGCACTTTAAATAAGCAGCATAAGCACTGCACTTGTCCTCGTTGCAATTTACTATTATAATCCCGGGTCCTGCTCTGACGAGCAGTCGTCGAGCCTTAGTTGGGGGTAACCGGAGTTGAAGTAGTCCTCTAGGTCTAGCCCCAAATAATGCGCTCTCACTCTCCTTATCAAAAGTATATCTAAGTACCGACGCCCGAAGTCTAAAGCCTAGTAGTGCATGCCGACGTAGACCCAGTGTGTATATATTGTTTGTCTTTTTGTTTGATTATTTGTAAATTGTTTGTGGTGAAATAGTGGCGGGTCAGTCCCTCCCGCAGACCGTTCGTACGGTGTGGGAAGGTCGACGACTCAAGGCAATAGGGAGATGAGTACCACGGGTGACCGACCGTTATATTCCCTATCGGGTTTCCTCCGCTGGTCAGCCAAAACGATTCGCCGGATGTCGCTCACATCTAAGAGTATACAAGGTTGTACGTTAGGGCCTGGGGTTGTGCGGTACGATCACCCCCAGAAGTGGCAGGACTGGCCACTGTCACCGACGGCCACATCGGTGAGGCCCGCGGGGCTCGCTACCCTGCTGGAACTGAATCGGTACAAACTATGTCAACATAGGTTTGTGTGCGCGGCTATGAATGCTTGCGGTGTGTGCACAGCTATGAATGTCTGCAGTGTGTGCGCGGTTGTGAATGCCTGCGATAGAGTTCAAGATATGAAAACCCGATATGCTGATGAGCTAGTAGAGCCTTGTTATAACTGATTTATACTACTGTTGCTTTTTTCGGTTATACTGCATTCTTTTATAATTGCTCCTAACTGTTCATATATGAAATTTTGTGTTAACCCTCTCTTGCTTCGGCTATTTACTTTTGTTGTGTGGGTGCGTGCTCGTCCCCAAGATGTGGATCCGGGGAGGAGACTTTTTCCACTTAGTTTTGTGACTAACAACTATTTAAATAATCATTCATAGGAGGTGGAGCACCGTAGAGACCCACTGCTGCAGGAGATTATGCCAGCAGCTAGGACTACTCGAGCAGATGCACCCCCATCGTCCCCAGAGTTTAGAGATGTGAGTACCGCCGAGCATCATAGAGATAGAGAGTATGAGGGTTTTATGTAGTGCATGTATAACCCACGGGCTTATTTAAACGCTTAGGCTTCGACCCTAGAACCTCTGTGATTTTGATATATTATATATATATCTGCAATGGTTTCCTGTTAATGCTTCCGCTATACTTTAATGGGTTGTGAATATTATGATTCGAGCCGAGCAAGGTGGTCATCTAGTGCTTGGATAGGGTGGATTGTTTCCCCTAAGAGCACCAGGTGGACGTCTTGGGCCAGTAGTACCCCTTTGTCCCGACCCGGGCAAAAGGTTTGGGGGGGGGGGGTTCTACAAAAAAGACTTCTCTCAAAAGAAAGAAGGGCAAGTGTCACAACTGTGACAAATCGGGTCACTGGGCCGCTGAATGTAAGGGTCCAACGAAATAAAAGGAGGAAGCCCCACAAAATGTGGCGAACATGGTGGTCGACAACTCTGATCCCAAGTCCTTCGTGGCTATGATTGAGAGTAGTCACCACAGTGCATCGTCTGAGTGGTGGCTGGACAGTGGTGTTACCTGTCATGTCACAAATGACAGGGGTCTTCTTTCAAAGGTCACATCGGTCAAGGATAGAGTTGAAAACTGCAATGGAGGAGCGACATATGTTACTCATGCTGGGACTGCAGTGTACAACCCGTATTCGCCGAGGACGGGTCCTACCACAGCCAGGTTAGCAGAAGTCAAGATCAACAAGTCAAGATAGAAGTCAGAAGCAGCGCGCAAGACCGCAGAAGACCTGGGCGAGTATGGCGAGCTCCCCTCGCATACTCGCTAGGTAAGCGACTATGCGAGATACTCGCCCAGCCCGTGCGAGATCCTCTTGGAAGTCGCCTAGTCGCTAGGGGGTGAGGTATAAATATGACCCCCCTTCCTTGGATTTCCCTATAAATAGGACCCCAGGGGTACGAGGTGAGACACGACAAATCCTCTACAGGATCCTCGCGAGCTCTCATTTAAAGATACTAGCCGAGCCTTTGGATTCCTTTTCCTTAGAGGCCAGGTCGTGACCTTGCGACTTAGTCATCAGCTAGTCTCTCTCATACCTAGTTCAGACATTTTTGTTTGAGAAGGGGCTGCTCCTTTCGAGCATCCGAGACATGGTGGGATCTTCCTGCCACAATATCTGGGGTCCTGTTTGTCTTCATCCTTCATCCTAGTCATCCTAGTCGTCTGATCTTGCCCCTGAACCGGTAACCTTAGGCGGCTTTGGTCTGAATTCTGAGGTTGAGAATTTTCCTGGCTTCAACACTTAGTGCGATGAGCGTGGATCGCAGCCAAGGAGGAAAGTTTGGGGGTTTAGTAAGATGACAAATGGTGGCGAGCATGGAGAGTTGGCCGGTAACTCGACGGGATTTTGTGATCTCGCGCGAGGAGGCGAGTTCGTGACGGTTTGTAACACCCGAAGTTCTGGGTCATTTTGGGCTAATTTGGGTTCAAGCAGGGGTGACACGGCCTGGGACACGGGCGTGTCCCAGGGTGTATCAAGCCTGGGTTGTGTCGAGTCGTGAGGTCGACGAATTTTGCTCGACGATCGTTGAGTGTCGAGTGTCGAGTGAGTACACGGCCTGTGACACGGGCGTGTCACAGGGCGTGTCAGTGGTCGTCGAACTCAGCTCGACGTCTTGCGCTAGGGCGTGTTTGCGGGACACTGGTGTGTTCAGGTGCACACGACCAGGAACACGGGCGTGTGCCAGGCCGTGTGAAGTCTCGGGTTGTTTTGGGATTAAAGAAATAATTTTTTTTTGTAACAAAGATGAATAAAATAAAAAAGTTGAATATTTTAACAAATAATATATTTTTTTCTTTTAACATAACGAGTGACAGGCACAGGGCTCTGCCCCTACGACAAACCGCGACAGAACCCTAATCACGACAGTGTACGGGGGCGGGCTTCCAATGCCCCATGCGATAGTACTTCGACCCCGACATTGCCTCGACGTGATAGGGCTTCCGCCGCTCGCAAATTCCTAAATGTTATACTCCTCACGTCACTCATTTTTTCCCTGTGCATGGGGGTTTGCATGCAGTGAGTGCACATTTTTTATTATAGGTAAAAATTTTTGTTGATATGTGAGAACCCATATTTTAAAATTACAAAATACATAAATTAATGAAATTGAAATTTTTGTAATAAGGAGGGGTAAAATTGAAAAGTGATTATTTAATCAAAGGATGTTTTATCGTGTTAACATTATAGTATAGATATAGATATATACACACATAAATAAATAAATAAATAATATAAAGTAAGGTAATTAAATAATTTTAAATTAAATATATACTGTTTTCGCGACAATACATCCATCTTGGTCTCTTTTGACTGTTTACAAGCTTGACTCCCTTTTGAGTTTAGGCGATTCAATTTTCTGCATCAAAGAAATGCTAAGCAACCCACAACAATTATTAACTTTATTCAAAAAAATACATGTTCACCCTTAGGATTATCCGGGTCATATGACACAAAAATGAAAAAAAAAAGACATTTATATTGGCAGCTCTTATATATATGACTACTGACAACCCAACAAATAGATATTGGCAGCTCGATGGATATTGGAAACTCCAAAATTAATTTTTTGTAGATTAACAAATCATCTTTAATCACTAAATTAACTCAAAATGTAAAGATAACAGTCCATAATTCTTCAAATTAACACAATCCAAAAATTCATGTAGACAATATTTTCATACAAAATCCAATTAAATCACATCTAAAAGACTGTTCATATTCTTTGATTTCCACAAAATGAAGTTTTCCCGGAAAATCAGATTTAACCAATTATTGTATATACGATTCTTTTAAAAATTTATGAATGATTAGTATACAAATATTGTTAGAGAGCATACCATTTTTTTGCTTACTATCAAAACTCTATATACTGTTTCAGAAGTCACACGATACCTTGAAATATGTATGTAGCATATTTAATATTATGTCAAAGCAATATTTGTAGCAGAAAAATATTTTAAAAATATGTACGGTATGTCCTGTTAGATTTTGCTCGAAGCATCCAAATGGTGATTTAAGTGGAATCATCTACCTGTTGCCCTAGATGGGTATAAATAGGCAATCTCTAGGAGTTACTGTGGGTATCGGATATCCGTGTGCCCGAACTGACTCGTTAAGCCTCCGAACCTGATATTTATCCAAATATACATTAACATGTGTCACTGTTCTGCAACATCTGTATGATATCTTATCCAATCAGGGAATACTCGCGATAGTGGACATTCTTCACTCAATCACAAATGTATATAATGATTTTCATTTATAAAATCAAGACAAATAAACTTTCAAGTCTCATGAGGAGTCGAATGTAGTGGAATAAAAGTGAACGAATGCTCAAGTGATAAATGCACAAGTTGGACATTGTAGCAAAATGCAATTACCAAACTCATGTCCAGCATCGTCATCCACTTATCTATCGGCACCGGGACCATTTGACAATCTAAGGAGTTCAACAATTCAACGCTTCTAGCCATTCCAAAAATGTTAGTATAAAAATACCTCATGTTGATTTATGTCATGGCTAAGATCATATCGGACTTGATTCCAGTCATCGTTCATGAAAAACTGCATCACTAATGACTTTATATCCACAATGATCATCGCTTATCACATCAAAAACATCTATGTTATGCGAAGAGATGTAAGACAACATTTGATTTTTCTACAAAGTTGCCCCTCTTTAGATCTTCATATCTTCCTGGCCACCATTTTAATATTCTTTTTTGGTGGTTTTTGGTCAAGCATCAAGATATGCTCAAAATACGAAGGATCACTCTTTATGAATTTACAATCTTTCGAATTTTTTTCCAATTACCTTTTGAACGACCTTTTGCTTTTGCAGGTACTTTGGCCACCAAAGTAGGGTAAACAATCTCACAAATTTTGTTTTTTTTATTCCTTTCTTTGTAAATTAGTAATGTTTTTATACCTTCGTAATAACCAATCAAGCTCACTTTCTAGATCATTTGTGTCCGCCGTAGAAGCATTCTCCTTTTTAGTCTCGTTCAAACTTAAAACTCTCTAATGTTTATGAATCAATTCTATGGAAAAGATGTACATTGATTCAAGTATGAAACAAGTTCATGTGAACATGATAGTCGAAGTATGAACCGTGTCGTATACCTACCCAAATGTTATCTTTTAGTGAGAGCTCCTCTTTCTTAATGATATCCAAAACCGCTATGGAGACATTGTTGGGGTTGTGGAACACTTCCGGTCCTCTTGTTTCTCACACCGGGTTCGCCCACGTGAGCTTCCGGCCTTTTGGGTCGACGATCGGCGATCGTCGACCGGTCTTGCTTGGTCGACGATCGTGGTTGCCGGCAGACGTTTATATACGTTGTTTTTTCCCGATTTAGGGATACTGATTCATTGCAGTCTGCGGCGGCGTATTCTTTTGGAGGCGATACGAGGTATCTCGTTGAGATCGATCCAGAAGGTATTCTTCTATGGTTTTCTTGTCCAGAAGAGAGGAGAAGAGATAGGATCGGATTTGATCCTTGCAACCTTTGTAATCTGTTTCTTTTTTTGGTGAATACAAGAAGGAAGAAGAAGGGGAGAGAGGACGTAGCCCGGTTTTGGGTGAACCTCTGTAACATCTTGTGTTTGTGACTGCTCTGTTTTTTGTTCTGTGTTTGTTATTCGATATTCGGATTTCTGCTTCTCGGCACCCCAGATTTCCTACACTTATCACATGCAATGGCATGCTATTGGAGACTGCAAGAGAAACCCAGAGGCATGATGCCGCGCAAGTGTTGATCTGGTTACCGTTGTTGGCAGCGTATCTCCACCACATGTGGTGCCTGTGTTAGGTCGATTAGGTTGATCCGTCTCGCGGCGGTTTTCCTTCTTTTCTAACTGATCTGGTGAATCGATCGCTTGAGAGTCGATGTTAATAATAGTCCCACACCGCCAATCCGCTCTGGTCTGATCTGTTTATATGGCAAGGCAACCCTCACATGTTGAGCCGGTTTTTCAGGTTGAGTTAGGCCAAACCTAACATGGTATCAAAGTCAGGTTCTGTCTGGTTCTGTCCGGTCCGCCCATGAGCTCTGTATCCCGGTTCCGTCCGGTCAATCCATGCTATGGGCGAGGGGGGATGTTAATAATAGTCCCACACCGCCAATCCGCTCTGGTTTGATCTGTTTATATGGCAAGGCAACTCTCACCTGTTGAGCCGGTTTTTCAGGTTGAGTTAGGCCAAACCTAACAGTCGAAAATAGCATCTCTATGGATAAGCGAACTATCCCGTGTTTTCATAGGCGCCAGCAGGCTTCGTCTGTCTGTCGTTCTCGGGCTCTTGATGTCTCTTTGGCTGACCTCTTGTCTGACTATGGAGCACATGACATTGGAGATTTTGATGAACTTGGTTCATATGATCAAATATCTGTAGGTTAACATGAAATTTAAGTGAGCTAAATGTGAATTCTGATATTTAGCTTGATAACGCAGATGTGGGGAGCAGCATTGCGAGAGGACATACGTGATGGGGGGAGATCATGGGGGAAACTTCCTCACAAATCATGATGTAACCATCAAATTCGTATCAGATTTGTATGCAATATCTAGTTACAAAAATACATACAATGGAAGTTTCAATGGTATTCTAGATATTACATGATGACAATCATTACACGCAACACGAGGTATTATTGAGCTCCAATCACCTACTTTAATACGAAAGATTGGACACCCTCAAACTCGTCAACATTATAATACAATCGATGAGCACATTGATCATAGTAATAAAAGATATGATATTTATAAAGAATTGAGACACAATCGAGCAACTTGTCTCAAAAATTTAGAAAATAGAAGGTTAGAATTTATTTTTTTTATAAAATTTTATTTTATTTTGTGTACAAATCATCTACTTAACTATTTGTAATAATATTTTTTAAAAAAAATTTCAGAAATTTTGGAGGAATGCACTAGCTGTAGCAAAAAATAAATCGCTAGCTCATTTAGGACGTTTTGTGTTGGAGGATTTTTTTTTCAGACAATTTATTTTAATTTGATTGTAAATGATCATTTTACTTTAAATCATCATTTGATTATAAAACTGTAGTTTTAATTTTTCTTCTAAATTGTAAAACTGGATCGCTAGCTCTTTTAAAACTGCATAATTAATTTTTCACTGAAAACCAGCCGACAATTCTGCCCGTTCTGTTGAATTTGCAAAAAGTGGGCTATTTTGAGAATGTTTATTAAAAGAAGACTATTTGTATACTTTATATTTAGGGACGGAACTACAAACACCTAAAATCCATCTAAAAACCACAAAAAGTGGGCCCCACACAATAAAATAAAATAAATTTTGCTGAGTTTGCCTAGTTTGGAATAGTGATCGGTTGTTTTTGCTAGGCCTAGCGGCTTGTCTCGCCCCGCGACATCGCTACGAAGGAAACCATGATATAAATCTCAAGACTTGACACATCAGATTCTACTAAACATATCTAGATTTAAGAAACGATTGATCAACCTTTAGGAAGGATTTACAATCCTAGATAAACTCTAACACGTCCTACATAATAGTTAAGAGACGGTTAAAAGGGAAAGATTTAACCACATCATCAAAACATATACCACTTTACAAAGTTAGATTAGCAAAATCAAGAACATGAAAATACAGGTGATTTAAACAAAGGATTAAGACAACACTATAATTAGCAAGTTATTAATGATAATGACAACAAGAAGTTAGAAATTTGAGCAGATCGGGAGAAAGAAGGGAAGAGGGGAGTAAAATCATCACTTGCCTTGGTTTTGCCAGAGAAGACATCCAAATCGCACCACCGCGTAGATCAGGACTAAGGAAGACTGGGGAAGTCGAAATATGAACAAAAATGACCGAAATAGAGGTTAGGGCCAAAAATCCTAATGAGAAAAACTCAATAAATGGGGAAGATTTACCACGATGACGCAGTTCTCGTTGAGAGCTTTCCGGATCTATGTTTAGTTTAAGATTTCGAGCACCGGAGCACCGTCGGCGGCCACCGAAAGAATCGTGGAAGAACTTTCTCTCTCTCGCTCACGCCGCTCTGATTAGGGAAATTGAACAGAAGTTTGGTTCCAAGGAGGAAGAAGAAGTACATATATATATATATCACATATATAATATATATATGGTATAATTATAATATTAAAATAATTTTTGCCTATAACAATTACATTTCTAAGAAAATAACCGGGGGAGAGGGTTAGCTGGACCGGACGTCTCAAGAAGAAGTCAGGATTTCTCGAGTGGAATGAAGGTTTCCCGAGAACAGAAGAAAGGTATCTCTAGAACTAAGAAGGCATCTCGAGGATTGAAAGTGGTCCCACACTCATATTTTCATAGCAAAAACAACCGATCACTATTCCAAACTAGGCAAACTCAGCAAAATTTATTTTATTTTATTGTGTGGGGCCCACTTTTTGTGGTTTTTAGGTGGATTTTAGGTGTGTTGTAGTTCCGTCCTTATATTTATTTAAAATTCATTCTGAAAATTTATCGAAAGGTCGAATAAGAGGAGATCAGCTCTCCGGTTGACAGCAAAATCTGAGGGATAATAAAGAAGTGGAGATGAGAATTGACAGGAGGAAGAGGAATATATAGAGCCCGTTAAGAGGCGGCCTCCCTGAGGGAATGAAACCAGCGAAACAAAAAATTTTGATGAGGAAGAAGACACCATTACAAATAAAACGACGAGGGCTTGGGAAGGCGTAATGGCGTATTGAAGGTTTCAGAAGGATGGAGGCACTCAGCTGCGGGAAATTTCTGTATCCCTGCCCAGGGCTAGGGGTGTGCACGGTGCGGTTTGGTGCTGTTTTGGCCCAAACCGCAACCGCACCGTAAGGGCTTGGTTTTTGTCCGAGTAAAACCGAACCGCATATTGTACTACGTTCATATAAGTAGAACTAGATACTTGTAAATTTTCTAAGGTTGAATTCATTCTGAAAGAACTTCTCTGTTGGAAATTACAGGAGCTGCTGCTGATGGAGGAGCACTTGCCGGTTGAGATCCAGAGGAGGATGACCTACTGGACGCTAATTTCTAGAGTGTTTACTTGGTTTTTTGTCTTTGATTTAGATCACTGTTTAGCTCTTTTTTTGTTCATCTGTTATTTGGACTATTTCTATTGCTCTTTAGTTGATCATGAGACACTAGGTGTGTTAGTACCTAATTCTCTGATTGTACTTTTGACTTTGATGTGTTGCTGCCGAGTTTATGTTTTACTCTTATGTGTGCATACTAACTTCTATTTCTTTAAGTCCAATTTATTCTGACAGATGTTGTGGACACGGTTGTATATTGAGTCGAATTCTGGTTGAATTTTACTCACACCGACCCTTTTCCGACGTCGGTCTCACCGCGGACATAGGAA
Organism: Platanthera guangdongensis; assembly: GCA_039583875.1. Classification (NCBI taxonomy): domain Eukaryota; kingdom Viridiplantae; phylum Streptophyta; class Magnoliopsida; order Asparagales; family Orchidaceae; genus Platanthera; species Platanthera guangdongensis. The sequence continues at coordinate 191,850,862 of CM077156.1, read as the reverse complement.
TGGATTGTTATGATATTTAGTTTTATGCCCGCGCGTGTCAGAACCGACTCAGAATGACCCTTTGAGTTTCGTGTCACTAGCGTGTAACGGCTGTACGCTGGAGATAATATATAAGGTCATTCCACACTTGATGAGCCTTAGTGGACTATCTTGAGCGGAGCCAATTATACATTTTTTATTATAGGTGAGAGGTTTTGCCAATATATGAGCACATTTTAAAAATAAAAACATATAAATTAAAGAATTTTTTTTTGTAACAAAGATGAATAAAAAAAAAAGTTGAATATTTTAACAAATAATATTTTTTTCTTTTAACATAACGAGTGACAGGCATAGGGCTCCGCCCCTACGACAAACCGCGACAGAACCCTAATCACGACAGTGCACGGGGGCGGGCTTCCAATGCCCCATGAGATAGTACTTCGGCCCCGACATTGCCTCGACGTGACACAGTGCTCCCGCGCTCGCAATCCCTAAATGTTATACTCGCACGTCGCTCATTTTTTCCCTGTACATGGGGGTTTGCATGCAGTGAGTGCACATTTTTTATTATAGGTAAAAGTTTTTGTTGATATATGAGAACCCATATTTTTAAATTAAAAAATACATAAATTAATGAAATTGGAGTTTTTGTAATAAGGAAGGGTAAAATTGAAAAGATTATAATCAAAGGATGTTTTATCCTGTTAACATTATAGTATAGATATAAATATATACACACATAAATAAATAAATAATATATATATAAAGTAAGGTAATTAAATAATTTTAAATTAAATATATAATGGTTTTCACGACAATACATCCATCTTGGTCTCTCTTGACTGTTTACAAGCTTGACTCCCTTTTGAGTTAAGGCGATTCAATTCTCTCCATCAAAGAAATGCTAAGGAACCCACAACAATTATTAACTTTATTTAGAAAAATACATGTTCACCCTTAGGATTATCCGGGTCATATGACACAAAAATGGAAAAAAAGACGTTTATATTGGCAGCTCTTATATATATGATTATTGACAGCCCAAAGATAACGACAGCCCAATAAATAGATATTGGCAGCTCGATGGATATTGGAAACCCAAAATTAATTTTTTTGTAGATTAACAAATCATCTTTAATCACTAAATTAACTCAAAATGTAAAGATAACAGTCCATAAATTCTTCAAATTAACACAATCCAAAAATTCATGTAGACAATATTTTCATACAAAATCCAATTAAATCACATCTAAAAGACTGTTCATATTCTTTGATTTCCACAAAATGAAGTTTTCCCGGAAAATCAGATTTAACCAATTATTGTATATATGATTCTTTTAAAAATTTATGAATGATTAGTATACAAATATTGTTAGAGAGCATACCATTTTTTTGCTTACTATCAAAACTCTATATATGTTCAGAGTCACACGATACCT